>OX377206.1:27590330-27902695 GCA_947396885.1 Heligmosomoides polygyrus polygyrus
AAACACAAACTGTGTCCATTTCTTGAATTGTTCTGATGTGGCTGTGGACCCTTTGTACGTGCAAAATTCTCAGCAAAAATATACAAGCAGTGAAAGCACTGCGGTTCATCTGTACATCATTCAGAGCATTATTGAATGAATTATGCTTCTTGGTCTTGGGTACCGTTTTGATGAAAGGCTTTTTTTGAATTTCTAAACAAAGATAATGCTACTCGGTTCATCAAATAAATAGATCTTCGAGGTTTTGGAAAAAATGGTCGACAACGTTTTTTCAGTTTATCAGTCGTCGTTTTCTTGTTTTTATCCTCTTCCTCGTTTTCGAACGCCGTGCTTTACTGTTGTTGTTCCAATACCAACAACATGTTTCATGTTTCCCTATTGCTTCTAGATACTTAAAATTGACTATTAATGCTAGTAATTTTAAAACTACTGTGAAACGCTTTGGTACTTTTTCAACTGGACATTATTTTGATTTGTTCACATCATCAACTAGAATTATTGAGTGTATTCCATCTACCACTGACGTTGCACAGAGCTAATTTTTACTTAATCTTCTCCTGTAGTTTCTTATCAGTAACATCTTCCAGACAAAACAAGAAAACAATAATGAACAATTGTTTTACTCACTTTAAGAAGATTCTCTAAAAATTAAAATCGAGATGGCATACAGTGTGCTGCAAACGTTGGTGACCGAAAAAAGAGCATTACGAGAATATAGTCAAAAGGCAAAAAATCCAGTGGGTGCGAGTGGGTCATCAAGCATGGCGTCGAAACACAAGGAACCAGAGTCAGTAATAGGGTTTTGTAGGTAGTCCAGTAGCGTTTTAATTTACTGGAGCTAACACCTTGATGGGTTTAATCATAACAAAGCATAGGGAAAAATGGTGTAAACTTTATATGGATAATGCAGATAGGTCTTCTTAATTCATCACTGGAAACGTTTCCTTCGGCAGCGGCTCTCAGGCTTTCTTGTGTGAGGAGGAAGTTCCATTTCACAAACAAATGGATGGAGAATTCGTTGTAATGAAAATCAACCGCGAAAGAATCAAGTTCGAGCAGCCGCGATTTCTAGATATGGGTGACCTGAAAATAAGATCTGTTTTATAATTTTTTGAAGCATATTATTCAGTATGAATCTGGAATTAGTTGGTGCACATTGCCTTAGTCTGCACTCGAGCCTGGTCCCTGAGGTTGTTGCAAGAAATAGAATTGCCTACCGATTTTTCAGCGTTTTGGGCTAGACCTAAGCATTCCTTTATATCGCGTCAATTTAGACTCCATATCATATTGGATGACAAAAGACCACGTTCTTCGGCTAGCCAATTACACTCTACTATTGCGTATAAGTTAGTAAGTTAACATGCAACTTCGTGTTGAACACTACAATCCTTCTAGGCTATCTAACTCCTGGGCTTGCTATTAAAACCTCGCCAACGAGTTCCACGGAGATCACGTTGACAGTTTTCTGAGACGGCTTAGGAAACCGCAGAGATTTCCACGAAGAGCTTTGCACTAATTTTGATATTTGCCCACTTTACAGTGTAGTCCTCGGCGATTCCCCTTATGACGTTCTAGGTTCCGAGCTGATTATCTGGCTTAGGAATCTGCTCTGCTCACGCGACTCGGGACTATCATCAGCACTATCCTAATAATATTGAAATAAAATAATGCTCTTCTTTGACGGATAATAGTATTGCTATCCATCGCGTTCCCTCTACCCTCTCACTCTGACGCTTCACTTAACAATAATGCGCCTGTCAGTATCAACATCTCCTATTTATAGCGACTTACAGTAGAGTAACGGACTTAGAAAGATTGTATTCACGTGAACTATCCATACGTTGGGTCACATCTTCCCTATGACTGATTTCTGATTTGAGAATACTGGAGAAATTGTACTTAATCTAATATTTTATTTGTTATTTTGCCTTTTTTCACAAATACACTTCGCAGCTTCCCTGTTACGACTTATTTCTTCAAATGCTTTGGATAATCCCGATTCTCTCACAATGGTATTTTTACTCTATTGTCATCATGTATAGTGTTTTCCACATTTAATTGTGCCTAAATTTCAAAAGAACACTTATCAGACTTCTCGGTAGACTTTTCGGTTTCTGATTCTCATGGATATAGAAATCGCTGCAACTAAACATACATGGTAGCTCCACTGCACTTCTCTTTAAGCTGTCGTTTGAGCTGGCTCTCGAAATTTGGGTGGATTGATACTCTAACGTGTTGAGAGAAGAACTGGCCAGTTGTATACATTTCATGAGGTCATGTTACCCGTTACAACTTTCAGGAACATTTTTTTCAGGTTACAAAATCAAAAAAAAATCAGAAAAAACAATTTTTGACATTAGCTTCATTTTGCTCTCAGGCTAACTAAGTCGATCCCACTGCTGGTCAGGAAGAGATGAGACGAGCTGATCATCGCACTATAGAAGCAATACTTCTAGTGTCACGTCGAATTAGCTGACTCAGAAGCTTTCTCACCTCTGTGCATATGTACATGTGTACTCTAGTTCTTCTGTTTCTGGTCCTTCATTTGAGCCGTTCATTCTAGAGTTTGCGTCGCCAATTAGTTCCGTTTCCCAGAACTAGCGCTCTGCATTCTACGTACCTGGCTGACTACCGCGTTCTCCTCTAGAAAACCTTCGTTTTCCGTCAGTCTCCTGCTGAACGTAAGGTGAACGCATTGAGCTTGGAAACGGATTTAAATGCTGTGAGATTTTAATCGGAAAACACCATTTCTTGAACCTCGGCGTTTAGAAAAGAATGGTTGATGCGGGGGTGAATACCTGAATTCAATGTATGTCTGTAAATGACTGAAAGGAAGTGTGGAGTGCGCAGTCGGAGAAGGTGGCGGCTGTCGCGAGCATCCGGTTCCATTTTTTGCCTAGTATTTCCTACCCAATCCAACCAAGTCTTCCATCCTTCCGGGTTCGAAGAATGTATACACAACTTGTCCGGGGAAGATACGGGAATATAAAACACTTACTTATCCATATTATTATACTTAGTACTGACCAAATATGCATTCAAATTGTCCCCATGACATTACGTAATGGTAGAATGCGTGGTAAAAGGGATTGATTAGCTCCGTCCTCTATGATTATCAATCCTTAAAATGATTGAAAGAGATCCTTCTGGTTCCACTCAGCTGTGCTAGTAAGGCGCTGCGCTACCAATTGAGCTATGAACCATGCTTTCTTTTCGCTCGTGAAATTCAGACCAGTGGTCCGCTATTAGTGGTGAAGTGATAGCGAACAAGAAAGCATTCTGATCTATAAGTTTCATTGGAAAGAAGGTGAGTCCCGATATATCATGAAGTCGGGCAAAAGCGTTGTGTAGCTACTCACCGGCTCATTTAGTCCAGCGTTTTTATCGGCTGTCTGGTGCAACAGTTTTCCACGTTTGTTGGAGCGCTTACAAAGTTCGTTAACTCCAACGCATCTAAGCGCCGTTGACTGAGGCATTTTTTCAGCTTTTGATCAAAATCCCAAAGGTTTCTTGCCCGCACTTGAAGCTACTGCTTGGACATTTTACTTCTCTATAAAAATGAGGCACTCTTGTGTTCACGTTCTAGCCCTCGAATCTCCGAAGGAAAATTCCACGCGACAATAGTGGTACCGTAATGGTTCGATAATCGATCGAGGTGAAATTTGAGACCGTTGCCCACGCCAGCCTCCGTCGAGGTTGAGGAAGGCTGAGAGTTGTGCTGGTAGTCGGGTTTGATGTACACAGACACCGCCGGCGCCGGCGAGATGGGCATGGACGTATGAACGTATCAGATGTCGCCCGCTTTGCCCTGGGGGCAACCGGGAGACTCAGGCCGAGGCGACGAGTCACTTCTCTCTGTTTCTCTCTCACCGAGTGTCCTCAGACTTCAACACTCAGCGCCTCCGCTCGTCCGCCAGTCGACCACCAGTCGCCACCAATCCGCCGCCGCCTCGTCTGTCGTCACCTTACAGCGCTAACGCGACAAAACAATACATAGCGCTCGGCGACAGTTCCGCTTTTCGACGGCGTTCTTTTTTCGCCGATCCTGCAGCTCCTGTGATATCTCTGTTTCGCTCGAGCGGGTCGCCAGCGTATCACTCACACACACTCAGAAGCTACATCTGTTACCAGGCTTAGCCCATGCATAGTTCTTGTCGTTATGCCACCCTCACACCACTAATTACCTACAGCCGCATCAGCTCGAACCATCACGCGACCCTTCCTTGGTGTCATTTTACATCTAGGCACGAAGGATACATGGGAAACAGAATCTTTTCCCGGGTGAGGGTGACCGTCGGAATAGAATTTGAGGCCTTTACTAATTATGTAGCCAAATTACAACCATAGCTAACAGACTCTCACAGGCGCTAAGAGAGAGAGAGAGAGAGAGAGAGAGAGAGAGAGAGAGAGAGAGAGAGAGAGAGAGAGAGATCGTAAAGACAGGAAGGCCAGGGGAGTTCCAATCCTTTCAGCGTTTGGTCATTGCGCACCAATCTCTCAGCGCATCAAAAGCACCACGGTGCTTGGTGTTGCTTACATTAGCCAGCCTTATCGCTCGAACTGCAGCGGCCGTGTAAATACTTGTAATAAAAGGCAAAAATTTAGGGCATCACCAGTAAGTGGTAGCGTGTGACATATAACTTTTCGGGGTGTTATGGGAGTGGCCCCAGTGCACATTTACCCTTTGCCATAGTTTGAATTTATCAACTCAGGCCAGTATATTGTTCACTGCATACGTCAGAGGCATCAGATCATCTACAGAAGAGGGGTGAAGGGCTTAATTATTACGGGCGAGAAGTGAACCCGCAATCAATTCGTTGTAGGTGTATCACGTAAAATTAGGGCATTTGCCTGCTGCGCCACATGCGCCAAATATGACAGGCCTTAACGGTAACGGGATTGGCCGACATCTTTTTGAACGCCTCGCCTGAACGTTTTTCCGAAACATTCAGGCTGCTCTTCACCCTTACGACAAAATACAAGTGCCCCGCGAGAGACGACATGTCACCTCAATTTTGGAGATCCTACGCCTGCTAGAATAGATGTTGTGATTCACATGGAAACTGGATCGCTAGTGGAACGCATCTATCCACCGTAAAAGCAGGGGTGCGGTGTCGGCTCCCTACTAAGCTGAAATTGCGCTTAGGTGTCTCGAGGATCCAATGAAGCTGCTCTTTGGGGAATAGTGTACTGATTATGAGCACTGAATTGGAGGGTAAATATTGGCCTAATGTTGACGTCATTGGTATAAGAATCTGTTGTGGATTTCGGAGATGCTCTGAGCTCTACTCCATTCTAGATCGGCGGCAATTTTTGACTGCTAGATGTTTATTTTCAACAGCGGGAAAGTAGGCGACCACGTGGTTTCGATATTTCGACGGCAAATCTAACGGTTGACTCTAAAATAATTAGAACAGCAACTTTGGAAGGGACTTTCACATTCTCTAAATCTCTACAACCATGTCACACTTCGGTTCGCTTCCATGAACAGTAACCGTTCACTCAGTTTTTCTCGCAGAAACGCGTCGAGCACTAGACGACCTCCCGAATAGCTGTCATACCATGGTTATCCCACAACGGTGGGGGAGATAACACGAGTAGAGCAGCCGGAGACGGCGACGACGCTTTCTCTGTTTCTCGCTCAGTCGACCGTAGGACGATGGCTAATTGGCAGTGGCGCGCTTTTCATTTGCGCCTTCCACTCCAATTTCACAGTAACTTGTCACTTGCGGCCGCGTGTGGTGGTGGCTTGAGGCTAAATGAGTATCGCCGTCCCCGACGCCTCCTAGTTGGCATCTCCCCCTCTATTCTCTGCGTCTAATCAACTCCATATGCACCACTTATCGGCCCCGTTTAGAACACCTCATCTCATTACTCATTCTCCCAGCCACGCTCTCCATGTTAAGTCGACCGAGCGGTAATTTTGGCTCCCCGGGAACTCCGGCGGCGGATGACCTACGGCGTGGGTACGGTATGAGCAGCAGCAAGTTTAGGGCAGCTGGGCGCCGCTGCGACCACCGTATACCTGGGGACGTAATTGGACTCGGACGGGTATTGGTTGGTCGCCCTCGTCGCCCTCGTCGCCCCGGCCGCAACCGCCCCACCGCTCGAGCAGGAGACGACGATGGCTGGCGGGTGGATGAGGAATCCCGTCCCGCCGTCGTGCCGTACTCGCCGGGCTGACATGCCCCCTTTGCTGCTGATTTGTGTACAAGTGGTTTCGTTAGTGGCCAAAGTGAGAGCGAGGCGGATGAGGGCGACGGAGGGCAATACACGGGAAGCAGCAGCAGCAGCAGCAGTAGGAGCCGAAGAAGAGGATGGCTGGCGGCAGGGCAGGCGCCGGCCGGCCGGCGGTGCCCGGAGGGAGAACGGCAAGGAGAAGGGGTGGCAGTGGCCGTGTTGAGAAGACACCATGTCGTCGACTAATTTGAGAGCGCAGCGAAGCGGCGATTCCGACGGTAATGGGCGAAATGCCAGCGATAGCCTCCCATTATCGCCTAATAGGAGTCGCCCCCCACTTGCTTATCTCGATATCCTCTCTCTGCCGACGACTGAAGCCGCGCGCTGCCGCCGCCGCCGATGCTCCTGCTGCTGCTCCATGCTCAGTTGCACCATCTCACCGCTCCGGACCCGACTCAGCGGCTCCTTCCACTCCTGCTCCCCCTGAACCCCCACCTCCACAACCCTAGACTCCTTAGGATCGGTCTGCTGGAAAGGAAGGAGTATAACTGCTCACCGCAAATTATGATCTACTAGGATCAGTCTACTAGTTGATTCGACGTAATAGGCGTTCGACTAGACATCAGCATGACGACACATCACATGCAGTGCGAAAAACAATGACCAAATGAGTATCTGTTATGCCTTCGACATCGAAAATGGTTGGGACCCCAGGAAATTGGCAGACTGCAAGAGCTCCATCAGTTTGAACAGATACGTCGAAATTTGAGAGATTTTCCTTGTCACGTATCTAATCTAAAGGAACCAATGCCTTATTTTTATCGACTTCAAATGTTAACTTCTTTTTCGCTCACTCTGTAATGCTTGTATTCAAACTTCTCAAATTCAGCGAAGCACTCGAGTCCGATCATCTAGTGATCTCACCATCTCTTCATAACTTTCCTTTCCTTCAACAAACTTAGCTGTTAGAACCAACGTCCAAAAATTCTGAATCCTATTGTTCTCAAATTGCATTCTTTCCAAAAGTTCAACCATCTATTAGAACAGTGCGAAATTTGAGTGTCTCTTTGAACAGGACGGTTGAGGGTGGGGCAACGGTGGGGCAACGGTGGGTCAACCATCTACTTTTGTGACTTGCAATTATTATGCCCAGGTCCGGTTCAGCGATGGAAAGGAGATCAAAGCAGCAATATTGCCCGTGCAAAACACGTTTGTCCTGCTCCTAAATCTTGGCTTCCAATGTTCAACTAGTTGAACGTGTTAGCTTTATAGCAGCGCGATTAAATTATTCTCCAAAACCCGTAATTTCCTGTTCTCTTCATTTCTGTTCTCTTTCTTCATACCTTTTGCCCCAGGCCTGTACTTCGCTTTGCACATCTTTCTCTCTTCAGCAGCTTCATGCACAGGGAAGGATGATCTTTCTAAGGCTTCAGATATATATATATTGATATATTGACTTCTGAAACATCATCTTTAATCACCTTATGTGATCTCTCCTCTTCGAGGAGCGGCCGCGAACTAATCGTCAGAAAGTTTCTGAAATTGCTGCTTCTATCCATATTTAATTAATCCATAACTCACGCAAATCCGCTAACAGGCCGATGAAGCCGGGTCCAGTTCAGGCTCTTCTCATTTTCTTCCTCTGATTTTCTCTTTGCGGTGACTTCTGATTGAGTCCGGTAGCAAAGCCATGATGTTGTGTGAATTGTGGGAGCCGCCGAACCAGGGGAGGGGAGAAGACGATGGAGCGACGGACGGCGACGACGTCGGACCGAGCCCGCGGGCGAGTGGCTCTTGAGTGTTGACTCCTCGGGGCGTCGTTGTCGGGCCGGGTGTGATAGCTCCTCCGTGTGGGGTTAGCATGTGATTAGATTACTCGTGTTAGTGGTCGCTCGGCCGGAGGGCGTCGACAAGTCAAAGAGTTGTGATCCCGCGCCGAAATTGGGTTTCAAGAGGAATCCGCTTAGCGGCAGCCGCCGGGGGCCCCCGACGCTGCCGACGGCGTCGCCAGCCAGCCCGGCAGCTTGGCCGGCCGGCCGACGGCAGGCAGAAGCAGCTTCGTCTGTCCGTTCGTTTGTCCCGGCTGTCGCCAACTCTTCTGCACGGACTTAGTTGGAGGGATTTCATCCATCAGCGCGCTCTTCGCACGTTTTCCCCCGTTTTGGGCTTATCCCCTGACTTCGCTCCGTTCTCTCATCAGACAGGGCACGTCTACCATAACGTGGTCTCTCTGGATCACTGCTCAAGGCGGAAGCTGTGCTGTCTTGAAGAAGCTGCCTGGCGCGCGCTGTTTCAGAAAACAAACGAACTTTCGCCACTAATCCTGGAGTTGAGAATCGCTGAGGATAGCCCGTCTTCTGGAGCTCTCGCTCATCGGCGATGGCCTCGGCGTGCTGGGTCCCGAGCACCGACGTTGTCCAGGGAGGCGTCGCCGCTCCATCTGTGGTGTACGTGTGTGGGTATGGTGCTGGCTATGTCTCTGAAACGCTCGTCAATAGATAGTTGGGTAAGTGGCGTAGTCAAGCCAGCCAGCCAGCGGCGCTCACACAGTGTGATTCAATAGAGGCCTGATGTTAATTGTAGCATCAGCTCTCTAAGCCTTGGTAACCGCTCTCTCGTCTATATGTCCCCCGCTCCCCCGTCTCGCCCCCGTCCACCAAGTTTGTGGTCTTCACATACATCACGGCAGCGACTATCAGTGCTACTCATTCGTTCGTCGTCGCTGTCTCAGTAGCTGTCGTTTCGCGGAAACGCTACCACCAGCTTATCCTTTGAGATGCCATGACGATAGCTCGGGATTTCTGAGCTCTGTGGATTGGAAGCGTTTCCATTTAACCGGTTTCTTCCTTCGATCGTCGGGGTTCTTGGCTTCTTTTTCTTCAGTTTTTGCTTGTGGCGCTGCTTTTTGAGTATGTTTGCCACGAATTCATTCATAGCTGTCGCTGTCGATGTGGTCACCAAGTTTTGCCGTGCTCAGTAGTATACTAAACGTTTCTCGAAAGCTTCACGGTCGCTAGGTTCGACCTCTGTAGTTACCGGTCATCTTCCGGATACATGCTCTGACCTTTTTATTATATTAGTACAGCTTTCTTTCATAGTGAGAGCATACCCTCTATTATAAGCCTTGACACGCAGCGGGGTCCCCTTCACGTTAAACTGTTCCTTCGTTCCTTCGAAGGTTGCTCTTTCCTCAGCATTGGCAGGTTTACGTCCTTCTCTCCTGATTTTTCCGCGCTGGTAGCTATTTTCGTTGAGGGAATCCATTTCTTCTGACTTTCACTGCTGCGTGAGAGAGTGCGTTACGTAGCGAAAAGATCAACACCTCGACCAGCTAGCCTGCAACCATCCGAAACACCTGGTCGAGTAATTTGTCAAGACAAATTGGTAGTCGCCTTAGGCATGCAACGTCCAACAACGCTCTGCATATAGACGCATACTCACTCTCTCGAACTCGAACTCCACTCGGAGCTCTTAGTCCTTTGCGATAGACCAGAATCCTCAGATGCTACTTCTGGAATGAAAGTAGAGAAATCCGGCGTTTATCAGAAGGGAGATATATGACGTCATCTTGAAAACTGACGATATCGTGCGGCGATGTATGATGGAATGTTCGACTTTTATTAAAACTGCGATCTAAACAGCTGTCAGAATTGCAGTTTTGGAGCTTTAGCAAGTGATCAAGTGTGTATTGCTCTTCAGTGTATAAAAATGTGCTAAGTATTCCTCCTCTTTCTTAGTTATCTGAAGTTTCACGATTTCGATGTAATGCAGCAGCTTAAGAAGATCCACTTGCTTCACGCCTTTTTCACTCTTGAACTGAGCTTGAACTGAACTTGAAGACATCCTAGTTTGCTATAGAAGCAATGCACCTATATTCAGAAAATACTTAGATGTTTCATAAAGTGACATTGACAATGGCGAATACGCAGTTGCAGCTGGATGGTTTTTCTAGGGTGTGTTATAACAGTTTTTCGAATAAAATCTCAAGAAATTCGTTAATCATTTAATCTATATCGTTGGTTATGTCAAGGAAGCTTTCTTTTGGTTGAACTGAATACTAGTCGACTAAACTTTTATCCGTACAGCTCTACGAGACAGGATTTTTTGAGCGATGGCAGAGAGAAAGTGTTGCTAGGAAAGCTAAAATAACCTTGATAAAGGTTTATCATACGATTCAGAAGCACCCTTAAACTCTCTATGTGCCCTCCCAGAAGTCGCAGAGTGAAGGCAGCGGAAGCGTGGAAGTCATTTCTAATTACTGACCGACTCCATTAATAGCCGTCCGGCATCAACATCAAAGAGGATTTAACGGCAATCCCTCCTAGTGATATCACCGACCACGAATGGAGATTTCAACGTCAATGAACTTTGTTCTCTCTCCGAAGCGGGATAATTCTCAAAACTAGTTTCGCGTTTCTTGTACGCTGTTTCGGACGACGAGCTATGCCATGGAATTATGGGGGCGAGCAGCATAGCAGCTTCCTAAGCTTGTTCCTCTCCAAACAGCCTAACCTTTTTCAGCTCTAGCTTCCTCTATTTGCCCTTTTTTCATTGTGGGATAGATATTTACTCACCATAAAGTAATAGCGTGTAACATCAGCGCGTACTTGACGAATTCTTGTGATCTGGTATTTGTTGTCCATTGCTCAGCTTCAGCGGTATTTCTGGAGTAGTTCATCGCAACATTTGCGTCTCTATCCTTAGCAGCGTCCCGAGAGTTTGGATTTTTGACGCCCCTGGGACTTACTTTCTAGGAAATATTGGGATGTAGTTGCCAGTTCAATTGAATTTTAGAGCAGCCAAAAGCGGAGGGTATTGATGGAACCTTTTCTGATCAGATGTTTGTAAGATTGCGTTCGTACAACACATGCGCTACCAGCTGATGGGAAAGGGGCGCTTCGTTCTTCGGAACAATTCTGCTACCAATCCGCCATTGATTGAAGGTCCAATGGCAGTGCGCCATTGGACGAATGACTTGATGTGTCGGTTCCCGCAAATCTGTTCATCCACACTGATGGGCATATTTTATGCAGAAAAACCTGTAGTTGCCCGAAATTTGTTTCTTTTACAAATGTTAGTGGAGCTGTTTTCATTATTCATGAATCGTTGTTTAAAACGTAGGTAAACATAGATTCATTGTCTGTACTGAGCCTCTTGTGAGGTGTCTGCTGTTGGCAGAAGCTGAAGAATATAACACAAGTAGAGAGGCGTTGGGCTATGATGTCAGCGTGCGCCACGCTTTTCACACCCGGTTGAAAATGTTAAGGGATTTTGTGCGTGTGTTCGGCCGACAAGTTTTCGAGTGTTTTGGTAATAATTATCGACTTTTTATAACTTTCCCGAGCCCGAGGGATGAACCAGTTGATGATGAATAAATGATGGTGGAGAAATCAGATGGCCTGCATATTAAATCGAAGTCAAAAAGTGTGAATTGTCCTGCGCCAGAGATGCGTTCAATCCGACTTTAATGTATGAGTCGTCCATCACTTCATTGAGCTGTAATTAGCGTTGAACTGCCTCCAGTGGTTTGTTTATGATTTGCTTGAAATCATCGTTCACACAGGCAGCATTTTCCACGGAGTTTTCCAAACAGTTCTTTTCGTTTAACGAAATTCTAAAGGGATGCAATAAATTCCGCAATTGATCAACGTGTTTCTCTCCAAGACCCCAACATTTGTTTGACATCTAGTCCTGCGTAGTTTCTCACCACGAAATAAACATTAGTTCAGCAGTGTAGTTCATCCGAACATGGACCATGTGGTGATTTGGAATTTTGTGTTGGGGTGTGCCTCTGATTGGTTTCACGAATCGTTCGTTCGCCATTATTTTACTAATTTATTTATTCAATAGGTACACAGAAGTTGACGTAATACAAAGATAACGAGACAGCAAGTTCAGGCAACACGGCCATAACCAGGAACGAAAACAAAAAGTGATAAAAAAACAAAGAGTAATATAATAAGTTGAGCCTCCAATTTTGGAACGTGAAAACCTGTCTTCGAGATTTTGACCACGACACCAATCCAGCATTTTTACTTGATAAGACCTATTCTGACTCTAAATATTGTTGAATTCATCAGCATCTATCTTACATTCGGCCTTGCACTGGTAAAGCTGCTTTTCATGACACTTTAAAGGTTTACTGAAAACTAGTTCTCTCCATCTTTTTTGATACCTTTCCCTAGGGGTAGAACAATAATTGCCTCCACCTTTATCTTTTTTCTTCGTAATCGTTTTTAAAGGGAGAAAGTTTTTCAAGGTATTTAAAATCAAAGTTGCATTTCTTCTTCGCAGCCTGTTAGAACGTCAGACGAACGTTTTTCCACTCTGAAGACAGAACGACACCTTCCAGGGTTGTTCACTGCTTCGTGGTTCATTACGATCGCAAAAAGGAAAAGGTGAATTTCAGTGCTGGCTATAAAGTTTTTTTCCGAATAGCTTGCTTCTTATTATTAGCTTGCTGTCTGAGGCAACATTGAGCAGTTCCGAATAATTAATTAATCCTTCATTACCACTTGTTCGCTTAGCTTCCATTTCATGAAATAATATTGAACATGAAGTTTAATGTTAGAGTGCTTCTTTGGTTGGCTAACTGGATTACAAGCAGTTTATCATGTCAGGAACTCGGGCGATATTGTTGGTAATCTTTATTGTCCACGAAGTTTCCAGCGGTGTTGTGTGTAAGTACAGGTAAAGATGTAGGGGAGAGGTGGGGAGAGTTGACCAGTAAGGGACATTGACCAGTAAAGAGGGGCCAGTAAAGGGGGACCAGTAAAATGGGAGCAGTGATGGGAACCAGTAGAAGAGGAGCAGTAAGAGTGTGAGGAACCAGTAAGAGTCCACATGAACATTTTTAGGTACTTGGAACTGAAGCTTTGTACAGTCAGATATGACGTTTGGAGCTATTCTGTTTGCAATTGCTGACCGTTTTCTTCTGGGGACCAGCTCCCTCCAGCCTTCCCATTTCATCTGCTCTTGGGCTCCACATTGTGTGCGTACTTGCTATCCTTTCAAGGCTCAAATCTTGTCGCGTTTTTCGAGTCGGTTCTCCGCCGTCATGTTTCGGTTTCGTTCTCGATGGATTATAACCGCTTTTTTCAAGCTTATCGTGTGGCTGTGATGCTGTCTGCTTTGTTTGGTTGCTGACGTACCGTGCTCATTTGGCTGGCTTACATATATGGTGTGCGGCAGTTGTTAGCTGCTGGTTGAACCCGTTGGGACATGCCGACCACGTGCGGCTTCCCGAACTGCAAATTTCGCTCACGTTATCGTGGTCAGGAGGATAACCGTCATTTCTATCGCATACCGAAGCGGCCGCAAGTACTGCGTCAACGTTGGCTGCTCGCCATCGGACGAACCGAGGAGACCGTCGTCAGTCAGGTAGAGAACCTCGTCAGCCGTCAGCACGCAGCAGCAGCAGCGGCGGTGGCAGCGCACTTTCCGGATCCTCCGGACCCCGAAAAGGCCTCGCGCCATAGCTTTCTGTGACCGAGTTGGCTGTTCGCTTGCTGCTTTCTTTAGTACTAGTCTGGCTGCGCACAGAATAGGTTGCTTCGAAGTGGTGGTGGTGCTTTCTTCATCGCTATGCTTTGATTGAGGACATTGCAGCTGCATTTTCTCCCAACTACACTTATTGGATACCCTACATATTGCAGTCAATATATAACATATGTGCAAAGCTTTGCTCGTTTTTGAATCTGATCGAACGTTTTTAAAAACATGCACGTTGAGGCATTACTCGACAGCAATTTGGGGCAACTTCAGGGCCCACTGAACTAGCGTCATCCACCCAAACTTGGCTACTACTACCACGAGATTTGGGTTGCGTTTTTATTTATTTGATACATGAGGGGATGATACGTATCGCAGCCGTTATCTAGAGTCTGGAGGAAATTCATTTGTTTTGCTACCATCTTTTTTGGGCTGACAAAGAAATAGAGAAACTAAGGAAAAAGTAGTAGAGAAAGCTAGAGATAGAACGTTGTTAACGTGATAACAGAAACAATAGTGAACATTAGCTTTAGAAGTCCACCATTGAATCATTTTGACGCTGGTTACTAACACCAAAACTTGGGATTGGGCTACCGAAACCATGTTTAGATTAAGATCCTAATCAATCGTCGGCGATAAGCTCTTTTTTCCGAACTTCTGAATGTGACAGGTGTTGTAAGAAGGACCCTCTCTTTTCTCTTCTACCTTCTCACCTATATAGATTGGTAACAAAAATCGAGCCATTGGAAAA
This sequence comes from Heligmosomoides polygyrus polygyrus, assembly GCA_947396885.1. Taxonomy (NCBI): domain Eukaryota; kingdom Metazoa; phylum Nematoda; class Chromadorea; order Rhabditida; family Heligmosomidae; genus Heligmosomoides; species Heligmosomoides polygyrus. The sequence goes on from OX377206.1 coordinate 27,604,753, forward strand.
GGACCTCCAAAAACCATTTATCATTGTTCTGCGTTGTAGCGAGCAACTCATGCCCAAACTTTCCCTTACTTGCTCGAGCTTGCTGAGGTTCATACCGCCATTTCGTTTTCAACTACTTTTCATTCTGCAAGGAATTTCCTTTCCTGACAAGATCTCTAGGACTCGAGCGAATACATGTATACCATTTCCACGTCAATTCGAACACTTTTCAAATAAAAGAAGTCCAAATGAGATTGGACACTTTTCACGTCAAAGCGGACACTCTTCTACACAAGCCAAACGTTTTTAAAATTAAACTGAACATTTCCTAAATCGAGAGGAAATCCTTCCGCATTAAACTAGACCTTCCAAAATGTTAGAATAATTTTTTGTTTGAGGAAAATTGTTGTATAACTTTCTATGAAGTTTTATTGCAGTTGAGCTAAAAAAAATTCAAAGAAAGTTATACCAGATTTTTCTTAAACAAACAATTATTCTAACCGTCTTGGATGGTCTGCAGTTTAACCTGTAAGAAGCTCGTTTCGACCATGGAGTCGCTTACTTTGATTTCAGAAGCATCAAGTTTGCTTAGAATAGTGTCCAGTTTGACGTGAAAAGTGTTCAGTTGATGTGAAAATAGTATATACATACCACACCCTTTGGAAAACACTCAATTTCTTTGGCACCATTCGAAAACAGAGACATTTCTTGATCTCCATCTGAAATTTTGCCGTTTAACTACTCGCTTTGAGCTTTTCATTCATCACCACGCAGCTGACAATGCTTTTACTATGGACAGAGGCATAATGCATATAACAGCGTAAGGCTCGTAGGACATAACAATTAGCAAAGGCCGATTAGGTTTAGATGCTTAGAAACCCTGGGGTGGAGCAATTAATTTGGGAACTTCATTTCATGCCATGCGTTTCAATCCATCGCAGGATTGAGATGCCATAGAGAGGTTTCTGCTGCTATAAGCTGCTGCTGATTTTGCTAATGACGGGAGAGGTGTGAAAGCTCTTCACAAAAGTAAAAATAAGAGAGAAAAATGGATTGGAATAAATAGCTTAGTGAGTGCCTGTCTTGTACTCCCATTCCATAAAGAAGTGCAGAATTTGAACGTGGTTCCCACTACCGCATACCGCATTACAAGCTGCGATTCTTCACATTTTTGGAGATTTTCGTTCATCCGTCCACGAACTACGTTTCTGCAATTCGAAATTATTTTTCTGAGATTTCCTGCATCTTTTAGTGAAAAGCGGCTTGTTCTTGTTTTGAATGTAAGGGTAATGGTTTCTGTATCAACCATCTAATCATTCGCCTACATGAAACTCGTCTCGACTGAACTCCGCCTAGCATTGTTACGCATAGCGGCACCATAAAACGCACGAAACGGTAGACCGCCTTAAAATAATTTCACCGCTATTTGCAGCTGCGATGTATCCTTCAAAGCTGTTTGCGGAGAAGACAGTGCTACTACCAAGGGGTACGGAAAACATTATAATCCCGGCATAGTTCTGTTGGTGTTTGAGTGCATGAATTTCACGAGTCGCTTCGCTTTTTGTGACCATTTTACGTCGAACCATCATACGAGTATAGGCTCAAGACAACTGGAGGAACGTGTGCAGTGATGATTTCCCAAAGAGGGTATTGTACACGTTGGTGTTAGGCGGTAGACTAGGTCTTGCCACACATTTGGCACGCTTGACGAAAAAAAGCTCGTTAAAATCTTTCACCCAGCTACTTCCGATTCGCGTAGACATCATCCGTTTCTAGGTGAGGTCCTTTACATAGGTCCTTTACATACGCGTAACTATTGGATTTTTCACCTTTATTGATAACTGGCGTCGTAGACCTTCGCGCTTTGTAAAACACCTGCGACAAAGGAAGTGTGCGCCGTCAAATACCATCCTTTGTTTGAGCAGCAAAAAACGAATGCTGTTCTTACAAAAAGGTCATTACAGCTTGAGCAACATAATAACGCGAGCTTCAAAATGGAAATCTACGGAGCACTGAATCGGCTTCGTCGTTTCAAAGACTTTTTACGGACGATTTGATTTGAGATGGACATTAGCGAGACGCAGCAGATAGCCAAAAACTCCCTCTTAATTGACTTCCTTTTGGTGATTGTTTAGCACAGTAACATTAAAGACCTCTATGGCAGGTCCTGGTGAACGATTTTTTTGGTAGCCTATTGAAGTTTTGGATAACGAGCAAATGGTTGTTTTTTGGCCTCGAACCTTTTAAAACTGGACGGGAGAGTCTTAGTATTAAGAACTCTTCATTGCTCGTTTAATGGAAGGTTACATGATCATTCCGCAAATCTTGGTTGCGATTTCACGCAGACATAATTATGCACACTATATTGCGTGCATTCCCCGAAACGGATCCTAATTAAGAAATCGGAATGTTTGGGACATTCAGAAACGAATGATGTCTGTGTACTTCCTTTAATGGGGTGTGAACTTGTAAGCGTTTTGGTCCGTCTTGTCAGCTTGTGAAACTCTCTCTCATGAAATGTCTTCTGCAACTCCGTACTGTTATATAGGGTCAATAAAGGTAATATTGAGTAGCAGAAGGTTCTAAGATTCCCTTCAAGTTTGAGGTGGGATACCTCATTTAATTCTTATTTCACCTGGCATTCCACTGTCATCACACCAACAGTATCTTTAGGTAGCACCTCACTCATTGCTCTTCCATTCGCACAAACAAATCTACCACTGAATAGAGCGCAATTGCTATTTTTTAAGAGAATTGACGCACAATTGCAAAGCCGGGAAGCTTGACCAGGAGGCTCCTACAATTTATAAAGCCGTTAATTTTCAGATAAAATTTGAATCTGTGGAGAAGTCATGCTTTATTCTGTGACAGGTTTTGTGTAAAAGTTGATGTGGGAAGATCTAGTCTGCAGGCCTAATTTGTAATACCACAGAAGTGGTACAGTTCCCATGGTGAAATCACTGTCATTGCAGCGTTCATTCCGAGCGGCGCACTTTTCACGATGAATTTCCGCTTCGCGCGGAACGTATTTCCTCTGTTATTATCTAAATCGGAATCAATGCCGATAGGTTCTAATGAGTATCCGTCTATCTATTTGTGGTGTAAATTGCAATGGTGGCAGGTTGCCAGGCAGCCGGCACTGCCTCCATGGCCGAGCACAGATAGGCGAACTGGGAGGGAAGGGGACTCGCCGACCGGCAGTCATTCACGTCACACTCTTGACAGAAGCGTACGACTAGTAGGAAGATCAGTCAGCAGATCGAAAGAGAAGACTATAACGGTGCCTTTGGAAACGGTGGCATGCATGTAGAATACGTTCTGTTTCAGTTACGAATCTGCTCAGCACATTTCGAGGGCGGTGAGAAGAAGGAAGGAGACATTCCGGTACCGGATCCAACGGTAATTTCTATCCTTCTTTTTATACGATATTCTTTAACAAAAAGTCTGTCTCTACTTCTCTTTCACGGAAACTCAGGACATACACAATTGAGGACTGCCATTCATGTTTGATAATAATCATAGCTTGCTAAATATCGTGCTGTCTCCCTGAGGCGTCTTAAAAGAAATTTGTGTGTAGACGAAGCGTCAGACCGTTTGCTTCAGCTTCGAGTGGCTAAATCTTTCTTTAATTGGTTTAGCAAAGAGGGCAGGGGTTTATCTGCAAAGAGCGTCTCATATTCGATCCTGCTAACCTTTCTAACGTGATCCTTGATTTCATAGCATCATGATGAGCCCTGTAATAGTGACGTGTCCCTTCTGTGTGCTTTAATAGGGCAGGCAATAACCTTTGCAAATTCCGATTCGTTAAACCCATTATTTTTAGATGTTACCGGCCGCTCTATATCAATGAAGTGGTCCGTTTATTAATTAGAGACGAGGTGTTTCCTAGATGGATGTTTGATACTGAGAAGATCTACGGAATCTGGTGCTTCTCGTTCCCACACAAACGCAATTCTCCCTAAATGCGACGCAGAGAAGACTCTTTACAAAGGAAGAATGGCATTGCCCGTGACGTAAAACGATGCTTCCTCATGTCAGGGTAGGCAGTGGTGTTCCACCTATAGAACGCCTTTCTCAACCTACTTAATAATTACAGATTTCGAGTCAATTTAATATCAAGTTTTCATGAAAGATCTCTCCAAAGCTCTCTGTTCCGTGCGGCAGATGTTTGACTATGTAACTGCTCGAGTGAGTACCAGGGGATATCAGTCCATGTGGCGTTCCAGATTGGCGCAATGGGACTTACTCCCTCAAGGGTCGTTAACAGCCCCATAACTCCTGTTTGAAGCTTTTAGAAATGGTCCCGAGCAGCGCATTGGTGACGTTCTTGTTTTCTTAGAACGTTCCATGGACTACAGTAAGATCCCGTCATATTACGCCATATATGCGAAAAACGTATCACATGATAGGCTCCATTTGCCACAACTTAGAATTGGCCTAAGCATCTTTCATCCTCGAGTTTCCATGGGTCAATCCATTGTGAATCGCGGATGAATTTCTTCGCCTGCGCGAAACCGCGAGCATAGTTTTTGTATTCAAGGTTCACCTACGGTTATCGAACGTTTGTCCAACATGCAAGCTTTTCATATGAGGTGTGGGCTAGTGTAGGAACAATGACGTTAATCTCGGTAAAGTTGACGTCAACGGTAAAGCTGCTAGTTGGTAACAGTAGTGGGTAAACTTGAGGAAGATGTTGCTGATAAGGGGTAACTCGCTCTTCTTTAACTTCACTTTTATGGCTGGTACATGAAGGGTCTTCTGAGGCTTGGTAAGTAAGGGTATATAAGTAAAATTGGTGTGCTACTGGGTCCTGTAGTAGAACAGTTGTGCAGAATGGAGAGAAGAACGTCTGGATAAGTTTATGGTCTCTATAAGAGAGGAGATTCAAGAAGATGCCAGCAACGTCTATTACTTCTAAATCTATTCAGGAGGAAATTGCAAGCATCACTGTATCGTACTTGTAGACACAGCAAGAAAGGCAGACATATATACTTAGAGAGCACTACAAGACGCACCAAAAATACATGCATTGCCTTCCTCTTTCATGAAAGAGTTGGAAGCCGAAGTTGAACAACAACTTCAGTTGAGCAGTTTTCCGGCTCAATACCATTGCGAAGAACATGTTCGTGTTTGAAAATATCCTTTTCCGTTTTGAGTAGCTTTTGAACCCGACACTTTGCAGCCTACGGTGGTGCGCATGCACTCCGGAACTTCTTCGCAGAAAGCCTGCTCTTCAAGGCACCATGTAGGTGGCATTCTTTAGAGCGGAATTTGCTCCGTAAATGGGCTGTTCAAACTGGTACAACATTCCATTCAGGACCACAGGAGGCTCACGCTTAAGCTACGTGAGGCACCTTCGGCACAAAAAGGCCACTTCTGAAACAAATTGCTCTTTATGTCTTTTTCCCTATCAGGAGTACTGACAATTTGTCGGCAGTAAGGCAACTATAGGTATTACCTACTGTCCGGGATCGCTAATATAGAAACTCTTATCCGGTTGTTGTTCACTGTTTGTTGCACTAGCAAAAAGTATCGAAAGATCTTAATTACTTGATGTTAGAATGACATGTTTTTCGAAACACTTTGAGTATTCTAGCACATGATTTCTCCAGCTTTACGGTGTGTTCAAAAACACTTGGGTTTCGTAAGTATGAGGAATAGTCAGCCGGATTTAGCAAACTGCCTTATGCGCCTCGCTTTACCTAAACCGCCCCATGCCGCCGGTGGGTAACACAGCGGCGAATGGGTAATCGCCCAAGACTACGGTGATCTAGGCATTAAACAACGATGTGAATTCGATACGTATCGACTGTCGTACACCAAATTCCCAACCAATCAGGCTCAGCGGGCCACCGTAGTGGCGCCGGCTGTGTAAAGAGTGATTTACGACGCGTGCGCTTCGTTCAGGTCGACAAACAGCTGAACATCGAGCTGCCACCGAAGGAAAGCAAAGGCGGCGAACGAAAGCGGAACAAAGGTGCGCACGAGAGTTGCGCGGCTGGTAAGGCTACTCGCTCACAGCTGATTCTCTTGTTCAGGCAGCCCTCCAATATCGAGGTCGCTCGTCGTTCGAAAGCGTCAGCTGCCCGACTTCCTAAGGAATCCCCTCGGTGAGTGCGTGGATTACGAGGCGATCGTTGGCTTCTGCAGCATTGAATGGTTTGACGTGCTTATACGGATTTGTGAGCGTCTACCAAGAATTTGAACCCTCGTTTCCGCCAGCGCTTGCCGCCCACGGATCGGGATTGTGTATTGCGGAGATCTCAAGCAAATCGTCTTATGTGCGTTCTGAAAAAAACGTCACAACTATGTGCCTCGAATAAACGGTGTAAAAATTGTAACGCTTTGGAAACGCCCGAAGATGAAGGGTAGGAGGGCGCAGGACTCAAATGTTTTTGCTGCTCCAAACACTACCTGCTCATTGCCTAACGAAACTGCATGCCGACCGAATGTCATACTTTGTGCTTTTCAGCTCCAGTCCGGTGTTTTTAAACTCTCACTGGTTATTCAGTTGTTTCTCACATTTTTAGCTTAATTATTTCTACAATGCTCTATTCATCAGAGGTCTAGAAGGTTCACTTCGTTCCACAGTTAACTACAAATAGTATTTGCAGTGTGATGCTCTGCACACGTAAGCAGTGAGCTTTCTTCGAATTACTGTCTATCCCGTGCTCTGGAATCATACAGCACATGTCTGGTTGAAAAAGCAATGTCTGTGATTAAGCAACGCCTAGGTCCTCTACCGCAAAACGAGAGCGTCAGATGACGTGTAGCAGTGCAGTGGTGGTGAACTCGCGCCACTGCTCTGACACACGTAGGAACTGTAGGATCACTAACTGTATGATCACTTGAAATCTTCAATTTCTCTTAATCGTTGTGCTACGTTATAGAAACCCCTATGACTGGATAGAATACATGCCTAATACGATCAAAACACACAGGCCTTTTGTCTAGCAAATCACTTATTTTTATACCGATTTAAAATCACCCAATAACCCACCATACTAGTTAGTCGAAGCCGACCTGCAGTAACGTGATCTTTTATGGCTTTACCCCATGACACTGGAGCTGTGCGGCCTACATTTCATTGACTGTGCAAGCCATTGTGTGCCTAATGCATCGTCTAAACTGAAAACGCGATGGAATGTACCTGTTTGAGACGCCTTTAAATTTGCAATCAAAGGAAAGAGGGTAGACCTCCGCTAGCGGAGCGTCTTTGAAGTGTTAACCAATGTTACCATTGAAACGTTAACAGACTAATTGGAAAATTTATTTATTATTTATTAAATAGCTAAATAGGTTAGTTATGGGTGTTAGTCATATAGACGCAAAACTTCTGGAACCCTGTGATTAATACGTATACCTACCGGCTTAGGCCAATTCAATAACATATTCAAGGTTATCCTACTGTATATAATCGAGCTAATCCCTCCTCGTGTGCTAGTTTGTCACAGCAAAACCTGTAAGAACCTATTTGTCCCCTTAAAATAGCCCGTCCCTGCATGAAAAACTTGTGAAAGTGAATCCACACTTCCAAGCTTCTGCTGCTCTGCTTTATCTAACGATTGTTGTCGCGCGGCCATTGCGGCAACTGAGGCACTATCGATTATATCATCGATTTCTGACTGTGTGAGTTGGGAGTCACACGAGTACTATGGCCGGTGGATAGTCCTTACAACAAGTAAACAATATCATCAGTTTTATGGTCATTATCACCCAATTCTTGTGCGGAATTCACCTTTGAAGGAGAAGGGGGGGGGGTCATTTGAGTGTGCTGGCCGGTGGACAATCTTCACAACATATTTACAGTATAGATCGGTTTTTGTCAAAAACCACGACGAAGCCAATAGTCAGACCGGTCGCTAGACTCATTGGTGTGGGAATCACATCAATGCGAGGGAGGTTGTACATTCTTCACCTGAACCGAATTGAGGATCCTTCGTTATCCTATCTCGCTATCCTATATGCATAGATTTTTGTGATAATATACAATACTACGTTTTCTACTGCCATGAGGAAAAGAAAGTCTAGTGGAGAAAAGACCCTCTGTTGGAGCCCCAAGGCGTTCTCTTTTTCGGATTTACGAGCGAAGCCCCTAACTAGACGTTTGTAGGTATTATTAGGGGGGGGGGGGGGCAAAAGTAATGAGACACCCCATGCCGTGTCCATATATCTCGTGGCTGGAGTCTGGATTCGTACTTGTTGTATTTGTATGCTTCTATGCTACTTACTGAATCCCATCTGAAAAGTTACCACTTCCGCCCTTTCCAGAAGCATGCCAAAAACCCCAGCCTGTCTCATGCCGAAACCCCAGTCTGACGAGTCGACCTGTATCGCGCAAATCTCCCCCAATTCCCAACCCCGAGCAGCCTGGGCTCAATATTCACGCAAGATGAGAAGTACGTCTTCTACCTTAACCCTGCCAAGCAGCGAGTCTGGGTGAGGCCTGGTGAATTGTTACCGACCTTCGTTCGGCAAGATGTTCACGGCGAGAAGCATCTTTGGAGCTTTTGGGTCTGCGCCCATGGATCGGTTTACCGGAGGCTGTTTCCCAAGACCACCGCGATGAACTCCAAGGCCATGGTGAACGAAATAGAGGAGATGGGCCGGCGACTCGCTCTTATTCATTCGCAGCGCTTCAAGAAGGTTCTCCTCTTCGACAACTCCGCACCCCATCGGGAACAAGTAAGCACGGATAAGCTTGGCCAGCTGGGCTACGTTCACATGCCTCACCCACCGTATTCGCTGGACATCTCTCCATGCAACTACCACTACTACTTGAGCCTACAGGACTTCCTAGTCGGAAGGGACACAAGAACCCAAGCAGTCCTTGACAACCATATCGAGCAGTTGATCAACACCAGGCTCAAGCAGTTCTGTAAGGATGGGATCAGGAAGTTGGCTGAGCGATGGTAGCAAGGTCATTGCCCTTAATGGCAAATACATTCCTCAGCATCCTTGAGTTGTAATTGAGTTATAAGGAGATAAAGATTTTTTTCATTTTGTCTCATTACTTTTGCCCCCCCCCCCCCTAATAAACCGCTCAGAGAACTATGGTAGGTTTCGATAAGAGAAGTTCCCGTGTGAATGAACCAGGATCATTATTTTAATTGATTATGACCTCGATCGGTGTTGTGTAAAGAAGGACCGAGAGCGTAAGACCAGACAGATGTCATCTCTTCAACGCAACTACAGGCTAGTTCAGTTTACAATTTCTGAAGCCAGCAACGAAAGTGGCTCCTTGAGTGGTTGCTAGATTCCGGTGATCAAACAAAAGACCACCTGCTCGGTTCCCTCCAAGACCACCAGCCCTTACATTCCTATAAGTAGAATCGGTAAAGTGCTACCAGACCTATCTGGTAAGGGTAATACAGTGTCTAGCAATCGGTTGGCCACATCATGTAAGGCCAAATATTGGCATCGCCTCCACGATATTCCAAAGGGAGTTGGATGAAAATGAAGCTTCCGTCGATCACTGATTTCGAAAACGTTGGGAGCTCAAATTTTCTCCAATGCCGTGTATCCACCCCCGAGCTTTTGAGGTTCTATCGAGCAAAGAGCAAGCCCTTCTCATGACATCAGCAGTCGAGAATTCCCACGCTCGGCACTGTTGCAAGCGTATGAACGTGCATCTGCCGTCACTCCTGGTGACACATGCCTTGCCGAGGTAGCTCAACGTTTTTGAGCCTTTCTGCATTTTATTCTGGAGCATGCGCATACGCGGCTTCTACCTCGTCAGACCATGTACCTATTCCAGTCCTTCCGCAAACTCTGCATCAGCTGTGCTCAGTTTGACACTCTGCTGCCTTTTGTAGGTGCGGCTGTCCATGGAAACCAATTGCTGCATTGGTTTTCCTACCGAAGATAACTAAAGCATTTGGGACACACCGCGCTATTAGCTTTTGTGAAGAGGAATAACCTCACAAATTGCTCACACGTGTACTGCTATGGTTTCCATGCACAGTACCGAGCGAAGGATATGTTTACGATCCCACTTGGTTTTGTGAATATATAATCACATTTCAATTTTCGTTTCAATTGCTTGAAGAAATATTTTTGAAAATGAACCTCAAAAAACAACCCCGTAATACTCCTAAGGTGCTAAAATTTTCTTGTTCAGAACGCAAGTGTCATACGACTGTTACGTTTTCTTAGCAGTTATAGTTTCTGCTAGGAAAATGTCTTTTTTGGCGCTTCCATCCATTAAGGGATAGTGGTGCATTTGAAGGGCAAGGGTAAAAAGGTAGGCGTTACTCAGGTTGTGATTTGGATGTGAAATGTGTTGTACTCTTGTGGCATATCGTGGAATTAGCTCTGCAGTTATTTTCTGTGGTTAAATGATGGGAATAGCAGTTCTATGTATATCATCCCGGTCAAGGTTTAGTGAGTTATCACTGCGTCGACCCCGGGAGTATGGGAGGCATGGTTCTGCTGGATGTGAAAGAAAATACATAAGTGATTTGCCATCTCATGCGGGAATAGGCCTGCCGACTGCGCCACACGACCTCTTGTATTTCGCCAACCTTCAGCAAATTATATTATTATTATTATTATTATTATTATTATTATTATTATTATTATTATTATTATTATTATTATTATTATTATTATTATTATTATTATTATTATTATTATATTCGCCCAATTCTTGCACGAGATTTAGGACGTCTGAACGCGGAGAACTATACAATGTGTACTCGTTTAACTGTAGAAATCATTGTGATAGTACACTGCTTGGTGGAGTGCAGTATTCCACATACCGCTAGGCGGAGTCGAACCAACACTACTCTTATCCGGGCAGAATGCTGCGGAATTAGGCCACTTACGGTAGTTGATGATTCTATTTTGATTTCGCTGACAAACACCACTGCAACAGCCTATAGCCCCTTTCACAGATACTTGAGGCTTAAGCAAAATGAGTTCAGTCACTACAATGGATGTTGGAATCTTTATTTATTTGTAAATACACAATGTTGGGTGCCAAGAAATATGATCGTTACCAGTGACAATGCATCATAGCTCAGAGGCCTATATATCCGAACCGTACGTTAATAGAAGAGAATAGTAAAATTACACACATTTTATTTTGCTCAAATTATTTAACGTAGTATAAGGCTTTAAAACAGAACTTAAATCTCCTTAACATTGCAATACGCACATTACTGAGTACTTTAGTGTTAGTGACGCACACATTCGATTCTGGCTTTTCTTGGCACACATTCCTTGGCTTAGCATTACGCCACTCTGGGTTGACTAAAGCATTCTGCAACTCTCAACGCATTGATTCGCCTTTGAATTTTAAGGGAAATAGTGCATTCACAGCGGTATAGGAGAAGAAAGAAGCAGATGTGGGTTCAATAGCTTGCAGCTGTCCATAATGGCAACTATCGCCGTGACAATTTGCCTGCGTTTGTAGTTGAGATCTCGCGTTCACCTTTCACAGACTAGAAATCGGCATTCACTTCCAGACAATACTTAAGAAGCTGATTTTTAATAGGTCTAAGGTCTGCTAGCTACTGTTCGGAGTCACCACTCGTGGATGTCTCTCTTTAAACCTTTTTAAACCATAATTATCCGAGAGGCACTACACTACAGGAGAGGCTGTGCACTACGTACAAGCACCCTTAGTTGTGGATGAGCTTCTGACATGTGTAAAGCGTGGGCGATTTTAGCTGTCAATATTCGTCCATAAACTGTCGATGATGCTTCAAAGGAGAGGGTTTTTATTTATTCTGTAAAACAAATTCTATTTCTAGTCGTATTTAATCTATAAAACTCACACTGGCTATTAGGTGACGTGCCTAATGGATGGCGGTTATTATAGAGATTTTGAACGCCGGTCAACCAAGAAGAATTAACTGAAAGACAGGCCCTATGTACAGGGTGCGCCATAAATATGGTCACTCAATAAAAAGCGAATTACTCACGGGGAATTTGTCAGGGAATAGCGAAACTTCCTCAACAATTTACTAACAATCTAGTTAACACGCAAAATGGATATCATTTAATATGATCTTCCTTGGCACGAATGGCAACCTTCAGACGCTTAGGGTAGGACTCAACGGCGGCACGCAAGGTTGCATGCGGAATTTCCTTCCATGCTTTTTCCCGTGAAGATTTCAATCCTCGAATCGTAATGCGTCTTTTAGCGCAGGCTTCACCCTCTAGAATGAACCAACGCAGTAATCCATAACACTCAAATCTTACGAGTTTGTCGGCCATTCAGAAACAGGGATGAAGTTGGGAAGATTCCTTGCGCACCACTCCTGAGTCTTCTTGGACTTATGAGCTGGTGCGCCGTTCTGTTGAAAGGTCCATGTTGTATTTCCAGAGTGTTGTTGAGCCTACGGAAGCAACTCCTTCATCACAATGTCGTTCACATAGACATTGGTGCCGACCTTGGCTCTTTTTTCAACGAAAACCAATCGTGTACGTCCTGTGGCGCAAACTCCAGCTCAATCCATCAGAAAAGCTTCATGAGAGTTTCTGTTAACGGAGTCTACATCCTCACCACTTTCAGCCAATAACCGCGAGTTTTGGCGGTCAAAATGCTGCTCAATTGAGAAAAGTTTCTTACCAGTGAAGAGCGTCGTGCAGTAGTCGTGTCGCTCGAGGAGTCTTGGACATTTTTTTCTTCTTCCTTCCATCTCTGCAGGCGTTTCTCCGTGGAGTTGACGGGATTGTAGGGGTATAGTCTAAGTTCATTCTTAGCAACTCGCTCCATCGTCGTAGCCGATACGTTGAGCTCGGATGCCATCTTTCCCATGCTGCGGCCTGAATTCCACTTGAATTGTTCTTTCACGACTTTTCAAAGACTGTTCGCAGCTACGGATACCGGGCAGCCAGGTCGGGAACGATCAACGAGAGAGTTAGTTCCACACAGCGATAGACTGTCTTCTTGTGCAGCTTCAGCAGACGAGCGATGTTGGGAACAGAAAGTCCTGCCCTTCTCGGATCCAAGATTGCGCCTCTTTGACAACAAGACTTTACCATTTCTGATAGAAGCAGTGTGGAGATGCAAAAAACACTACATACGGTTAAGATGACACGTAGAATCCGAAGAAACAATGGAAACATAAAAACGTTCACAAACAAATACAAATAATGACGCGCGAAAAAGTGACCATATTTATGGCGCACCCTGTAGTTTTTCGCCAATCAGTTTGACCATTTTTGCGCCTTTTCGGCGTTATTCGAATCAGCTACAAACTTTTTAAAATAATAGCATGCGAAAATGTGCACTCATGGGAAAATTTCCGCATTCACTCTTGCATTTCCTTCTTTTGCGTTGCAGTCCTTTTAAGAATTCCGCTCTCAAAAAGGCAGAGACGTGACTCTCGTTGAAACAAAAGAATCTGATTGGGTTTCAATCACTTTCAGATAGAAAAAACTGTTGAGAAAGTGATTCTAATGCTTCCAGAACCACCAGCTGCTGGGTTGAGTCATAAATTTTGCAACATTTCTGTTTCTTCTGGAATTCAATGCAAACTTGCTGATTCGTTACATTTTATTTGAAAGCACGTATCATACTGATCATTTTCAGTTATGAATCGTTAATTTGCTTTGTGTTGTTGAAAAGTTTTATCCCCTAGAACCTTGACCACTCAACGTGGAAAAGTGCGTGATTCAATTTTGAATTAGTTCAAGCTCGGGCAGCAACCAAGCGACATGGGTCAAGCACACTCAGGAAGTAACCGGCAAGTTCAACCCGGACTGAATAATTTGTTGGAGATAGTATCAGAAGCTCCTTTTAGCCTAGAAGGGCAAACAAAGGCAAACCACTCCCGGAACGACCAACTGCCATAAAGAAGAGGGGCCTGCGCAAACCCATCAAGTCAAACCCTTCCCTCCTAAACTGACCGCTATCTCCACTCCTCTTAGTGAGCCATCATTCATCAGTTCTGCAATATTGGAGTCGCCGAAATTGCCGATGACAGTGCCTCGTGCGTTGACGGAAACTCAAAAACAATTCTTTGTGCTTCCGACTGCCGAGAGCTCCTACAAAGGTTCAAGCGAGGGAACCCTTATGGATTTCTTAGGAAAAGCGGGTGCTTCACGATAGCTTTAAAGCTGGAAAGCAAAGGCTGTTACTGAACGAGCCGGGGTTTTGGTGTCAAAACCGAAGCTCCCCAAATGAAGGTCCTGCCGAGCGTTTTATGGATGTTTCTAGTGCTCCGTAGTGCTGCCTTCACATAGACAAGGCATCATCAACGCTCGGTCCTGTCAACAGTTGGACCAGATCCAGCAAAACCTAGTGGAAGAAGGAGTCTACACGAGTCGAAGCTTCTTCCACTAGGGCTGCGCTCGACCCTCACTGCACTTCGGATGCTGTCAAAAATCGACGAGTTGGGCTGGGTGACAAACAATAAAGCGTCATATAGCCTGAACCTTGCGCCGTGCGACTACCATCTGTTCCGATCGAGAAATCACTTCCTCCGCTATAGACGCTATAGACGCTACACCAAATTCGATGAGGTCACTGCGGTGACAAAAGACGTCTTCAGGTCGAAACCAAACAAATTCTATTGAGACGGAATCCACTCAGTGCATAAAAAGTGGAAGAAAGTCATTGAGAATAATTACTCAATTACTTCGCTTAGGTTAATCAATTTTCTTTTGCCATAATTATACTTTTTTGTTAAAAAAAAATTTGTTGCAAAACGTATGAATCACTCTGACAGTTTTATTGTAGTGCATGTTCTTTGGCAGCAGAATTCATAGACTAACCTCGGTAAAACGGTTTTTCGAGCAGAAAAATTTTCTTACATTACACTGTCATTCGAAAAAAGCGTAGTTTGCTGAAGGTATCCTGTCCGTATGCGGTTTCGGTTTCCAAATATTTTCCCATCGCTCTTGGTCGCACATTTTGAAATCAACAATGAATTCATCGTGAGTCTTTATTTTATGCGCCAGAAAAAGAGCTCCAAAATGCGGAATGTTCAAATATTTCAAGATTATTTGTATATTTCGTTACAATACCTGCGTTTTGAGAGACAAAACTCGCGTTCACTAATTTTTGTAATTGTATGGTGGGCAGTCGTACAAAGAGTAGCAATGTTCGACATTATTTTTGCTTCACCTATTAGTTGGCGGCCCTCTTTTGGTGTGAAGTAAAACAACAAACACAATCAAGTCCACAAATGAGTGGCGTTAATCGTTAATAAGATGCGCCGCGCATTCTACTTTTACTGGATGTCGCCGCGCATTCTACTTTTACTGGATGTCGTTAAGGCAACTTCATTGCGTGTTTTGTCTATAAAGTGACTTGCAGAGTCCAGAGAGAGGAAAAATCAGTGCTTCTTCATTCTCGGACAAGTCTGGTACCAATTCGCCTACATCGGGGATGGAATGCTTGGCTGGCTTTGGCGGTAAACCCGAACCAAGAACCCCCATTCGGAGTGCCCGCCACAGCCTACACCTCCTCCGAGTGTTCCGACTGCGCTGCCGCCTGACTTGCATCAATAGATACGGAACAGCTAAGCTCTTGAAACAATGAGCAGCTGTAGAATCTCTATGAATATCACCGCTCCGTCTCCAGTTCCGCCGCGCTGCGGATGCTTCGCAGTTCCTGTTTACTGAAAACAACGCTGCATTCGGGAGGCCATCCCGTTTTCCTTCCTGTGGTGTCCCTGTATAGAGGACCTAATATCCTGCAGGTTTTCGTGGAACTTTAGCTTGTTTCCGATTGTTATCCGGCCGGCATTGCCTGAAATGGTCAACATCAGCCTAATTAACAGCCATGTCAGCGTTCTGCACTAAAAATCTCATTGCTCTAGGGACTATGCGCGGGTTGCCTACTCCACTGTTTAGTATTCCGTGCGGCGTTGCATGGAAAGTGTTCTGTTCGCCAACTACAAATAGATCGGCCCACAGGCCAAGGAGACGGCGAGGCTCTGTTGCCTTTCCTGGTTCTTCTTCTTGTAACTTCTTTACTCAAATATGTTCTGATAGTCCAATTCAGCGCTCTTCTCGTTTTAGTAGCAAATACAGTTAGTTTCGTGTAAGCTGTCCCAATCCGACTTCCACAACCAACTAGTGAGCGACATACATACATATAATCGTTCTGAGGTTCCTTTTCAGGCAGATCGTATCGTCTCCCCAAGGGTCGGTAGTTTAGGTCGATGAGTTGGTGTCAGATTTTCTTACTAAGGATAAAGCACCTCTACTATTAACTAGCCAGAGCAAGTCGTCGTCTGTGTCAAATCTGGAATGTCTCTACGACACCATGTAGAAATGTGATGTACTGCCCATCTTGAAAGGTTGGTTAACAAATTATTTGTGTCTGCGCATAGTGCCGCGGGCATCAGTGTTTAAGGCCTAAGTTATACTCCCGCGGGAGCATCCGCGGAAGGGCGGGAATCGCGCCGAGACTCCTCACCTGGCCAATCGCCGCGCCTCGCCACGCCCGTCTCCGCCGTGCACCATTGGACCGCGGACGTTCCGCGGATGCTCCCGCGGGAGTATAACAGAGGCCTAAGGTTTGGGTTCCGTCCAAATTCTCAAACACTCCGTTGTTGGAAAATCGGTACCGAGCTTGTTCCCGAAAGCATAAGACACTGAATCGCCATTCTTGTGGTTACAGTAAGTCCATCCAGAGGCCAACAACGCATCTGAATTGCTTTCTATCTCGTAGAAATAGGAGGATGCGATGCGAGAAAGATCCCACAAAGGGATGCGTTGTTGATTTATGTATGCTGTCTTCACATTCCCACATTCATTCATTCTTCATTCCCACATTTATGTATGCTGTCTTCTACTGTTTTGCCCTTATTGTTTCAGCAGTTAGTTTCGTACGTTTTTCCGGTACTTTGGCAGGTTTCGAAAAAAGAGCGAATTCAAACGAAAATGAGTATCTGGAAAGCAGCACTGCCTGCAAAACAAATTTACAAATCAAATTAAAAAAACTTTTTGAATCATTGCTCAACTCATTTTTACATCAAATTACTCGCCGAAATCCTCTTCCATAGACCGGTTTTAAAATAGGATTAGGCACGACATTCGGAAGACCGTTAAAGACTTTAAAGCGCATACTTCGTTTTGCTAACAGACTTATGTACTAGCGCCCAAATCGCACTTTTTCATGGGATTAAGTGCGATGGAAACGAGCCCGAACCTGCACTATTTGTCTGAAAGGAGAACAGGAAGCCGGAGCATCCTTCTGTCAGAAAATTACTTCAGTTACCGCGCACTTGATTGTGTGGCTGCATAACTATCCTTTTTTCAGGAGGTCGCTAAAGGTACATTAGTTCTCCCAACCTTTACCTCAAGGCTCATTTAAGCATCACAGTGCGATGTGGGGTCACTTAATAAATGAGTGGAGGAATTAAGTGCCATTTTGCTAGCAGCCACTATCTGGCTTATTGAGCAACTAGTGGTTTTTCAATGGCTCATTCTGCACCTGCAGGCCGAGCAGCGGCTACAAAACAATTCCTCGTTGTAGAAACCCTCGAAAGCTACTAATACATTTCATTTCACGTCATCGTTTCTAAGAGTTCTGAAAAACATGTTGCTGCGAAGAAGTAATCCTATGCGAACAGTACGCTTTTCGTAGACTTTCCTTACGTTGGAATTTGAACAGAAACTCAGAAATTGTCCCTCTTTCTGTCGCTGCTTTAGCATTGTGCTTGTTCTGCATGTTTGTGTTTTCTTGGAAATACGGGCGGGCCGGAAGCTTGGTTAGGAAAATTGCTCGAGGAACTCAGTGAAATCCGATCGCAGCCGCTGGGATAAGTTGTGATTTGTCTGCTAAGTAACGATTATATTACAAATCGTAGAACACCGCTGGCACCACGCATTTCGTAGGAGTGTTGTCAAGATTGGGAAGACAATATTCAGAGGAGCTTAACTGCGAGCACAAGCACGTGGTAATCTAGAGGCTAAATTTACGTCAACATAGTCCTGTCTCTTGACGAGAGTTCATTCCCGGAACTAGGACTTAGGGCAGAGCATGTTTGCGCGAACAGCTGCAGTTAGAGTAATTTGCTGACCTACAATTTACTCAAGGAGGGGCGTTACTTGACTAGCGGTATGGTATAAATGTGCTGTTCATTCCCCATTGTGGAAGGCTCGTAATTCAATCCTTTTTAGCGTTTTCAGTGGGAATTCGTTAACGACATGCAGTATAATCGATTAAAGTCCCGGAAACACTTTTTTCGCCCAAACTTCTCCCTAAACGACATTTGTTAGCATAGCGCAGTCGAAGGAATCGCATGCTCTCGCGTGCACCCCGAATCGATCCAAGGTTGGCTCTAATCCGCCAAAGCCCCTCCCACAGCCCAGAAGGCTAGGACAGAGATACAACCTTGACTTGTTGACTTGTGTGTCGTCCGACAGTGATTATCTAATGTAAATGCGAGAGGTTGATTAGCGCTGATCCTCATCCTTTTTGTTGACGAAAAAGCTATGGACGAATATAGGCAATTTTTCCGTTAAATTTGACACCTTTTATCTAAACAAAGCTAAGAAGCTGAGCACCTTCCAGATCAAAACAACGTTTTCTAGTTTAAACATAAACTTTTTAGGTAGGTTAAAATAATGTTGTGTCAGAGAGAAATTTAGTATGATTTGTTTTACTTCACCCACCTCAAAAACGGAACACTACTCTATTTAAAATTTACAGAATCTTTACTCTTTAAAGAAGAATAACGGTTTAAAGCTTCTTATTTTCTGGTGTAGGGATTCAGCAGGTTTTGGCGCTAAACAAAAGGTTGCGTCATGCTCTCGTCCAGTACGTTGCAATTCGACTTTCATTGAAAAATTCTGTTTGCGTAGAGTTACATGCAAGTCAACGGGGCAGCAAAACCGAATGTAGATAGCACACGTATGTACCTTTACTTCGCTGTCTTACATTTTACAAGCAGCATTTACGTAATCAACCAAAAGACTATCTCTGTGGTCTAGACTGGTTCATGGGGCGATCTCTTGTTTTACACTAAAATTGACTGCCTTCTTTTAAAACCAACTTTGAATCAGTTGCTATTTTTGAAAGTAAAATCGTTCTAAATTTTTCTTGGGCAAAGCAGTGTTTCATCCTTCTCAGAAAGTACACTGTTTCATCTAGGAAACACTCGTTTTGAATTGAACTTTATTAGTTTAATTTCAAAAAGCGGCAAGTCTGCACTGAAAAGCGTTGAAGTTAACTTTGAAAATGGTGTAGAAGGAATTATACAGAATAGCTGTAAACCACAAGTGAGTAAAATGAGGTAATGTGGTTTCTGCTAGGGTCCTTAAAGACGGGCTTCCTGCCGTTCAATTTCATTTATAGTGAGGTAAAAAGGGTCCCAATTAAATTGCCCTTTAAATCAGTTACGATTTTATAATTGAGGGTTTATGTGTGTTTCTCAAATATCGATTTATTTTAAAAGGATAAGGATAAATAAAGATACGCGTTGGTCGGCCTATTTCGGGTAACGCCACATATTTTACTTCTACGGGATATTGAGGACGTAACATGAAAGAGTATTACAAGTCTGCTTTCATTTCACCTCCTTGTAGGAAAGAAAAGCTTGGTTGTCCTGGGCAGGAAATCGAACCAAGAATCTGGAATCGGGCGCTGATGGTAGCCGGCACCCTCTTCATCTCCACTACAACACGTCCTCGATTTATTTCACTCCTCAACATTTTCTCAAAGGCCTACTTCTGAGAACAGTAAAGTCTAGCCAATTCGTGTATTCCTCCGGTATCTGCATCCGCGCACACGTCTGAGAGGAACAAAAACGCGTACAATTCGATTGCTCTTATTATTTTGATGAAAGCCGGCTCTTCTTACTATATTCTCACTGTACCAACAATGGCAAACTGGGCTAAAACTTTGTAGGACTTCAGGTAGGACTCAGATCAGTATCCCTCGCTTTTCAAACTAGGGTTTTATTTGTTACTACATAGGGACGTTCTGGGATTTCTACTCCTCACCAATGCCTATCCACTTCACTGGATTGGTACCAGTTCTGTCTGGAAAAATTTCTGCACTGACTTGTGCACTGGATGACAACTGTAGATCAGAGGCCAAATAACAATTATTCAAAATGCCTTTACGACATCCTAGGCCAGTAGAATGCATGGCACACATCGAAAAGAGGTTGACCAATGCCAGTTGTTGCTTCCATCTTCGAAAGTAAATCGCTATCTGATGAATGTAAACGATGACTCTTAATTTTAACAGCATAAAAACAGAGGCATATTGAGTAATGCCTTCCTCTGTTCGGAGGGCGAATCTGGTACAGTGAAAAATGTTAACCTGTCTCGCGTGCACCATTACGAAATGAGTGTAGGTTCCAACTGCATAAGGGCAAGCAAGCATGACATTCCCACCGGTCAAAATATTCTCCGTCCCCTTGGGTGTTGATTCCTTCAAATTAATTAAGCGCGTGGTTTTGTAAGAGTTAAGGAGAAGTGCATCCCAAAAAATGGCTAGCTATGTCCACCGGGGTCATCGTCTACGAGAAGAACATTAGGCTTAACGATTAGTGTAGCAGTTAGTGGACGGCGAGCACGAGCCAACATAAGTGCCTCGACTATAAAACGATATTTTATCCTAGGGAGCAAGGCATGGTCTCCTTGAGTGAGGTTTTCATCATCTACTTATCTTCCTCACCTTTTTGTACTCTATCTCTTTCACAATTCTTACTGGGAGACTTTTCCCATAGAAGTAGTTGGATCGATTCGGGATGAATGTAGGAATATAGGCTTTTGTGAGTAATACCTACTTCCGCATTTCGTTCTGAGCCCTCCTTGATTCATTTCTTGTTATTCTTATCAATGGATGTGCAGTCCGAATTATCACACATTTGAGACATATCAAACCTGGCCGTCATCGAAATCGTGCTCTGGGATCCATTATGAATTCTGAACACGACTTTTTTGTTCTTCCGGGTCACATGGAATCGTGTGATTGAACGCTACTGGGCGACTTGGAATAAATTAATCGCCACTTACCGACACTAAAAATTCCGCCTCGAATCGTGTTCGACGAAAAGCGCGCGGAGCGCAATGTGCAATCGTTTTTCGTACGTGTAAAACCATTCATTCAAGTGAGTCGTCGACTTATGACGAGAAGAACGGGGGCGAATCGCCGTCGTTAGGCGGAGAGGGCATCGAAATCTACTTAGTGCTTCATTGCTTGTCCACGGCAAATATTTACATTCCGTCCCGCCCACTTACATACTCGACATGACCATCTTGGAGTGATCGGTTCACCTCCCCTCGGCTCTCATTTCCGCGACGCATTCACTTCGCAAAACAGTTCTCGTTAGGATGACGTCGTTTTCTCTTCGCTATACATTGGTAGCGCAAACACCTAGCGACTAAATGCTTGTACCGACTTTTTTCGCGTTATGAGACTAAACTGCTATAAATGGCTGAGAACCCGACCTAAAACCTTGTTCTTCGGCGTTTCCAGTATTGTACGTATGCCTGGGGACAAGTGTGGTTCCGCAGGCAAGTGGACGCGGAATCCCATCTGCACCCTATCGGTGTTAGTGCGGTTCGCAGCCATGCTAATCAAGTCTTCAATCGTTGAATGGTCGGAGAATTTATACCGGGCGGTCTGAAAAAAGCGGGTTACCAGCAGCTGCAGGGCAAGTGTTGCCTCACACTGACCTAGTGCCTCCACCATATCTTGTAGAGATGAAGTACGTCTAATACTCTCTCAAAAATATCTAATCACGTCAGCCTTCAAAAATTTCTTTTTCGAGGCCATTCCCCACTGCCAGGCTAATGTATTCATTTTTTCGAATCGTTGTTCACATTTGCATTGGTTGCTGAATGCGCCTTTGATGGACCTTGTAATCCAGGGTAGAAAATCAAATGCTCTGTTTGCTTGCTGTAGTGCTGGTTCATACTTCTGCCCCACTGTGGTTCGACACTAGTAGTAATATTTGCTTGTTGTTTTCTTAAGGTCACGTTTCATTAGTGTTCAATTTTGTTTAATAATTGGTAGAGCTTTTAACGGGTGACATGCTGTGCACATCTAACGCTAGTTTTCTTTTGTTCTAGACTTCAGGTGTATAAAGTCACTGTGATCATTGTCCCAACGCCAAAAAAGATGCTGTAAAAGAATTTATCCTTAAAATCGGATCAATCCTGCACCTATTATTTTGTATTTTTTCGACTACAAGTATACAGTTCATTTTGACAAGGCTAACCAGGAAACTATCTCAACGGTAGGTCGGAAAGGAGCAAGTGTTGTATATGGGCAGAATCACCTTTCTCTGGGAAACAATAAAACGCAAATATCTCGACCCCAATACAGTTCTGCGCAGAGTTAGGGACGACGGAAGTTGGGCCGTTGGCGGCGTTAGTCCTATGCCCTGAAGGCGGAGGGCGTGCTCAAGTTGACTCTAAACAGCGATGACTAGCGAGTGATGGTGGCGCAGTGAGGTGGGCGGCGTAATCTCCATAACCGCTGTTTCCAGCCAACTTGAGCTCACCCTCCGCCTGCAGGCATAGGGCTAACACCGCCAACGGCCCAACTTCTGCCGTCCCTAACTCTGCGCAGAGTTGTATTGGGGTCGAAATATTTGCATTTCCTTGTTACCCAGAGAAAGGTGATTCTGCCCATATACAACACTTGCTCCGTTCCGACCTACCGTTGAGATAGTTTCCGACCCTGAATTTGAGTTGTATTAGGTACTATACTTGCCAGGGGTGTGCGTCTCCGTTAAATCGTTAAATTTCGTTTAAAGTCTAGATAACTGCGTAGTATTGTTTCAACCGAAAATTGTAGTTAGACCGTTTTTATACCATCTCCACGACAGGTGGACACTTTCAGATGGAACTTTAAAAAACTTCTTAAATTTCGAAAACTAAATCAAACTATACACCTTTCAAATAAAAGCGAACGCCCTCCAAAAGAAGCTATTAAATAGTTAAAAATTATTTCAACAGCTTTTCAGACTCATTCTCCTACAATTGCATAATGTAATGATACTAGAAAAAAATCCGAAGGATAGGAAATGCTATTGAAATAATTTTTAATGATTTATTAATTTACTTTGGAAGACGCTTGTTTTTATTTGGAAGATGTTCAGTTTGATTTCGAAAGTTGGCGAAATTCAAGAAATTTCAATGGTTTCATTCGAAAGTGCCCACCTGTCCTGAAGAAGGTGTATAAAACGGTCCCACCGATATTTTTCGATTGAAACAATTCTACGCAGCTATCTACATATAACTTTTAACGAAATTTACGATTTACGATTTAACGGAAACGCACACCCCTAATACTTGCTCGTCTAGAAAATAGTTCTGGTTTTTTCTTAGCTACTGTAGAGCACTATTCAGCTATATTTAAAAGTTAATGTGTACCCAGCATAAGAGCAGTCTGTTTTTGAGATAGTTCATGATCGTAATGAAGCAGTACATACCTTGTATAATACAGCAAGAATGCCCCACAATCTTAATTGGAGAAATTCCTGTGTCTCCATAAATATTGTGAATAAAATTTTTCCCGCTAACTTTACAAGGCAATATTTCCACACATGGTGAGGACTCAAGAAAAATTCCATGGTTTTGTCGTACTGTTCTAGTTGAACTTACCAGGGAGGGGTCTCAGGCGTAGGTCTGAACGGGGTGCTGTGAGAATCTCCACCCTTCATGTAGTAGAAAAAATGTTTCGTTTTTGCTGAGTCCTTGAACCCAAAGAGCTACGGGCCCTCGAATTTGGGGGTACAGTATTGCACTGTTACCCGTACCTACCGTAACCTACCGTAATCGGGCAAAATTGGAAAAACGGATGTCAGATTCATGATCAGCACCGCAAATAACACTCCTTGATCAGCACCCCAAATAACACTCCTGGGCGATGTTTGGGCGAAAAAATTTTTTCGACCTCTCCTCGACATCTGGAGCCGTGTAAGTATAATAATGCCTTAATGGTAGTTTAAATCAGCTTATTTCCTACACATCTACACATTTATTTCGCTATAAATTGACAAATAAGGCTTTACTCTGAACTATGCTTCACTCACTTTTTCCAGTTTCTGAATTATACAATGTTTTTTGTTTTTCAGCGAATGTTAAACAGTGACCTTTCAGCAGTACGGATTACAGCAGGTACAAGTGACTAGGGCTGTCGAGGTCATCATCACCGATTTCGCCCAAACGTCTCTCAAGGAGGGTTATTTGGAATGATGATCACGAATCTGACATTTGTTTTTCAAATTTCGGCCTATAACAGCAGGTTAGGGCATGTACGGGTGACTGGGGCCGTCGAAGTCAAAATCACCGATTTCGTCCAAACTTCTCCCAAGGGGGTGATTTGGGATGGTGATCACGACTCTGACACCCGTTCTCCGTATTGCGCTAGAGTACGTTAACTTACAACAGGTAGAGGTGATGGTAAGGTCATGGTAACTGTTTTTGCCCAAACTTCATGTTGAGCACGAAAATGACCCCTATTTGACAATATTGAGTGAAATAAGTGCGCAGTAGATGTGCAGGAAGCAAATTGGTAAAGGAGGTGGCAGTCATGAAACGATGCAACAGTGCATAGCACGGGAGTGGAACATCTGACCTAGCACCTGTGAAGCAGCCTCTCCACCTGCTGAGTCGCCGAACCGGTTGCCGGACAACCTTTCGCCACGTTCTATACATTAGCGCGCGCACGCAGGCACGTGGACACGCGCTGTACCCCCAACTTCGAAGGCTCGTAGCTCTTTGGGTTCAAGGACTCAGCAAAAACGAAACGTGTTTTTCTACCATATGAGAGGTGGAGATCCTTGCAGTACTATCCATTTCCCCCGCTCAGACCTACGCCTGAAACCCCTCTCTAGTCAGCATTTCTGTTCGTCCACAACTCTTCGCCAGTATTTATGTATAGTCGGTGCCAGTTGTTGTAATTTCAGATGTATTTTTTCAGTTAAGAGGAAATCTCCTAAGAAGTATAGGGACTGGTTTTGCTAAACATTTCCAATTAGCCCTCCATCCTTCAATAACCTAATCCTTTAAAAAACTGACCGGTCGATGCTAAGTAGAAGTCACCTAAAATGTACAGACCTCTTGAGCAAAAATTTGCACCTTAGTAGCTATAAGAACGTACGCTGTTAGGATTAGTTGATGCTGCAAAGAAGCAAAAACTTCGTTTTTTTGTAAGAGTGTATTATCACCAAAGGGTTGCGTCTTGTATTCGCCCATGCTTTCGTACATCTGTGTTGTTATGTTGCCGTGTTCGTTTCCTTCGCTAGTTTTGCAGATGCTATTCACATGGAATTTTGTATTGGAAAATTCACTCTTCTTCTCTTTATCGTTATGGAATTTTAAAAGCAGCTTCAAGGTACCAAAGAGCAACAAAGATTATGCGAGAACACGTTTTGCGGCACTTCTAGCGGTGTATCTTGCACTTGCCCACTTCGCGGAGCGATATCGTAGTGTACATACTCTTTGCTCTTTCGCATGCGAGAGAAATGTAGCTCTCGAACAATTTAGTCTCGAGAGAAACAAAAACACGGTTGGCATTGGCGAGCTGTGGGCCTGATGTCGTCAGCATTCTTATCGGTAGCTTCATTTTGAGATTACCCTTCTGCCGAACCCGGGAGCGCACTATTAGGGGGGGGGGGGCAAAAGTAATGAGACACCCCATGCCGTGTCCATACATCTCGTCTCTGGAGTCTGACTTCGTACTTGTCGTACTTGTATCTTTGTATGCTACTTACTGAAGCCCATATGAGAAGTTACCACTTCCGCCCTGTCCAGAAGCATGCCAAAAACCCCAGCCTGTCTCATGCCGAAACCCCAGTCTGACGAGTCGACCTGTGTCGCGCAAATCTGCCCCAATTCCCAACCCCGAGCAGCCTGGGCTCAATATTCACGCAGCATGAGAAGTACGTCTTCTACCTTAACCCTGCCAAGCAGCGAGTCTGGGTGAGGCCTGGTGAATTGTTACCGACCTTCGTTCGGCGAGATGTTCACGACGAGAAGCATCTTTGGAGCTTTTGGGTCTGCGCCCATGGATCGGTTTACCGGAGGCTGTTTCCCAAGAGCACCGCGATGAACTCCAAGGCCATGGTGGACGAAATAGAAGAGATGGGCCGGCGACTCGCACTTATTCATTCGCAGCGCTTCAAGAAGGTTCTCCTCTTCGACAACGCCGCACCCCATCGGGAACAAGTAAGCACGGATAAGCTTGCCCAGCTGGGCTACGTTCACATGCCTCACTCACCATATTCGATGGACATCTCTCCATGCGACTACCACTACTACTTGAGCCTACAGGACTTCCTAGTCGGAAGGGACACAAGAACCCAAGCAGTCCTTGACAACCATATCGAGCAGTTGATCAACACCAGGCTCAAGCAGTTCTGGAAGGATGGGATCAGGAAGTTGGCTGAGCGATGGCAGCAAGGTCCTTGCCCTTAATGGCAAATGCATTCCTCAGCATCGTTGAGTTGTAATTGAGTTATAAAGAGATAAAGATTTTTTTTCATTTTGTCTCATTACTTTTGCCCCCCCCCCCCCTAATATGTGCAGTGGTGATGAGCATTGGGTCCGTCCTTAGCTTCTTAGCAGCCTGGGCACCCGAAGCGCAGGTGTGCCGTTCTATTGAAAATTAATGAGCCTTTCGGTTGTCCCGGTAGATTGGCACTCCCATGGTCTTCCGTGCTTATTCTAAACGAACCACTTCTTGAAAATGTCTCGGTGCGATCCTCTTCCTTATTTCCATTTATTCTTAGTAGGCAAAGGTGACCATGCTGTGACCTGTCTTCCCTCTCAGAACCAATGCTTAGAGGCTTTTCTTTAAAAACTTTGCTCCTAACACTTGCTGCTATTTGTATCCTCAAAAACGGCTTGAGCGACATGGATGTGAGCCCATCAGTATGTCTTTATGTTCTTAGTACTCAGAAGGCCGATATCTGTCCATATGTTTTGACCTTCGATCTGCGGTGAAGGATATCAATGATAGCTGCCAGAGGTGAACTTCAGGGGAACAATCAGCTGGCATACTCCGAAGCCTCCAAGTATTACTCAAGCGTTTTGACGATAACCTCATCTCATTTATGTATAGGTGGATAGGTAGACAAAGTTTGGTATTATGTAAAAGTATATTCCTCTATCCGTCAAATTTAGTTTTGTTTAGTTTCTTAACTTCGTGATTTATAATTTTTATACAACTTTTATTTCCCTCAATAATAAACACGGCAGCAGCATGACTCAACCGTGCTTTGAACCGTGCTGGAGTGAGAACGAAAAGGAGTGCCGTTCTTTAAGTAGGCTAGGCAGCACTTAATTAGGCGACGAGAATGCGTTGCATATCGTTTCGGAACGAATCTCTTCGACGCCCAGGCTGGCCCGTCATTGAGAGGGGAACATGCGAAATTGAGGCTTGCGGCAAAGTCCATGTTTTTTGCTGCAAATTCTCCACATGTCTATTCGCTCACGGAATGTTATTTCAAGAGATTATTCGTGTGGAAGAGAGAGAAGTCCGACGGTGCTGATTTTCGCTAAATCGCCTTGCACTCTCCGCCTGCTTTTCCTTGTTTCTCCGCTTTATATATATGCCTTCTAGCTTATCGCAGCACTAATTAACGCATTCACTTATTTGCTCTGCTGGATTACTCACGTGATTCTCGAACAATGCATTTAAGACTACTTTTTATGCTGTTCTCTGCGACTAGGCTGGGAAGCCGTCTTCCTTCCATTATTGTCTTCTATTCTATCCTGCCGATGTTGATCTAGCACCTCCTGCAATGCGAGCATGTGAAGGGATTTTTTCGAGGCTGTTCAAGCAGCTGAAATTTTCTACATGTGGTTATTTCGTTAATTCAGAACGAACACAATTGTTTAGTCATAAGAAGGGAAATAGCCGTTGAAATGGTTAATCTCTCCTCTATTCAAACAAAGCAGAATTTCATTTTTGGTAGCCAAACTCAAGTTTTTGCAATGGATTTCAGCTTCTCTACGTCACCGCCTTTTCGCAGAGGTACATTTGAAGTTCTGCTTGTCATCTTCGTCATTGTCACATTTTGCGACAAATCTCCGAGCTGTTTTTCGTAAATTTAGTAGGCCTCTCTCTTTTTCTCCAACATTATTTAGGATATGTTAAATGTGCGGAGTTTACCACATTCTCTTTGCTACAATATATTGTCCTCGGCAAGTGAGAGCGCATTCGGAAGAGGCGCCAGCTGTTAGTGCACGTTGAATTAGAGTTCTTTGCTCAGTTTTGCGACGCCAACCGCAGTGCTCAGCGTTAGGGTAGGGTGGTAGAGCCCCCGAAAGCCCGTCCGTACTTCTTTCTTTAATTTATAATGCCAGTAGGAGCTTCGCCCCAAAACCTCGGTTAAACTTCTTTTTTACTAGTTCCTTGTCCTTGTTCTCCCTCGAGGTCCTTCTTTCGCTTCTAAATCCGAAGGTCCTTTGCGCGACATCGATGACGCGTCTTCTAAACCACGTCGCTGACATGTCTTCTGAATTCGAACGCCCTTCACGCGACATCGGTGACACTTCCTTCTTCTTAAGCCGGACGCTTGTAACATGACGTCGGCGATACGTATTCTGCATCTAGAGGCTCGCTGCACTGCGTAGGAGACACCTCTTCTGGACCCTAACGTTCATTCCTCGACGTCTACGAAGCGCCGCTGACAGACGGACGAGGGCACACGCAGAGACGGTCGGACACACGGACAGACGTGCAGCCGCTAACTCTTTTATAGATAGTAGTATTATGGAGAACAGCAGTAACATCCAGATTTAGCATTCAACCACATTCACTATCTGTTCATTTCGTATTCAACCTTATTACTATATATAATCCGCTCAACCCGTGGGTCACGTTGTCAATCACGCGGAGGGGGATTGAAGCAAAGAGATGACTACGACAGTGCGGCGTATTCCAGCCGATTTTGCTCTCAGCTTAACCATGGGTAATTGACGGCGAACTGACATTCTCGGCGGATCCCCCAACTTTACAATATATTCAGGGGGCAACGCATCAGGGTATGAATGGAGATAAAGTGCAGAGCGTAGCGCAGGAATTCAGAAGATTTATTTATTTATTTATTTATTTATTTATTTATTACAAGGCACGGATAACAATCACATGCGGTAAAATTCTAACAATAACAAACAAAAAATAAGCCTAACGAAACCTTAGCGCAATTAAACGTTTAAAAGAGGATAGAGACATATTAACAATGTTCTCGTTCTCCGAAAGCAAGGTGTTGAGCTCCCTGATGCTCCTGTGAATGAGGAAACTTGACCTTACTTTTGACCTTGCAAGTGGCAGGTAAAGTCGGAGATGCCCTCTTCTGTCAGTTGTCAAAGGGGTGCCAAAAAATCCAACCGGATCAATGGAAAGCCTTCCTGTCAGGACTTTGAACAACATAACTAAATCTGCTCGCTTTCGTCTAGTCTCAAGGCTAGACAACCCGAGCATTTTGGCCCTGTCAGACCCACTCGGAATATTGTCATAATTTAGACCACGACACTTTAGAAAAAGCTTACGGGTAAAGTTATTCTGAACACTTTCAAGGAGTTTTATGTCCTTCTTTTGACAGGGACTGAAAACTGAGACACCACATTCAACAATGGGCCTTACGTAAGATTTGTAGGCTCTCAGAAAAGAATGTTGATCTTTGGTTATCAGCACCTTGAACAAGTTATAAATTCGGTAGTTAGCCTTCTTAACAAGTGCTTTATAATGATGCTCAAAGTTTAGGTTACTCGAGAAATGGAACCCTAAATCTCGTGCACTTGTAAGTTGCTCTAAAATTGACCCGTTGAGTGTGTATGTTGGACGGTGACTTTGAGATTTAGATTGAATCACAAGACAATGCGATTTTTCAGCCGAAAGGGGTAGTTCCCAGGTGCTTGCCCAATTCTCTACAAAATTTATAGCCGCTTGGACATGACAGGAGCTTTCTAGATTGTCGACTTCTCTATAGATCTTTATATCATCCGCGTACATTTTACAAGAAACTCCAAACCTTTGAACTGAATCAGGAATCTCATACGTGTACAAAAGAAAAAGTAAAGGCGATAGTACTCCACCCTGTGGAACACCACTGGGGGCAGAATAAACCGATGAATACTCTCCTCCTACTCTGACTTGATAGGTTCTGCCCGTAAGAAAACTCTTTATCCAGTCTACAATCATAGGATGTATGCTTACCCTTCCCATCTTGTACAATAGTTTTTCTGTAGGAACCTTGTCGAAGGCTTTAGAAAAGTCAAAAAATACAATATCTGTGCGTTTTCTACGGTCCATAGATTTAGTCCACTCGTTTAGAGCAGAAAGAACAGCTGTTTCCACCGAGCGTTGTTTCAGGAAACCAAACTGGTCCTTAGAGATGATGTTATGCTCTTCAATATGACCCAGCATGTGTTTCTTTACAATCTTTTCAAAAGCTCTAACGAATACAGAGGTTATACTGACAGGTCGGTAATTACCCGGTTGATTGAATGGTGGCTTTTTGCGAATTGGCGTAATAAAGGCATGTTTCCACCTTGTAGGAACCTCAGCTCTCATATAGCTCGAATTGAAGATTAGTTCTAATGGATAAGCAATACAATCCGCAACTTGTTTGATAAACGTTAATGGTAGATGATCCGGGGACGTTGAGAAAGACTTAGGCCATTTAGTTAATATGTCGAAAATCTCCTCTTTATGAAACCACAGCGTAGGCCCCATTTGGGGGAAGCTAGGTAATGCATTGTCCTGGGATGCAAAAAACGCGGAACTACTGCAAGCGGATTGGTTAAAGACCTTCTGAAACTCAGTTGCAAGAAGGTTAGCTTTACCACGAGCTGAGGAAATAGAAACACCCTCTTCATTCCTTAGATTTGGAATAAAGTTATCATTTTCTGTACGAGAGGCAATATACCTATAGAAAGCTGTCTTGTCCTTTGAGAAAATGGATTTCTTTTCAGTATAAAGATTGTACCGTAAAAGGGCTTTGTCAAATTTTCTGCTGAAAAATAGATACTCAGCCCAATCTTCATTCAGGGCGGAATGAGTAGCCTTGTTCCATAAAGTAGTTTGACGACGCTTCATTCTAGCAAGGTAATCTGGAACGATCTGGCGATTTGGATCAACTAACCTCCTTGGCACATATAAATCTATAACATAGTGTAGGATAAAAAGCAGTGTTTCATACATTTCTTCGACATCGTTTAAAGCGCCAAATGTGCCAACCCAGTCAATGTTAGTTAGGTGTTCCCTAATTTTGCTATAATCAGCCTTTTTGAAATCTCTTATCCATGTCGAACTAACTGAACTGTCGAACTAAGATGCCCCAGACATCGTCCAGCGTACGTTGGGATTCAGAAGACGTGCTGAAGGCGTCGTTCAACGTGCGTAGGGATTCAGAAGACGTGCGGCAGACGTCGTCCAACATGTGTTGGGATTCAGGAGACATTTTGAATACGCCGTCCAGCATCCGTAGTGATTCCGATTGAGGGTAATCAGTAGGAAGGGGACCAGTGAAAAGGAGATCAGCAAAGGAGGACCACTGGAGGAGGGGGGGGGGGGAGAAGGGGGTCCAGTGGAAGAGTGACTGGTATTCGGAGGAGTATTATTGCCGTCTTACTGTAAACGGTGTTGACCTGTCGCCCAATGCCGATTAATTTTGATCATGTTTCTGCAGATTAAGTACCTCGGATTGAAAATTTCATGATCTGTTGTTGATCTATTCTCAGGGTTTGGGGGCAAAGCTCCGAACCAGACGTTTGGCGGCCCCTAGGCCGTTGAACGTCTGGTGTTCAAATATTCTACGATAGGAAATGGTGCCAAAGAAATCTCAGTTAGCCCATTCCTAAGTCTAACTCACTGGCCTGTGTTACATCAGAGTTTCATTTGTTCATGTTTCCTTCACGCATAACCGCAACTATTGCTGATTCATCTGTAGCTGACTCTAGTTTACTTGCCTCTTTTTCTCTTTTTTCAAGTCGGTGAAGTTGTACCGATCTAAGGAAATTGCGAACTATGCCCGCAAGTTAGTGCCACACGCTGTCAGTTCTGTCACAACCTCTGCGTTCTACCCTGTTCTTCAGGACCATACTCAGGACAAAAACTTACCTATAAAACTCAACAAAACCACCATAAGCGGATAATTGTAATGGCACTGGAATTCAGTCTTTTTCGTGTAACTAACATATTGAATTGGGGGAGGGAACCTGAAGACAAGAACTCATTTTTATCCTCCCATTGAAGGTGTTACGCCAGCACGAGGGTTGCTGAATGCAGAGGATAGAAGTCGGGGTAGCCCACGCCACTTTAACTCAGGGCAATAATGAAAAATGGTGATCGTCGTCAATAATTTCCTTTGTGATGTGTCTCGCCTTCTACCTTGACTTGGTACCAGGAGGTGCACTGAATGCAAATGTGGCCTATATAGCGATTAGCCGGATCCAGCTGTTGAAAAAGAATTCATCATTCTCTTACTAGGAATACAAGTTACCAAATTACTGATTCAGAAGCGATTGTCGGCTCGGCTAACCTAGGTACGAGTTAAATCTAAGAATGATCCGTTGGCATATGAGATCAGCGTCGCGTACCGACGGCTTTACACCAGTTTGAAAATCAACAAAATCTAACTTTGTTTTAATTCAAACCGATATAGCCTGAATTCTTAATTGTCCAAAAAATTAGAATTGAACAAGGTCAATTATTATAATTATTATTTATTATTATCATTTATTTTGACCCACATTTGAATGGAGCCTGAAGTGAGTGAATAAATTGAATGAAGCTGCGGGAAGCACTTGCTGTAAAGATAACTTGACGTGGAGTGTCTAGAAACACTGTGATAAACTGATGGGACTGTGGACTACTCCCTTGCGAACTTTAGGAAGGTCTTGAAATATTTGGTTCCCTCTGTAATGGAATGAACGCGTCGCTCAGTTCCTTTTCAAACGTTCAAGCCAGCTCATTGAGGATGTGAGGAGCTCGTCTGTGTTGCTGCACCTCAAAAATTACCGCACCGTTTCCTGGAGAGGGGTCATATGCTTCGTTAAGCACTTCCGGAGCATTGTCGGCGGTTACCGCGACCGCGACGGGCCCCATGGCGCGTGCGGTGTTGGCAGCCGATGCCGACCTCATCGTCATCATTTCAGAAAGTCAAACTTGCATACTAATGCCTCTCATCGGTGCTTCGGCGTCGACGGCGCTGGTGGGGGGGGGGGACGAGGAGGAGACGCTCGACGCGTAGAGCGACACTGGGCGAGGGAGGAGGGAGGGCGCGACGACGGACGGCAGCGACGTCGTCGGCGGCGGCAGCGGTGGGCGCAGAGCGGCGCCGGCGGCGGCAGGCAGCACGTCGTGTGCCTTTATTTGCGACCACGCTCTTAATAGAGCTCTCTTCTGGCCTACCCAGCGATGCCCATATCTAATTCATGTCGAATACTTGTTAGCGCGAGGGGCCGAAACGCAGCCCCGGCACCGCCGCCGCCGCCGGCGGCCGCCATTTCTCGAACGCACTCGCCGACCTCACACGCTTCAACCTCGCGGCGACTCGTTCGTCGTCGCTCCTTGTCTCCCCGACCGGACGACGAACGCCTCCTCCATCACCGGCCCATTCGACAACAACTTCTCACTCCGTTACGGACAGCGTCACCGTCTTTTGCCCACTCACCCGTCGTTCAGCTTGGAACGGCGCAGCGACATTAAACGAGTTGGCTGAGCACGAATGTGCCCGACTGTAGTTGCCTACGGCTGTCAATGGGGATCCCACGATAAAGCTTCTCAGCCTTGAAAATCGGTCCATATCAACTCATTTAAACGACGCATGGCTGCGAACGCGCATCGTATGCCAGGCTTTTTACCTCAGAGATCCCTTGTTTAAGTGCACCTTCGTAGAAGTTACTAACAACAGTTGTGAGACACATTGATCTATGGCTTTTAAGTCAGCACTTTTGCGGCGAACTAGTCGCATGTGCATTCGTTCCAAGGTTCCGTACAAAACTACGGAGAACTACATTCCACAGGAAGCATCCTTGGAACACTGTCCAGCTCCTTACCAGTACGTGACGCTTCAATGAGACGAAGAGGGCGTTAGAAGGAATTTCGGAAGAGGGCGCCTGCGCCTCAGTTTGTCATCGCTATCCTTTATAGTACACTCAATTCTTATACCTCCAGGAACCTTTCAGCTCGCAATCAGTGTTTTCCATGTGGAATCAGGTGCTCTATCACGAATTCAGACAGTATTCAGGTTTCTCGCATCAAAGTATATAGCAGCACTCATACGTTATTTAGAATGTGTACGCGGAACCAAGATTAATTCACATCAATCCAAGTTCAGTAAGCTAACTCCACTGCTATCTTTTGCCATTAAAGAGTATATATATATATATACTCTTTAATGGCAAAATTATATAAATAGTGATATCCAGATTCTTCAGTGCTGGCAGAGTAGTCAGTCAGTCACACATATAAGTTTCTAAAGCATAAAAAGGATAAAAGGATAAATTACGGCGTTACTCAATCCCTTTTGAGATGCACCACGCATTCTACTTCTACGGGATGTCGTGGAGGCGATTTGAATGCGTATTTGGCCATACAATGACTTGCGGTGGCCAGCCGATGAACGAGTCAGCGCTCTATCGTTCCCAGACAAGTCTGGTACCAATTCACCGACCCCGGAGGGATGGAAGGCTTGGTTGGCCTTGGCGGGAAATCCGAACCAGGAACCTGGTATCTGGTGCACTCGACAGCCGGCGCATCCTCCGACTGCGCTACACGCGCCCTTTTAAAGCATAACCTAAATTTTTAAATCAAAGTATTTTTTCCAATTTGTAAGGGCTAGTGTGAAGACTTCAAATTCCTACTCTGCTCTATTCTGTAGCGACTCATGTGAAGACCTCAGAGAGTTCCTGTAAAGAAAGTATGTCTATAGTTAGTTCCTCCACTGGGCATCTTCTGAGTGCAACGCCTTGAGCAAAACATTTTCCAACATTTGCTTCAAGTTTATTTCTGTAGAAGCCAACACTTCGTTCTTCTTTCGAAGAAGCGAACTTTTAACTGCCACACAAGAACATCAAAGGCAAGAAACTCGAAAGAACCATTGCGGTTGGAAGTCATTTCTTATCTCCTCCATCTAATTCTCTCCTGCACTTTTTTTACCATCATTCATTTTAATATCAGTGTAAGTACAGCTGAAACAAAGGGCCCTTATACTCATGAGACTGTGCCTGGAGCTACGTATTATTAGCTTCACACATTTTTGTGTCGTATTACGGGGTAGAAGTACCTTTCAAGTTGTGAAGTGGTTTCCATCTGAAAAGCCAAATTTTTGCAGTGATCTTGCAGGACTGTTTTTTCACTGCTTAGTGAAGTAGTGCAGTATAAGTGCGACAGGCATGAATTCGCCTTAGACCTGATGGATTTTGTTGCTACAGAAAAACCCCGCGAGACATTGGTTTTGAGAGAATTACTCCAATTAGAGGATTTAGTGAAAAACGACTTCACTGAAGCCTTTTTCATCACTACATTCCATAGCCTCTGTCTTTTTAAAAGGCTACAGTGTAATTGAGTAAGTATATCGAGTTTTAGGATGACAAGTCAGTTTTCTGGTAATTTTTTCACTTTCTCTGCAGTTTTGCTTATTCCTTGCAACACCTATCTTTTCTTTCCAACATTTTGGTATTCTTTCGAAACGTTACCGCTGCCACTGGTTTTTGCTCACCTCAGATGTATCACAATACATAGTGGATGTCGGGCAATGATCATTCTATTTCGCTTGTTGAGGTCACTGACGAAAAGTTCCCCACTGAAATTAAACGCTAAATCAGCTGGATGCATGTTTTATCATCTACAACAGCTATCGAGGAATTTATATCAAAAAGTCTTCGCCAAATGGCATTGTGCTCACAGAACTCTTAGAGCTTTTGTGCTTTTCTCCCTTCCTACTTCTCTGCATTAACGATACAGCAAAGATGAGGAATGTTCGTAAGCGCTGCTCTACAAATTCTCGAAAGAATAGAAAACACGTAGATGTTATTCACTGTCATTCACTAGAGGGACCTCGGAAAAGTAGCCCTTTTATGCTATAGACGTTCAGTGTTCATCCGACGAGCCCCGCTTTACTTGGTTGTTTTCACTTCCGCTTCATGGGATATTCAGTGTATTTGGTTCTACGATTTCACGTCGACATGCGCTAGCGAAATTGAACAGTTGCAAGCAACATCGGGAAGCGCTTCTGTTACCAATGTTCTGCTATTTCTAGAATCTTCTACAAATAGAATAGATAGCTCCTACTGAATTTATGTGTCACTATGTCGTTGGAAATCTATCCTTAAGTCTGCTTTCGGAATACACCCTTGCACGCCACTATCACGAAACGTTTATATGTTGGACTCTGTTTAAGAATGGCAAGCTATGTTTCATCCTTATTCGTAAGGTGTGCTATATTATATGTGTGTAGGCATTACTGATACAGAGTACTAAGCAATTTTGTTCGGAGTATATTAGGTGTTGGATGAAGAGATATTGGAATTCACTTACTTGTTTATGAGTTTTTAAAAATCCTTCGATTCTTGGACTTCATGAGTACAATTCCGCATATTTCACGCAAGCGTGCTAAGCCTTTCATTCCCACCTAGAATTACCTGGGATAAAAAGCGTAAAGGACGGCATCAATCAGTCCCTTTTGAAATGCGCCACGCTTTATAAATCTACGAGATGTCGTGGAGTCGATTTGAATGCGTATTTGTCCATGCAATGACTTGCAGTGGCCAGAAGATGAACAAGTCAGCACATTGTCCCTCCCAGAGAAGTCAGGTACCGAAACTAGATTGACAGAAGGGTTTGATTGGCCTGGGCGGGAAATCCGAACCACGAACTTGGAAACAGATACATGCGACAGCCGGCATCTCCGCTGATTGTGCTACCACATGCCCACTTTTACTTTTACTACTTACTGAACCTATTTAAGGCTAAAGGACGGGATTAAAACTTTTTACTCTTCGGCGGCAATAGCTTCACCACAGCGGTAATTTAGTGCATCAAAACCGAAATAAGAGCCTTGCTTATTTTCTGTATCTCGTCGAGCGAAAACAGACCTCTCTCTCTGATTCATTCTTACTAGTAATGTTCCTTGTACTAGTAATGTTCCTTGTACTAGATACATAGCGAATGACGCTTCTTGTAGAGGCTGCTTCATCATCACTACACGGCATAAGAGCTCTCGCAGATCTGCCTTTTGTTAACTTCGATAAATTTACAGCCACCGGATTTTCTTCTCCGCGACCACATGGATGTGTGCATTCATTGCTTCGCTTCTGATCTGTTTCTCTTCGAAACGATGACTTCGCAGTGATTCACTGTTATTTTCAGTGAATCACTCCTTCGGGAACCCCATTGATTCATAGCTACAAATTTATTTGCGAATGTATGCAGCGCGTGCTGTCCATTGTCTTTGCAGAGGATACGATACAGCCTTTCTCTATCGTTTTTCTAGCCCAGGTGCTTCAACACGAAGACACTAGAAGGCAGTCGCATCGATGCAACAGCGGTGATGAATTCGTCGAAAGCTCCCTTTCTTGCAGCGCTCACGTATAACTCGCTTCCATAGACATGAGTTACTTACAAATTCATCCATCTCCATGGAAGAGAGTTGCACTTAGAGGAGTCTTTCGTCCTGCTTGCATTCGCCACGTAATCCCGCACATTTCTCGAAAAATCTGTTGTGCAAAATGTGAATCGAATTATCTTTTTCTGTTTCTATGAACACTTTGCTAGCTACAGCGGTGCGATTCCTTTGCACGTCTACTTTTCAGTACGATGATGTTACTGCATGTTGGTTGTCCTTTAGTGTCCTTAACACCACATCATATTTTCTATTTAAAAAATCTGCGCTTTCCAGTAAATAATTCGGCGTCTAGCATCACACTGCACATGACGACGTCCTTATGCGCTTTCTCTTCATCTGCATTCGACACATTTAGTGTTCAACGGGATGCACAGTGAGCGTCTTCACATCTGAAAATCTCTCCGCTTCCCTCTGCCTTATGGTCTGTCCTGCCTTCTTTCATACTTGAAGCATCAGACTTGGGAACAGCAAAGTCGGAGTCGTTTTCGAAGGATTTTTCAAAGTGTTTTGTCCGCGCTCAATTGGACTCACTTGCATTCTTCGAGAGAGCCTTTTCTAGTGTTGTAGATTACTTGAAGGCGCTCATAAGCTCAACAAAGTTGCCCACATCATACTTTACCATATGATCTTACTCGGATTTTACTAAAATTCGTTTCGCTTTCGGTTTTCGCGTCCAGGAGCTGCTCATTCTTTATCTTTAGTGTCGATGATTTAGCGTGAAGCTTTCTAGGAAGGCTAAGTCAGCATCATGTTTAGCAGCAAGCTTAACAAGTCGCTCTTCGGACTGACGTTAACTCTTGCCATTTCATCTACAATATGCGATCTTCGCAGGGACTCCGCGTATGAAATCAGGCTTCCCTTGCTTCTATTGTCAGGAGTTATGATTCTACCAGAGCTACAAGGCCAGCATCAGCATTAGTTCAACCCTCCTATTATATGTTAATTTAGGTGATTGGAAGGGATGAAATTCAGATTCCTTAACACATTTCGGAATTTTATGCTAGACATTTCGTCATTAGGCATCAGTCTCCATATCATGCCCTATAAAAGGGTGTCATAAAGTTCCAAACCAGGTTTATTGAACTGCGATTATTGAACCGCTAGACAGTCACGTAACGTACTTGAACCACATGTATCGTGACCTCTTGACAGCAATGGCGACACACCCCTAATTCGAGACTTAACCTAGCACGCGGTCTTCTTGCATTAGTCGCAGGATAAAGACGTTCTCATCCTCTCCCAACCTTCTTACGTTTTCTGAACGGCCGAAATTCTGTGCGCAGTTGGAGTAAAATATTCTGAAATGGTGGCCCGTAGGGAGCGGAACTCTTTGTGGCCTTGGTTTAAATATGTACAGATGTTTAGACATGCTGCCTATTTTTACAGCTTTGACAGATGCAGCCCGATATGGTCTTGTTGTGCTTCGTTACTGCACTGAACTCTTCTATGTCTGTCGATATTATTATTTTGTCTGGTTCCTTGCTTGTTCAGACAATAGGGCAGTTAGCAAAGAGGCAAGGGAAGAAACATGTTGGCAGTTAAGTTCCTCCTCATCTAGTTTTCGCCTTCATCAGTAGCAACTACGAGGTTCTGTAAACGCATTGATCTCACTCCACGTCACCATCAATATTACTGACACCAGCTATTTGCGAGGAACTCCTTCAAAAGAGGCAAAACGTCAAAACTGCCGAAAATTGTATAGAAATGCAAAGATTCCTAAGCGTTATGTCGGAACCTAATTTGAATGTTGATTCGCTCCCCTGGGTTTTGTAGTTTGATGTGGCCAGGTTTGGCTAGTTAGCGAGTCGTACTAAAGGAGACATGGCAAGACTTCGTAAGTTCAAACAAGTGAGCAGTGTTTCCAAATAATACTTCAGTTTCATTAACGTTTTTGTTGTTGTAGACGAGCCGAACACTTGGCTGATAACAGGCACAGTTATATTTAGAATAAAATTTTTAAATTTAAAAGACGCATTTTTCGTATCAAAAAGATAGACTCTAAGGAGAGTCTCTTCCCTGGGAGACCGCTCACATGGACTATTCATAGAAGTGATCCTAGACACCAAGAATCTCCATATATTCTCATTATTGGAGGAATGATTACAGTGGCTTCAAGAGGAACATCATGTTCTTACGTGAATCCCCATTAAGTTTTTCTGTATGATCGTTGCTCTAGTGAAAGAGTCAAACTTCAATGGTCGCGAGTGAGAGGTCATCCATTACCCAAGCGAATGCTTCCTCTGCAACATTTTTAGGTAGTCGTTGAATACTAAACATTATTAATACTCTACAAGAACGTTCCCCAGAAGAAGGATGCAGTTCTGCCCTGCGAACGCCGCCAAATCGTCGGCCGATTCCGTTTTTGCGGTGCTCTTGAGATATTAGATTGTCCGCTACATGTGCCGTTTCATTTACTGCGATGCACACGAAAGAGTATTCGAATCGAATTGACACATGCTTGACTCGGGGGGCTGGCGGCCGGCCTGCCGGGGCCGGCGGCAGCTAGTCATTGGGTTGCATGCGCGTAATGAGCGCGCAGGTGTCTGCCTGCTCATGCTCGTGCTTATATGCCGGGCTCACGGGAGGACGGGAGGAGCATCTCGAGGCTCACACGGAGTACAGGTCCCGAGAGTCCCAGGGTCCGCCGCGCCCTTCTCCCCGTTCGGCGTCGTCGCCGTCGCTCGGTCCTGTCGGAGTTCGAGCCCTCGTTCCACCCCGTCCTGTCCTTCCTCCTGTGCCCATGGCCCTCCGATCGCCCCCACCACCTCTCCGCCTCGTTCGCTCGGCCCGGTGCCGCCTGATTTAGACATAGAGTGGCATGCGTAGAGAGACAGAGTTCAATTAACAAATGTTCGCCTTATAGATACGAGCCCCTGCCCACTGAGTGCAGAGCCGACGCCACTACTGCCCGTCGAACGACCGCAGAACATTCACGGCATTATCGCCAGTCAGTTTTTCGCCTTCTTTCCATTTTTTTTTGCCTTTGCGTTCCGTTTTTTATCCCAATTCGTTCGTCTTCTCTACTTTCTTCTGGCCAATGAACTCAAACCTTTTAGAGCCATTTGTATCAATTTTAATGTTGCTAATGCGGTGTCTTACCGTCTCTGACAAGTGAACAACTTTCTAGGGAACGGATGTTAATCTCTATTTTATGATTGAATCCATATTTGGGAGAATTTTTTAATTTTTAAGTGAGCTGCCATTTCGATTGCGCATAGTGGTATGCTTCTAGCGTAGACACAGCTCTTTTTATTTCAACGAAGTTTTATTAATGTACCACCCAAATTAGTGTGCAGTTTTCATTTAGTTTTCATTTCTAGTAATGGAACCCGCTCTTAAGGTTGCAAAAGGGGCAGATCTCCAGTTTGTTAACCGTATAGCGAGTCAACTTGTGCTTTTTAGTTCCCCTAAATAAGCCCAACAAACCATTGGAATTCTTACCATGAGCTCTATTGTAGTCTTCATTGTCAATGGCTCTGCGTTTGTGCGCTTGCCGTACACTCTTTTTATCTGGTGTATATACGGTTTGAAGCCTTTTATCCAGTTCCCTTTTTATTGATGAGAGCGGCAAAAGTACACTTTTAGAGGCGCAGAAACAGGACATGCAAAATTACTATAAATTACGATCTAGAAGCAAAG
This sequence comes from Heligmosomoides polygyrus polygyrus, assembly GCA_947396885.1. Taxonomy (NCBI): domain Eukaryota; kingdom Metazoa; phylum Nematoda; class Chromadorea; order Rhabditida; family Heligmosomidae; genus Heligmosomoides; species Heligmosomoides polygyrus. The sequence continues at coordinate 27,645,882 of OX377206.1, forward strand.
GGGAATGATACTGAGGTTTTTGTGGAAATTCTGATTTCTTCATGTTAATTCCCTTATGAGGACCTGATGTCCGTCATTTTATGATTTTCGGAAGGCTCCTTTGCCGACTTTGCACGATCCTCGGCAAAGTGTTCCTTATTCAAGTAGCGATCTCTTGGCAATATACCAGCATTGATACTGCACTCGACTGCATGTTGACGAGTAAGTTGACGAATCTCCGTACGAGAGTGACTGGGGAACACCTCATTCTCCATCACAAAGGCTCCGAAAAAGGCGAAATCGCCGGAATGAAGCCGAACAGCGGACTATATTGCACTGTCTCTCTAGATCGCTACTTAAATAACGTGTCTCTTATGTATGTTGAGTTTCGATTGAAGTCTGATTCCAGTCAAGAAGCTGCACTGCTCTCCCACACTTTTGTTTTTAGAAATTCTTTCGTCGAACGGTCCATAACATGCACAAAAAGATCTATCGGCTGGTCAGTGTTTAATTACGCTCCAGGGAGTGGAGAAACAGTAATGCTTCTGATCTTTCACACGAATTCGGCTACGATGGCCACTGGAATCTGAAGCTCGGCTTGATAGACCAACATCATTCGAATTAATTTTTTAGATTGATTTCTTCAATTTTTTCGAGTTTCGTCAATTTGATTTTCAGCTGGCGCAGTTTGGGCCGTAAATAAAGGTGTTTCTAACTCCGTAGAGGAGTAGAAACAGCAGAAACAGCCTCTTCCATTGTACTGTGTGCATAGCATTATCGTCGTTTATCGTACAGTGTCGTCGGCGCGCAACATGAACGGACCAGCTGGTGCACGGCCGTTGGTGGCGCTGTTGGACGGACGTGACTGCACCATTGAGATGCCACTATTGAAGGATGTGGCGACGGTGGCATTCTGCGATGCACAGTCCACGCACGAGATCCACGAGAAGGTCAGTGGAGTTCTTCTGTGCTCTTCCCGTTGCATTCTTCCTTTTGCTCACCTTGGAGTTTCTTGGAGGGAGCCTCCCAATGGAGGGGTTCGTCTCCGAGCGCCGGCTGATATTTGATCGTCGCGAAGCGCTGCCGAGTCGAGTCCGAGCGCGATGGCAGCGTGATTCTGGACTCATCATCGCTTGACACGAGGGGTCATGTTTCGGCGAGTGTACGTATGCGTGTGTGAGTGAGGGGAGCGGGTTTTCGCCTCGTGTTCCTTTCACATGCAGCCCGGCCCACCCGGCCCTCGTCCTGCCCGTCATCGTCGTCGTCGTCGTCCTCCCCTCGTCTCCTCACACATTGATTTTCTTCGTGTGCGCGAATTATTCACGCGAATCACTCTGATACTCACAACAAGTCGCCGGAGCACTCATAATGAGCCGGCCCGCAACACTGACCGCAACAATCGACCTCTTCGGTGGACGAGGGCTGTGCCCCGGCGTCGCGGGGTGGCTGGGCAGATGGTTCGGCGGCGATGTCGTCGCGCGCCTCGCGCCGAACGATTGGCCCCGGGAACACCTGCATCCATAAGACACCGCCATCGACCCGACGACGACTACTGTCGGGTGTGTGAGTGTTTGCATTTCGATATCAAGCCTCCTGGTGACGGACGGGCGAGGGAGGCGCATCCGCGGCCGTCGCCCGTCGTTGCGTTACCCATGCGCGCGCCGAGCTGCCGGTGCCGCGCCTCTGGAGCCCTGCGTCATTTAATATTCACGGCCTCGGCAATCTACCAGCGTCCTAGTAGTAATGACTTTTTTAATCAATGCGTTCGCAGTAACGAGTCACACAATTGTCACTCACATTTATGCTATTTTCCACTGGAAACAGCGCGATGGAATGAGCTGAGCACCTGAGACGCTTGAGACCCGAGCGCGCTTCTTAGGGGAGGATGCAAGCAGCGTGGAAGGCGGACAGATAGGGGGAAGAAATTGCCGGTGTGACGTACTCAGGTGACAAATCGACGTGATTTAGGTGCTGAATGAAGCCGTCGCCGCACTCATGTATCACTCAATCAAGCTCGAAAAAGAGGATCTCGAGAAGTTCAAGGCACTTCGGGTAGTGGTGAAAATCGGCTACGGCTTCGACAACATCGACGTTAAGGCGGCCACAGAACTAGGTAGGTACACCGATCCATGTCAGCGTGAAACCTGACGCAGCAGCTCGTTCAGCATTCACATTAACTCACCGCAACTCAGAACCCGCGACCACGTTCTTGGCATCAATTACACGCTCCAGTCGTAGGCATACTACAGTTTGTGTCTGAACGCATTATTAGCAAACGGGTAGCGAAACAGATCTAAGTGGTTGAGGTACTTTTGCAAAAGAAGCCGCTACAGAAGTAGTGAAGGGCTGTTTGGTATCTTTCGAATAAATCCCATTCGCTTTGTTATTAGGTTGGAAAAAAGTCTCTTCACACTTCGAAATTTTTTTTACCCTTCCCCTTGTAAACGCACTAGCCAATGTTGATTGCTGATTTCGTAATCCTATCACACTTGTCTACCGTTCGCACGCAGACACAGCTTAAGACTCTTCTTGTAATTCGTTATCCATCCAATCTTCCGAACTCAATGCCAGATCTACCTCATGGCCGTTTTCAGCACGGCATTCTTCAAGAATTCATTAAAGAATCCACAGCACGTCAGGCAACAGACCAAATTAACCACATATATGGCTTGGGATCTACTACTCATCGCGCCTGTTATGAGTGGTTCGGAAAGTCTTTAAAGGGAAATTATTCACTGAGGGCAAAGCATGGTCAGGAAGGCCAACTGGATTGGACGACAGTGAACTACACCATCTTCTTCGTACCGATAGTTGCAGACGACACGTCAGCTGGCAGAGAAGCTCGAAGTGTCTCATAGGATAGTGGGGATCCATCTGAAGAATCTTGGCTTTCATGGAAATTTGGAGCTTGGATTCCACATGCCCTGTCAGACACTCAGAAAGGTCGACGGCTCTCCATCGCTGCTTCTCTTCTGTCCAGATAAGGAAGAAAATCGTTTCTTCCGCGGATTGTGACAGGCGAAGAGTCCTGGGTTCTGTGTGCCAACTTCCGAGGAAAAGGCAATGGGTACAAAAGGGAGAGAGCCCTAAGTCTGATCTCAAGCCCAATGTTCACGAACGGAAGATTCTCTTGAGTGTTTGGTGGATATCAGAGGAGTGATTTATCGGCAAACTCTCAGAAGTGGAGAGACACTTACTGCTGTCACATATTGCGGCCAACTCCACAAAGTCGTCGCAACTCTCCAAGAAAACAGGCCGGAGAAGTCGAAGGTGATGATCCTGCATGACGATGCAAAACCACGTGTTGCAAGACTCACAAGAGAAACAATAAAGGGGATGGGCTGGGAGGTGATGCCACATCCACCGTATAGCCCTGATCTCGCCCCTACCGACTACGATCTCTTCCATGCTCTCAAGCAAGAAATTGGAGAGAAATATTTTGGAACGGATGAAGACCTCAAAAATTGGATTTATCAATGGTTCGACTCCAGAACTGCAGTCTTTTAAGCGAGAGGAATTGGAAAATCACCCAGTCTTTGGAGAAGTGTAGTAGAACAAAATAGAGTTTATCTCAATTGATTTGACTTTGTAGTTGTGAAGTAATAAATCTTTGAAAAAAATGAAAAGACTTTTTTTCCAACCTAATATAATCAATATACGAGGAAATTTGCTATCCACGAGAAGTAGTAATCAGATGGTACATCCGTGCGTGGTTGTGCACTGGAATGCACCTCATTCCCCCTTTGCCAAGAGATACTCATACTCATAACTCATCATAACCGAAATCTATTTGAAAGGCTTCTTTAACATTCTTGCCATCCTTGTTACTACAAAGTTCTATAGCCTGTTTTAAAGGGCTGGGAAACGGAAATCTCAGCATAGGCTTGAGGCTGAGATTGCACCATGCACTGATTTAGGGCGGTGCGATGTTTACATCACAGTGATTGCCATTTAGATGAAGTTCTACAGCTCGAAGATGCGCAATTTTTACGCCTTACTCGTCTCAGCATTTACTTCCAACAACAATTACATCTACTGGAAATATTTGCAAGTCTCCGAACCCGAAAAGAAACTCGCTCTGAGGCGGATGTTGAAAAAGGATAGTGGTGTTTGTCTTTTGGTCGTCTGAAGTCGAAGCGCGCGTAGAAACTTTGTACAGGAACGAATGAGCTTCGTTCGAAGAACAGACCTGTTAGTCATTGAAGTTGTTCGAGGTCTTTCGATGTGTGATATTGGAAAATGCTATTTTTGTTGTACTGAATGCGCTGCAATTCTCAGCGTTGGTTATATACCAATATTTTTGTGATTAAGCGGTGATGTTGCCTCCTTATTATCTAATACGACATAAGTGTTGCGCAAATTTGAATGCGCCTTTACGAAATTCAGAAGTAGGGTCTGAAAATTTCCAGGTTCCTTCTTAATCTAGTTTTGTTTTACAACTTTGTCAGTGTACACAACTGAATCGAAGCAAGGACAAGAACCTGGGCGGAAACAAATAAAATGTTTGCAGTAATGAACCCCTTTTGGGGAGGCGCCATGTAATCTCCTTCTACGGCATAGCATGGAGGCAGTTAAAGGAAGCGTTGGGCCATACAATGACTTTTGGAAGACAACGTAGGAGTTAGCATCTTATCCTGCCAGGATGTTCTATCCTTTCCAGTCAATGTTGGTACCATTTCTTAGACCCCGTAGGGAATGTTTCGATGACTTCATCGGGCCCCGTACCTAACACGTCGATTTGGGGTGTACGTGGCAGCCGGTGCTTCCTTCGAACGCGCTATCAGGCGTTGTGGAGAAGAATTGATGGCAAACCTCGGCAGTGTCAATGTTAGGCCCGTTGTGGGCTGAATTTTCTTTCAATTTCCATACAAAGTACGGCCTGGAAATTTTGATGGATATGTTAGCAAGACGGAAAGCCCGCTGCTTCTCAAATCAACGCTTCTATGTAAATGCTGAGCACAGCATTTGGACGTGATAGCTTATTGGAACCTGGTGCTCGGGGAATACTAACCTACACCCCTCAGCCGGCAAAGGAGAGTAATTGTGGTGTCCTGAAGCAAAAGACGACGAGAAGCGCAGAAGACGATTCAGCAGATATAGTATGTCATCATCACTAAGCTGGGTAAAAATATTTAGCAGCTAATTGTGTTATAGCATCCCTGCCCTGCTTTAATTCCCAATCGCTTCCATATATCGGGTGAATTCTTGAAGAGGAAATATGTAGAGTAACTTAGGGGTAGCGCAGTTAGAAAAGTCGCCTGTTGTCAGGGTATGTACCTCGAATCGAGATCCTTGTTTCGGGCCCCTTCAAATCAGTCGAGCCTTGCATCCGCTGAATTGGTAGTTTTCGAATTGTTTCACATTTTAAATTGCTCCACCATGTTCATGTAAGTAGAATACGTGGCCGTTCTCCGCAAAGCAACTTCCTAACGCCAATCTGTATCGTATGTCATCACAAAAACATGCCTACAGTAGTAGGGGTCGTCCTCGTCATAACGGCACATGCGGCATTGTTTCGCTTCCTGATGTGAATCTTCTGGGTCAGCTAGGCAGTGACAATAAGTATACCCTCGTCGTTTCCCAACTTCTCCGATAATAATACGACGATAACTTACTCAACAGTAGAGGGGAGGTTTCAGCTGTAAATCGCCATGGGAAGATTATTACGTTCGCATCCTCGTTGTACGAGAACACATACCTCCCGCTTCTTCAGGATTAGAGAGTTGCGTCATCACTATCATTAAGCGGTATTCAATATCCAGCTATTTGTCGCCAGGTTCACACTCTTTCTTTTAAAACCTAATCACTCCTATATTTCCTGCAACACTCTACTGAGCCATTGTGCAATGCAACTTCATTTCCACGAGTGTATGCAGGGAGTATGCGTTCTGCAGAAATATTCTGTGAAAGACTATGGCCACTACCCATCTAGGATAGGCCGGAGAACTTCGTAGGAGTAGGGACGCGAAATGACTCCTGGCTTTTCAAGCCATTTTCAGCGACATAGCCCGCATCATATCCAAGGGTCTGGCCTAAGCAGTCAGGGCGAATCACCTGCCGTAGTCGCTTCCGCGAACTTTCAGCCTCGAGGGAAGTTCATCTGCTTTGTGTTCACGCCTCACGACACCTGTATCAGTTAATCTGTAGTGGGCACATGCTGAGAGCACCCTCGCTGGAGAGGCTCATCGCGAGCATCCCCGACTGCTGCTGGATTGGCGCTAATGCGCGGCGTCAGACCTGCTGAATCGCGAGGAGGGCCGTCGTTTTCGCCGGAGGTGTTCGATAGAGCTGGACGAGCCATATGCGAGCGTGAGTGAGCGTGTGCGTGGTGTGTGTGTGCATTACGAGCAGATCGCGCTTCCCTATTGACTAAGTAATAAATGCCAGTCCACTAGACGACGAGCACGGCTGGCCGAGATGCCAGGCCGGCTGTGCTGGGCGGGCCGCCCGAGCCGGGCCAGGCCAGGAAGCACGGGCACGTTCTTTCACTCACCAGAAATGGACGCAAATGCGATTAGAGGCTCCGAGGCATATTGCATGAGACGCATTGTTTACGTGTGCGGCTCCGAGATTCGCCCCATACGACAGCAGAATTCCAAGCACCGAACCTCCGCGCCCGCTTCCTTACCCGATGTCGTCGGGCCTCCTCGATTGGAGTGCATTCACCGAGCGAGAAGTGCAATCAAAGTGCACTGACGCAGAGCAACGCCGACTGCTGCCTGTGCCGCCTTCCAGCGTCAGCTCGTCGAAGACTGTGTGACTCAAAAGTAAGGCATGAGTGATTTGTGGGAATGTCACGTCCGTCTGCGAGCGGTTTCAGTGCATAAACACGGTGCAAGTGCATTTTATACCACTGCAAATGAGCGTACAGCATTGCCCTTCATTGGGGGGGGGGGGGTAGGTTAGCTCAGTTCTCGTCTGGTTGCGGTAGGGATGTGTGATTTACGTGTTGTGGTGGCAGACCACGATGAGCCGACAACAAGAGAAGCGCCGAAACAGCAACACTCCCCTGCATTATTCTATGCATTTTGTTTCCTTTGAGTTTTGAGTTGGGAACTTGGGAAGAGCAGGGTGGGATGAATCGACGAGTATGGTTGGGTGAGGCAGTATGATTCCTAGCGGCTGTGACAACTGCTAAATGAAAATATTTGCAGAATAATACACCTCGTGAAGAACCAGAATTTGAATTTCTCAGTCGGTTAGAAGAGGTGTTGCCATTACGGAAGACATCGTCAGTCCTTCCTTCAATAAACTGATATCTCTTCATAACTGTACCGTTGAAATCCAATGAGCAAAGGAGAAAGGTCAATGCTAATCAGTCATTTTGGGGCATGCTCGGTCAAGAAAATCCTCCTCCGAATCCACGGTTCGCGGTTTGTACTAGCGTGTCCGATCGGGAAACATTTCCTCCGAAGAGCAATGATGTTCTGGGTGTCCTACCGCCATGGACGACGGGACTCTGTGCAATGTATCTTGGAAAAGAATCCGTACCGACTCAAGAACACCGACTATCGGCGATATTTGGGCGAGCAAAAGACAATAGTCAACCTCACCGTACGGTAAAGTAGAATTCTTTTAACCACGGTGCCACACGAGCATCGTGGCTGGATAGAGCCCCGAAGATTAGTGTCTGTGAATCGTTGATTCTCCGCTTAGACAGGAAGAACTTTCTCAATAATATTTTACTGGCAGCGTGAGACGGGTCTTTTATCTCCAACATTCTATGCACCGCCAGTGGCTCGATAAACGAACCACCTCCACCAAAAGTTGATCAGCTCGTGGAGAAGCTCCTACTGAGTCGCGCGTGATTCCAGGGGGTTTGCACGACTTTGTTTCCTTTTACTGGGACCTCAACGACGGTTAGGTGTATGCTGCTCAACTTCAAATGTTGGCCGACGCTATTCGCCTAAGCCAATCGAAGAACGGCAAATTCTCGTCATCACGACGCGTAGCTTAAGCTTCCAGAAGACTGGTGAATATGCAAAATCGTACCTGTTTGTTCTCCTTATTCTACCGGGGGGGGGGGTCTCCTAAGCGCGTTGAAGCACCATCTTCGCGACAAGAAATTCAATGATCAGTCGGAACTCGAAAGAATCGTCCACTTCTTCCACTCGTAGCCGCCGTAGATCTGCGACAATATAGTCGAAAATTGCTGGTGGCATTGCGCATTTGTTTTAAATCGCGAAGGAGAGTGCGTAGCTATCTGAGTTTGTGTTGTTCTAAAGGTTGATTTTTTGGAATAAGAAAGAAGTTTGGACGAGAACTTGATCTTCAACCTATGATTTATTAGAAGCAAGGCTTTAACTACAGCTTAATAGAGTGCGGTAACCATCAGACGGAGAAATCAGACAAGCATCCTTGTCTGGAAAGTCTCGAGCTTAGAAGTCCATCAACAAAGAAGTGAAATCACAATAGATGACCGTTGAATCACATGCGGGTTTGCTTAGTTAGAGCACGAACGCTTCGCCTGTTGCCACTGTACCGTGCAGACTGTGATGATGGATCAAAAAACAATATTTGCGACAGTCCTTTGCTCAGCCGATATTTCATGGTGACCAGTTGACGCCGTGCCCACGAGTGAAGATGAACTTGGTTATATGAACATCTGCCGTCTCAGAAAAAAAAAGCTGCACTTGTGTTCAGACGGAAGTCGGGTCGGAAGCATTTTTTCATATGGACTTGTTGGGGTTGTAGCAAGCTCAAATCAGTAAATACGCCAAAAGGCGAAGGCTTCTTTTGAACGGCTGAATTTTCCGGAAATCAAAGAGGTGCATATGTGTCTTCACGTTGTTTTAAATATTGCTGTGGTCTACCGAGCGACTGTGCTGTGCACATATCCCGAAAACCTGCACAGATGTACGAGCGGCCAGTTCTCCTCTACACCTATGATGTTTGAATAAAGCATCAAATCTCGATTAGCAATTTTAAATGCCCATGTGGTACTGAAGAGGTAAAATTATCATTTAATAGTCACTGATGGCGTGCATTGGCGCATCGCCGACAACGCAACGACGCTTCGGACACGAAGTCGTGTTGCAGAATGACTGATGACGCCTTCCTCATATGCCCTCAAGGATAATAGGCAACTGCACAATTTTGTTTTTGTGGTTTCACCTCCTACATTGCTCGCACTTTCGTTTGGATTTTTCTGGCGTAGACATCTTTCAGTTCTCGAGAACGGTGCGAACTATAGTAACTCGGCTTCTTAATTATGCTGCTCATTTCTTTGTATTTGCTCGAGACCGAAATTCGGAGAAAGTCTCCACTTTATTTATTTGTGAGAGAAGCCAGGACAACAGGATATTCCCGTAAAAAGTGCACAATTTACTATGAATTCTATTTAGGAGGCAGGTATCTCTCAGTGTTTTTTCCTTTCCCGGATAAAATTTAGGTAGGAGTTGTTAACGAAAAATAACAAAGTTTAATTTTCTTCAGTCGTTGCTCAGTCAGTTTTCGAAAAATGTCTTGCGAGTTCGTATTCACCAATCATCATCCAACTACTGATCATTTCTTCCTCTTGAAAATTTTCTAACAAATGTCGAAGGGATTACTTGTTTAACGGCTTTCCTTAGAGACGCTGATCTCTTATTCGAATTTGAAATCTCTCATTCAGAGTCTGTAAGCTCTTACACTTCCATGTTTAGCATCGAAACAAAAGGTCACGTTAGGTACGTAACTGGAATATTCAATTTTTGAATAGTTGACCTTTGTTATGTAGTCGGAAAAATGTCAGTAAAGATGGGATGACATTTTGATGGTCAATACCTTCAAACAGTGTCACCTTCGAAATGAAGGCGATTGGCTACATCCGAGTGCTGCTGTTGAGATTCAGACATTAAATGTTGCTGAATCTACTGGCACCGTTCGCCGAAAGACTTCTATGTGAACACAATGAGATCTGACTGCTGGATGAACTTAGCAGCGACATGGTGTAATGTTGGAAATCGGAGAGCATGTAGGGACATCTGGAAAAATGTGCCGTAAAGAGAGAACAGAAAAAGGAAAAAGGAGAGACTAGCTTCGAAAGAGCTGTCGTAATCCATATTTGGCTTCCTAAGCCTACTTTCTAATTATATTGTTAGCACATGTGCACATATCCATCGCCAATGGCACTCGTGAAATTTCTTTGCTGTCTGAATAGAAACACATTCCTAGCTATACCTGATGCCTCGATTTATAGACTTGAGCGAACGGCACACATGTATAAAGAGCAGAGTTTTCTTTTTACATTGTCGTTCCCATTTCAGGGATTGCCGTATGCCACACACCCGGTGATTGTATAGAGGAAATTGCTGACTTCACCATGTCGCTGATTCTGAATCTCTACAGACGAACATACTGGTTAGCGAAGGCAGTTAGTGAAGGGAAAAAGGTTAGTGCTGTTTGTAAAAGCTTCGATTTCTTTTCGTGGTAGACCTCTGTGATTCGGTGGATCCTTCATGACTGTTGCTTGCGTTCTAGCATTCTCTGAACTCTATCAGCTTACGTTTACATAACTGTTTTCTGTTCGGAGGGGGAAATGTGCGTAGAGCGCAATATTTAATGACTACGCATGCTTGGCTCATCAGTGGTGATTTGCAAGCATATCCATTGCAATGAAATCCAACTTTGACATGCATGTGGTCTTTAGTGGAACTGTGGGCTATTTGGACATCTACTTTTTATACTTCTGCCTAGTGTTCTGGAAACAGTGGATTTTATAAGCAGTTGAAGTTGTTTTACCAAGCTCTCTTCTCTCTCCTGTTTTCGTAGTTCACCATCGCAATCAGTTAAATAACAAATGCATGTACAGATGGTCAGACTTCTTCTCGGGGCTGTCTTTCATACTCAAAAACGTACTGTGTTCTCTCTTTCTCTATGGACGTTTGAAAGATTAGGATCAATTGTTTTCAAATCGGTTTTCAGATTTACCATGGATAATCACTGCTAGCAAGCATTACTTTTTAGAAGAAAAATTCGGTGTAGTTATGTATTTTATTTTAATGAAGAGCGTCTTTGTGGTACCTAGATTTTTCTTACTTCAGGTTCCTTGCTTTTTGAGTAATAAAGCCGGTCAGCGAGCTAAGCTCTGCGGAATGTTACAGTATCAATACGAATGTCACAGAATTTGTAAGAACACGACGAGGACGAAGGTGCAACTTTAATTTCGGCCATGACGAGAAAGTCACGTCTGGAAGAGTTTATTCTAGCGGCTGATTTCCGGTGTTCTCAGGGGACAGTCAAAAGGTGTTTAGAATAGAATAGTTGGAGAATTAAAAAACCTGAAATCAGCCTAACTCCTACGCTATGCTCTTCTACAGATTATGTACCTAAAGTCTGCATTTCCTTCTGATGATTTCTAATACAGTGTTACCCCAACATCTGTTCTTTCCGCGCTACATCTACGAGATTGCTTTCCTAGACTTCTTTCCAAGATTCTATAGATTATAGATTGACTTCCCTATCGACCTTCTTTTAAAGTTGACTGAGCAAACGTTTTGATGTGCCGATTCAGGTGGTTGGAGCGGAACACGTGCGAGAAGTGGCCGGTGGAAGCAAACGTATGCGAGGTGACGTGCTTGGCATCATTGGAATGGGACGTGTCGGAACAGCCGTCGCTCTACGGGCTCGCTCATTCGGAATGAGCATAGCATTCTACGATCCCTTCGTTCCGGATGGATTTGAGAAGGCGCTTGGTGTCGAAAGGTTTGTCTACGCAGTTACAGTTCTTGTGTAGAAATAATACTTCGTGCCCCTATAGGATTTCTGAGACATTGCTTTTCGCTGGAGGTGAATATAATTGTGGCCATATTTTGAGAGAAAGCGGAAGCCCATACGCATCTAAACTCGTAACTGTGGAGCACCGTTGTCCAAGCTTTAGATGTAGGTGTGGGTGTATTACGCTCCCATGAAGCCCTCTCTATTCTCACACTGTTTGGAGGTCTCTTCTACCATATTTTTTTTGTATGTTGTGCGCATCGCTGCGTAGTCGGAGGCGCTCGCTATCCTGACTCGATCCAAGTCCAGTTCGTTTGCTTCCCCATCTCGCAGGATAACCTAGGCTTACCATAGTGGTTAGTTCATGTTTACGGCTTAGGACCTGTCCATACTTCGCGACGGGTGCGACAGTCGCCCAGGCAAATCATATGCATCGATTATTGCTGGGTGAGCATTCGGCACCAATCAATCCGTATGCATTGCACTAGCGACTGGATCGCTAGTACAATGGCCTAAGGCCCTTTTCATACCTCGCGGAGGGTCGAATAGCGTGCGCGCGACGCGGTGCCATGTGTAGTGGCCGAATTGATCAGTCACGTCGCTCGATCAATTTGGCCACTAGAAATGCATCGCGTCGCGCTTCTCGCGCACACTAGTCGACCCCTGACGCGTCGTCGACGCTGCGACCCGTCACCGACAGCCCGTCGCCGACGTGTCTGTGGCGACGTCGGCGACGTCGTCGACAGGAGAGCATCGGGGCGCATTTTTAGCATCGCGGCGCGTTTTCAATGGTATCATTTGGTAGCCAGATTGCGTGTAGAAACGCTAGGTATTCACGTCGGCCTCGAATTTGCTTACATTGTGTGCTTTTCCTAATATGTTTCGAGGCTGTAGAATTGATTGTAGACAAAATATAACAATAATAGAAGTGCGGGGCAGTGTTGAACATTTAACGACTATTGATTTACCGATTTAACGCTTTTACCAGCATTGGAAACACGGCTTATTTTCTTCACAGTTTTATTTTGTGTTACTTGCTCTGCAAGAAAGCGAAAAGGTCTAGAAAACGCGAGTAGAACGGGTGAGAAGGACAGAAAAGCGAAGAAAGGTGACAAAGTAAAGGAAAGGTGAGGTTTAGGCTCCCACTCCTTCCCCAAACACTCAGTGTTCTAGCGAATGGCACCATTGGTGTACGCAAAATGGTCGTCTTTTGCACCTCTCGATTTCGTAATTTGAAGTCCGGGGGGGGGGGATGATGGGAGTGCCGGGAACGAAAAACCAACCCACAATCAGAACACTCCATCGGAGTGTATTTTCTGCCAGCATTGAATGACTTCGGCGACGCCGACGTCAACGCGACGCAGTGCGTAGAAGCCCCTCAACACAGCGTCGGCGACATCGGCGACGTGTCGTCGAAGTAAAATAGGCCTAACGTAGGCCAAAGCGTGGCGCGGTACCGTCGTCGGCGTAGGTATCGATTTCTCGCACTCGCGACGGCGCCGCCCATTTATGGCCTGAGTTATACTCCCGCGGGAGCATACGCGGAAGGGCGGGAATCGCGCCGAGACTCCTCACCTGGCCAATCGCCGCTCCTCGCCACGCCCGCCTCCGCCGTGCACCATTGGTCCGCGGATGTTCCGCGGATGCTCCCGCGGGAGTATAACAGAGGCCTATACTTCTTCGCCGTAGGACACCCGATTTGGTAGTTTCGGAGAGCGGGACGGGAATTACGCTGCTCTTCAAAATAGACGCATCGCGTTCTGGTGGGAGTACAAAACGCAATTACATCGATAAAATGAATTGATACCACAGGATCTCCGATATGCAATTCAGTGTCTTCGAAGAATGTGACACTGGATTGTATATTGGAGGCGATCGCAATTATTGTATAAGCCAAATGCGCATTGAAATTCTTTCATTTTCACCCTCAATATCCGGTAGAGGTGGAGTGCGTGGCGCGTTTCGCCAAAGGACCAGCTAAGCCAAACTTTGCCCCCATGTAATCATTGGAAGATACTAAACGGAAAACAACGGCGCAGTCTGTTCCATGAACGCAACATATCAGTTTTTATAGTTGAGACCAAGCTTTGGGAGTAACAGTCTTAAACTGTGGATAAAACAGATTGGCTTCAAGTTTTCATACCGTGTAGTGTAAAACACTGCAGATTTAAGTCCAGATCAGCGTTTCCTGTTCTCAGCATATCTCTGCAGTCAATTCAGTTATTATATTTTGATCGAACCTTTTCCTGAGCATTCCCTGCCTGTCATCACGCCCACATACTTATATATTTTCTACGCTGTAGGTCACCAGAAAAAAAAAGGCAATTGACAATTGTTTAGCAGTGTCTTCAGCTCGATCGCATTGTGTCAGGCTTTGGCATCCGGGGACTATCCTCAGCTATTTGGCGCCATTGGAAGGTAAAATAAAGATGCCGTTCATAGAAATCAAGGCGGAGTGATGGGAGTCATGGTTTACTACAGTCTGTGTATCTACCTTCATACGTTGTCTTTATGTGCTAACACATATGTTCTATGACGGATATTTTCAGGTGCTATGCGCTGGATGACCTGCTGATGAAAAGTGATGCCATCACGTTACATTGTCTACTGACGGACGAGACTCGGCATATTATCAACGAGCAGACCCTGAAACAGTGCCGACCTGGCGTGTTCATCATTAATACGAGCCGAGGAGGACTCATTGATGAGGTACGTACTAGCTGAAGCCCGATCTTACACCATCCGGCTGAATTCTGAAGACTACCCCGTCCTCCTTCCATCCGAACGCAGTCAATTTGTAGCAGAGCTGTCTGAGGGGAGCAAAACACTGATTTCTCCATCGGTTGACCACTTCGTGCCATTGTGCAAGCCAAATTACCTAATTAACTTTCAAACCGGCTCTGCGATAACCGTTAGAAGTAAAATGCGTGACAGGCATCGAGAAGGGATTAATTTACACCGCTCTTTACTATTTTTCCTTTGAAGGAAGATTGTAATTGCCGACTGACCATGGTCAAATTGTCTATGGCGTTTTCGTGAAAATCAGAACCTGTTTTCCATTTTTTTAACGCAATTGTTGCAGGCGAATGTTTTTTTGTATTTAAAAATTGTTGATCACTTGCTTTTCTTGGTGATTTCTCGGTGTATAAAGTCTTTTGTAAGAGCTTGAACTAGATAGAACAATGTGCTGTAGCAGAAAGGACAATAAGAGCGAGTCTTAGAGAAGTTGCATGTAAGGTCTAACTATACTGGAACGGCTCTAATTCCCTATAGTCGGTATCAATAGTGGGACTTTCGTAGTGTTTCATAGGCCGTAGGTGCAGTTACCTGCCATATGTTCTCGTCACTTTTTTCATACTATTTGTACCTGTTTATCGTTTTTTATTTGACGTTAAATTCATTTTTCAATTCCCTGAATATTTCAGACAGACCTTGCCAGTTTCCTTAAAACTGGCCATGTTCGAGGAGCCGCGTTGGATGTCCACGAACAGGAACCTTACGAAGGAAACCTAATGAGTACGATTTAGCTGATTCGCTGTTCCACTAATCGACTCTACATACTTCCGTGTGTTGCGTCCGAAGTGTTCCAGGCGGATAAAGATTTTGAAACTTGCAGATCCGTTGTCCCAGTGCCCGAACGTGATTCACACACCTCATGCGTCATGGTTTTCGGACAGCTCCTGCAAAGAGTTGAGGGTCAACGCTGCGAAAGAGGTAAACAGCCAGTTCCGTTTCTTCTTTCAACTTCATCTGAGGATTCGTAGGCTCGATAGGGTGGTCTCTTGCTCGAATGTATTTATCGCAGCGCTGTTCCAGGTCCGACGCGCGATTCTGAATCGGTTTCCGAACGACTTGCTCAACTGCGTGAATAAGGACCAGTTGCTGGCGAATGGTGGTGGTGCCCGAAGAGCGCTGGCGGCTGCTGCTGCTGCTGCCGCTAATCAACCCGGTCCAAGCAGCTACAACCCGCTTGTTGGAATGCAGAACTTCGGTCAGTCATCAGTCCCTTCTGTACTCATTTTGAAAGAAAGTAGGTTGTCATGGAAACTTTGGGGTGGTTCCGCAGTTTTCTTTCAAGGGGTGACACACCTGATTGAATGCCGATAGGGCTCTTAACGTCTCCTATTTCTGTTCCTCCTACCTGATTACTTAGTAACGAAAGTTGTGAATGAATTGTTATCGTCGACGAACAACAGAACCCCATCATTTGCCATATATCCTACATGGTGTGTGAGGTTATAGTGTCGTAGAGATCTCACCCTATTTCCCTTTTTGGGATGTGTGGTAATATGGCCGGAAAAGCACAGGTTCTCGTGTGCACTACCAATCAAGTCTTGGTTCGGTTCCTGACCAAGGCAACAAAGTCTTCCATCACTTCCATTCCTTCGAAGTATTTGAAATGGAATTACACTTGTGTGGAAAGGTTATACTACTACTGGCTTGCCCACCGCTTGGCAGCTAAATTGCCTAGGTAGGACAGGCACCCAGAATGATTTCGTAGGCGTTCAGATTGCCTTCGTGATGTATTGTAGAAGTTGATCACATAGCGCTTCCCGTAAAAGGATTAGTTAATGCCGACCTTTATTTTTTTAGCTTTATTTTTATCTCTGGGGTTGTCGAATTGGCACCAGACATATCTGGGCAGCACAAAATGTTCACCTATCCCTCGTTTCGGCAGTAACAGTTATTGTACATGCTCTACATTCAATCTAGATCGTGTTATTCAAAAGAAGTTGGTGTATCTCTAAAAGGGATTGGATAACACCAAGCTTCTAGCGCCCCTTTCTCCAACATTGACTACACATGTCAGTTTGCAGTGCTGTTAGCCTCTTCCCGTCCTGCTCTAAGTAGCTTCCACTCTTGTGTCTGCCGGAGAACATGGAATCTTTTCGATGTCGTTGTGAGCCTCGTTCCTACTGCTTTGTTCGCTCTGGAACTGGGTCATTCATCATGTTGACATCGCGGTCCTGCCATCCATAGCTGATGAATTCAGCGATGAATTCCCTTGAGTACGAATGGGAATGAAGAACCAATGAGTTTTTTGTGACGACCATCTTCATCGGATTCGGCTGAATATTGCCTCCTCTAAATTTTCAATGCAGGGTATGCTTGCGGCTTCACATAACTCCAGGGTCTGTGCCCAACAAATGATTGCGTTTCATGTGCATAGCTGAAATTTGAGTTGGGCGTTTTGTGAGATCACTCATTCAAACGCCAAGGGAGAACTGTTCGAAAGGTAACATAAACGCGCCCCTCTTCGCAGTGTGTAGTAGTCATTCAACCTCCATGGTGAAGCGAAAATATCTGCCGGTTTTTCTTATAATTAGTTTTTCTGGACTCTGGAACCACTCACTAGTCGTAGTCATTCAGTCTTATGACAACCACAGCTCTGTAGACGCTAAGGTCGTCTGTATTACAGGCTTCAACGGACTGCCGCAGATGAGTCAGATGGGCGCGTTTCCCTACGGTAACCCGCTGTTAGCGATGGGTGGCATGAACCTGAACCCTCTGCTGATGACTCCGAACTCGGCGGCTCTTGCTCAGTTCGCGAATCCGGCGGCCGCACTGTCGACTCTAGCCGCTCAGACTTCGCAGGCGACGGTTGTCAACGTCGGATCCCCAGCTCTGAACGCGACTCCGAGCCCGAACGCGACGTCGGGAAAACTCGCGAGCCCACAGAATGGTGGAATTACCCCGCCGTCCCCTTCTAACGCTGAGGTACGTGCAGCGAATTGGTGGTCGCACATGTTGTTTTACAAATTCACTCGGGAGTTTTACTGAATCTACTTGGCTTCCAGGTGCCGGTGTCACTTTCGGCGAATTTGCCCGGAGCAACGGGTGCGTCTGGAGAGGAGATCCGTCTAAAAGCGGACAAAGAGGAACCCATCGAAGTGAACGGCCAAGGAGAGAACGAATTGAATGGTACTAACGATTCGTAGCTCTACAAGCGGAGTGTACTTCGCTCCCTTCCGGCCTCCCTTGTAGATAAATTGTTTTCTACAGGAGCGACGGCAGCTGTGTAGCCATGCTGCGCTTCGCAACACAGTCCGCCTTCAACCATGCGCGCGCACACGCGTCGCGTTTTCGTGCATCGCGTACAGGAGTCGCAGAACTCTAGGATCGACGGCTGCTGAGCGTTTTCTCTTCGCGGCCGAGCATTGTGTGATGTGCACACTCCATACGCCGGTTTATTTTCGTTTTCTCGTCCGATTGTGTTTGCCTGTCACTCCCTCCTCTCCTTCCTTCCGATTTCCGATTTCCGCGTGTGCGCGTGGCGATGTGTGCGACTCGCCGTTCAGTAACGAGTCAGGATCAAGTTAAGCGAAACTGATGGTTATGTCTTCTTTGCCACGATCTGATCTCCCACTTCGGCGCTAGTCTTCTTATATGCCTCCCCTATTTTCCCCTTTCATTTCGTGCGTTCTTTTCCTTTTCCGTTCCGCTGATGAATTGCCGTTGTCTGTGTCCATTTCCTCACTCCCTGAACCTTATCGTTCAATATCATTTCCCTCTCTATCCTCCCATCGATTTCCAATCATCGTTTTCCCTCATATGTTTGCTTTAACATGTATTTACCAGGTGAGATGCAGTGTATGGTCCTTGACAATTTCGTTACTGTCTTTTTTGGTCATTTAGTTTTTATTCACTTTGTTTTTTAGTCTCGTTTCAGCCGCTGTTCTAGTTGATTATATCGGTGAAAAGGAAGCGCGTTGGATTCCCCAGCGTCGTTTATTCAAGACCTATGCTAGATTGTTTGTTTCATTCTAAAGTGTCATTCTTTTTCGATTGGTCCGTTCCAGCATTTCTTTCCTCGTTTTGATGACAGCCGTTTGTTCCATTGTTAACTACCGATTATTTCTAGACCCTCCGTAGAACTCTGTTTCGAGGTTGTCAGCAGTGATTGTACGAGTTCATGCGCCGTGCACTTTACGTTACACGCACGAATTCTACACGATTGTTTTTACTTGAATAGGGATAATATTTGTTCCAGCATAATAAAATATTTTACAAAGAACATTCTCAATTCAGGTGTTCCTTGAAGAAAAGCAGAGTCGAACTAACACAACGTGATCATACAATTATCCGAATAATTTACACACGCACATCTGCACTGGCCTTGAGCGGCGGCGATTTTGTTTCTTCCGTTTTGCATTCCATATCTATTTTTTTTCTGAGCCTGTTCTTTTTTGTTTTGTTGATGTAACTTCTTCTCAGTCCTTGTAGGTTTTTATTGTTTTGCACGCTGATAGTATGCTTACTATTAACTTCGCTGCTGCTATTAGGGGGGTGGGGGCAAAAGTAATGAAACAAATTGAAAAAATTTTTATCTCTCTATAACTCAATTACAAATCAACGATGCTGAGGAATGTGTATGCCATTAAAGTCGATGACTTGCTGCCATCGCTCAGCCAACTGATCCCATCCTTCCAGAACTGCTTGGGCCTGGTGTTGATCAACTGTTCGATATGGTTGTTAAGGACTGCTTGGGTGTTCTTGTGTCCCTTCCGACCAGGAAGTCCCCTAGGCCCAAGAAGTGGTGGTAGTTGCATGGAGAGATGTTCGGCGAATGGGGTGGGTGAAGCATGTGAACGTAGCCCAGCTGGGCAAGCTTATCCGTGGTCTTTTGTTCCCGATGGGGTGCGGCGTTGTCGAAGAGGAAAACCTTCTTGACGCGCTGCGACTGAATACGTTCGAGTCGCACGTCCATCTCTTCTATTTCGTTTACCGTGTTCTTGGAGTCCATCGTCGTGCTTTTGGAAAACAGCTTCCAGTATACCGGTCCATGGGCGCAGACCCAAAAGCTCTGAAGGTGCTTCTCGCCGTGAACATCTCGCCGAACGAAGGTCGGTAACTGGTCAACAGGCCTCATCCAGACTGGCTGCTTGGCAGGTTTAAGGTTGAAGACGTACTTCTCATCCTGCCTTAAGATTGAGTCCAGGCTGCTCGGGGTTGGGAATCGAGAGAGATTTGCGCGACACAGGTCGACTCGTCAGGCTGGGGTTTCGGCATGAGACAGACTGCGGTGTTGGCATGCTTCTGGAAAGGGTGGAAGTGGTAACTTCTCAGGTGGCCTTCAGTAGGTAGCATACGACTATACAAATACGATAAGCACGAAACCAGACTGCAGTCACGAGATATATGGACACGGCATGGAGAGTCTCATTACTTTTGCCCCCCCCCCCCCCTCCCCCCTAATAGTACCCACGTTCGAGTGCTCTGCTATTGAATTGAAGAGATCATATTTCATGATGAACAGGGTTAATCGTCGAAGAACTGCTGCACTACAAATGAGTCTACTTCGGTAGTGGAGAATTGACGGAACTTGCAAATCGATGGAACGCAAGACTCCGAGCCGAGATCCCTCTCCATAGATGATCCTCTCAGAAGGATATCAGACCGCATATCTGATCCTCTCACATTCCGGATGCTGAACGTTCTACGCGAGAAAATCGTTAAGGACTTTGCTGCACGTGGTGAGGCGGAAAAGTGAGGGCGAAGTATCGTGCTATCCGGATTTGAGGACCACCTGGAGATTTTACTCCTTCTGAGCGTAGAAGTGAGCTTGAAAATAAGGTCTTAAGCATTCTGGATGCATTACAGGTAGACTGTGTGCCTGCCGAAGTAATCAGAATGGGCAAGCCGAGCACTAATAAACCACGCTTGGTGAAGGTCGTAATCCCTTCTCAGTTTTACTGGAGGAGAGCGTTGGCCAATGCTCGGCTGCTTCGATCCGCTAGCTTCTGCGACATTTTTGTTCGCAGAACAATGACCGCAGATGAAAGGAAAAAGGAGCTAAGACAAATCTTCTTCTTCTTCTTCTTCAACGTTTGCCCCGCTTCGTCGCGGGGTCCGCTCTTCTGGTGTCATGACGCCACCTTTCCCGTTCCTGCGCTTGATCAGGGTGGACGCCAGTTACTTTGTGCCCATGTGTAACGTATCCGACTAACGCTGTTGCGGGCGTCCTCTAGGCCGCTTTCCTGACACTTACAATTCAAGGCCTATCTTGCGGACGCTCTCTTCCTTTCCACGCAGAACGCGACCGTACCATCGCAAGCGAGCATCGCGCATCTTGTCAGCTATCGGCGCGACACCAAACTTCTGCGAATAGTATCATTTCTGATGCGGTCCATGCAGGTGTCTCCAGCCGTCTGGCGCAGCATATTCGTCTCCATGACGCTGAGGCGCGATTCAACTTCCTTAGTCGCAGGCCAACACTCAGCGCCGAACATTGCTACCGGCCGCACGATTGCTCTGTAGATCTTCGACTTCAGGTGCTCTGGTATCTTCCTATCGCAGAGCACGCCAGGCAGCGAACGCCACTTGGACCAAGCTGCACTCACGCGTGAGTTCACTTCAACCATCAGACCGCCGTCAGACGCTATTGCTGATCCCAGGTATTTAAACACCGAAGTGAGTGCAAGCTCAGTACCATTAATCTTAATGGAGCCGGACTCGTTTAGGTCAGTCTTTAGGTACTCTGTCTTGTTGACGTTTAATTTGAGTCCGAACATCGCCAGACGGCCGCACCAAGCTTGCACCTCTCGCTCGAGTTCATCTTTATCTTCGCTAGCGAGCATTACGTCATCAGCATAAAGCAACGTCCAAGGGACGGGGTTCTGAAGATCTCGTGTGATGGCATCCATGATGACACCAAAGAGGAGTGGAGAAAGCGCAGAACCTTGGTGCACCCCAACAGAGATGGGAAACTCCATTGAGGCTCCGGCTGCTGCTTGCACTCTTCTCTTTGGACAAGAAAAGAGCATCTGCACCCACCCTATGACTTCCTCGGGTACGTTGTGTTGTCGCAAGGTGTGTCATATAAGCTCACGCGGTACGCGGTCGATGCCTTCTCCAAGTCGGGAAAGGTTACATGCACCGGCTTCTGTTTCTCGCGATGCTTCTCCACCAGGAGGCGGGCGGCATGTATAGCATCAATGGTCCCACAACCACACACAAAAGCGCACTGGTTGTCGCAGAGCCTGACGACTTCACGAATCCGTCTATCGAGGATTCGCTCGAAGATCTTCATGCTGTGCGAAAGCAAGCGAATCGGACGATAATTGGAGCAGCCTGCAGGACTGCCCTTCTTCTTCCAAATCGGAATCGCCGAGGCACTGCTGAGGCAACACTCCGGTACTTTCTTCTCCTTTACTACCTGGTTGAAGATTTCAGCCAACCACTCAGTAGGATACCAGAGCTTCGACTTCCAAACATCGGCTGCCAGATCATCCGGTCCTGTTGCCTTGCATGGCTTCATCTTCTTCAGAGCCGCTTCTGTTTCCTACACGGTGATCTTTTGAACAGAACCCACAGAAGGGATGGCCGGGTGAGGAAATTCCATAGTGGAAATTTCCTCAAAGTAATCACGCCATCGCTTCAGCGCGTTTTTGCGAACTGTCAGAAAATGGCCGCTCTCATCATTGATGGCGCGTCTCGCGACCACGGCGCTCCCCTTCATCCTCCTGCGGGCGCGCACACTCGCGGCGCGTCGGCGAGCGGCCCCTCGCGCGGCCTGCCCCCGCCTCCGCTGGCATTGATCCGCGGGCGGGGCGCGCGCACCGGAACGGGTATAACCCGCTTCCCGCGCAAGCCGCCAAATCCATTCGACGCCTGCATCGACCGCGAGCGGCCGCGCTCGCCTGCCAGCTTCAGTTCAGCCGCGCCAGCCGGGGCCTGGCCATCTCGTCGTCCCTGATCATCATGGCGTCGACTGCCGATCGGATGGGAGGCGACCCTTCCTAGAAGGGTAGCCAGGGCTGAGGGCGCTGAGTGCTCCGCACAGTGAAGCGCCCGGCCCACTCTGCGTCCCTGTCCGCTATACTCTGTCGGCTCCTGTGCGATTTCATCATTGTGTGTTCGGCCTATCCTCCTATCCTACTATGTCGGCGTGTGGTATTGAGATAAATCTATGCTGGTATTCGGTGTGCAGAGCGAGGGAATGCGGTGAGTCCGTTCGTACAGTGTTCTGGTATTGGTGTTACTGTTGTTGTCATTGCCATTGCTGGGTTGCTGGGGTAAAGCCTGCAAAGCCCCTCGCGGGGTCCGTGCAGGGGGGCAGATCCTGGCCCCCTGCATGGACGTCGCGAAGGCAGTGTTATCGGGAAGCAGGCTGGTAATTCAGGGGTTTGCGTAGTATTTCTCCCACAGTATTGTGCTGGCTGCAGCCCGGGGCTGAAAGGATACAATTCAGGTGGGGAGTGAAGGGATGGACCCGGGGAATCCCCACTACGGAAGTGGCACTTCAGGGCATGGGACCCTTCACCTCCCCGGGGCACTGGGCCTTAGCAGCTTCAGGTGCCCCATGGGGCAGGTTGGTGTCCCACGTGTTGACATCACAGCCGCTGGACTGGGGCCGCCGACTTGCAACATGGTGCATCGAACGTTGGCAAGCGGACCCGTTGGCCAGTCGGTCTGGAGACAGCCGGCTGGCTGTAAAAACGGCCCTGCCACGCCCGGTGCAGGGGCTGTGTTGCCCTCGGGGCCTGTAGGCTAAGGAGTCTTTTGCAGGGGTCAGGGCCAAAAGTGGGCATTAGAGGGCCACGGCCGTGAAGGTAACGGCGCAGGGGTCCAGGCTGGACTGTGGCAACCAGCCAACTTGTGCGCCGTCCCCGGGCGTGCAGTCCCTCGGGGTTCTCCAAGGCCAGGGGCTTTTCATGGGGGTACGGCGACGCGCTGGGCGTCTGCGACGGGTGGGGCCATGGCCTAGTTTCAATTAGTACCAGGCATGGGTAAGTCCTGGTCGCACCTAAGGGGAAGCGCTTCCATCCACTACCATACGGGCTGGCCACCCGGTTAGGTAGGTTGGTAAAGGTGTCGGTTGGTAACCCCGTCGTACGGTCCTTAGTCCCCCCTCTCGTTTAGCTCCCTGGGTTCCTTGGGTTATCCATGCCCCTTCGCCCCCCTCCTTCTCTAGCACACCATACACCTACACTTGGCCCCCATAGCTCTTTTGGGCTCCATCTGTGGGACGGACGAACTGGGTCCCCCTTCACAACTTCAAGTGTCAATTCAGCAAGGGATGGGTTGCAGCCACCCCCCCCCCCCCTCATGTAATACATTTCATAGCAACAGGTAACTCATCACATTCCCTGCACCTAGCATAGGTTTATCTCACACCTGGCCAATTCATTTCGCTCCTCCTTCATTCTTTTGTTTCTCTACCTATTCTCCTTTGTTCTCTAGTTCATTTCTATACTCTATCTCCCTTTGTTCCCTTCTTCATCCCTCTAGTTAGCATTTTTTTACTTTGTAGTAGTTGCTTGCTTTATCGTAGTTCTTTCCCTTCTTTAGCTCCCATCACCTTCCTCTTTTAATATTTCCACCTTTCTTTTCGCTTCCTTCCTTTGGCGCTTTACTGTATTAGGGACGCAAAGCGCTCTCAGCCCCCTCCATTCCATCTCTATGTCCATCCGCTTGTTGACTCGTAATCGCGTTCCACGGGTGTCCGCGGGCCTGTGAGTCGTCACTCACGCGCATTCGGGCAATTCACAGTCGTCGTATACTGACTAGGACTACGTTGGTTCAATCAAGATCCAGGTCCCCAAGGCAGCGAAGGCGTTGAGAGTCTCAATGTATGGGCTGAGAAGCTGCGGACGGGGCAAGTTCCAGCCAACGCCCCCGCAGTTAAGTCCGCGTCGGTCAGCAGAGGTCACTACAGTGTCGAATCGATCGGTATGGACGGTCGTCAGCCTTCCAGGCGCGACCCACTGATCGAGACCCGGCACAGCCACGCTCTGGCTCACGGGTGGAGCAGCTGGCACTGCATAGGGACAATTCACAGGCTCCTTGTGCCCCCATGGCCAGCCTCAACATGCTCCACGTAGGTCAGGAACAGCTAGTTCAGTTCAATCAGGGTTCAATCCAGTATAGCACCGCTCTAAGGCTTCAGTCAATTCAGCGCTTCAGCGCACTTAGTGGTAATAGTCTTAGATGTGCTTAGTTCACCTAGCCCTTTTAGTTGTTACAGACTAGCGTTTAAGCAGGTCGTCAACGAGGCCGAGTCAACATCGCCAGCGATCCGAACAGAGACGTGGGTTTAGAGTGTAGCTAATGGTTAATAGATGTTTATGATCGCGCCGTACCCCCGATCAACAACGATCTGCTCGCGTTGGAACTTCAACCGGGCTAAGATTTTATTAAGGCACTTCAAACCAGATTGTCAGTTTTATATTTCTTTATTCATCACATTTCATTTTTTTAGAATCATTATTAAGACCATTTTGAACATACGTGATTTTGACATTACAGTTCTGGTGTCGGTTGTATGGTCTGCATGGAAGATGTGATCTGACGGATGGTTCCGACCCATGGACGGCTCGAGGTGCGACAAGATAGCGAACCGACGCAGACGATGGTAGTAGGTCCTTCGTGGCCGAACCCAGCCTCTTCGACGGCAGTTCAGTATGTTTGTGTGGTCAAATATTTTGTATGCATTTGAATTATTGATGTATATTTGGCAGTTCACCTTTTATGTATTTTGCTATTTTATATGTTGTTCATATTTTATGTCGTCAATTCATGATCGCTCTCATATCCTGCCGCACTATGTAGGTTTTTCATCGTCCATACTCCCCCTCGAGGAGGCTTCGCTTAGTCAATTCATCTTTTCGTGGACATCTTAGGCTGTAGTTGATCTCTCATCAGTTGCTTAGTGTCATAGCTTAGTTCAGGCACTCTATCTCATGCATTTCATCCCATTTTGCAACTCCTAGCCTAGTGTCCCCATCCCGTGCGAGCCTCCTCCGATGTGTATGGAGTCGAGGCATTTCAGATGGGGCCGGCCGCAGTGGTAGTCATTTCATGTGTGAAGTTTATGTGTGTCTTCTTGTCAGCCGGCAGAGATCTTCCTTGCCATTTCATCCTTAGTCGGTCGGGTGCTCCGCTCTCACCTTTACTTCACGGCGTTCCGAGATCCTGGTCGGTTCTAATGGGGACGGTCGTCCCTTCCGTGTGGTCCGCAGTCGATGCCCCTAAAATTCAAAACGGGCTATAAGCCCAATGGTGGCCAGGCAGCCTTGCAACCAATCCCCCGCGGGAGGCTCTCTTTTCTGGGCGAGAGTGTCACGTCTCGCGACCACGGCGCTCCCCTCCATCCTCTTGCGGGCGCGCACACTCGCGGCGCGTCGGCGAGCGGCCCCTCGCGCGGCCTGCTCCCGCCTCCGCTGGCATTGATCCGCGGGCGGGGCGCGCGCGCCGGAACGGGTATAAGCCGCTTCCCGCGTAAGCCGCCAAATCCATTCGACGCCTTCATCGACCGCGAGCGGCCGCGCTCGCCTGCCAGCTTCAGTTCAGCCGCGCCAGCCGGGGGCCTGGCCATTTCGTCGTCCCTGATCATCATGGCGTCGACTGCCGATCGGATGGGCCAGGGCTGAGGGCGCTGAGTGCTCCGCACAGTGAAGCGCCCGGCCCACTCTGCGACCCTGTCCGCTATACTCTGCCGGCTCCTGTGTGATTTCGTCATTGTGTGTTCGGCCTATCCTCCTATCCTACTATGTCGGCGTGTGGTATTGAGATAAATCTATGCTGGTATTCGGTGTGCAGAGCGAGGGAATGCGGTGAGTCCGTTCGTACAGTGTTCTGGTATTGGTGTTACTGTTGTTGTCATTGCCATTGCTGGGTTGCTGGGGTAAAGCCTGCAAAGCCCCTCGCGGGGTCCGTGCAGGGGGGCAGATCCTGGCCCCCTGCATGGACGTCGCGAGGGCAGTGTTATCGGGAAGCAGGCTGGTAATTCAGGGGTTTGCGTAGTATTTCCCCCATGGTATTGTGTTGGCTGCAGCCCGGGGCTGAAGGATACAATTCAGGTGGGGAGTGAAGGGATGGACCCGGGGAATCCCCACTACGGAAGTGGCACTTCAGGGCATGGGACCCTTCACCTCCCCGGGCACTGGGCCTTGGCAGCTTCAGGTGCCCCATGGGGCAGGTTGGTGTCCCACGTGTTGACGGCACAGCCGCTGCAGTGGGGCCGCCGACTTGCAACAATTGATGCCAAAGAACTTTTCAATATCCTCAGTTTGGCGATGATGGGTCTTAGCCGGTACAATTATCGCTCGCCATCTCGTGACTCGAGCTTTCGGTAGACATCACCACAATGAGCGGCTTTCGCAACAGCCGCGGCTTTCTTTGCAGCCTTCTTCGCCTTCAGATACTTCTGTGAGTTGTCCGTTGTTCTGTCCCCGAGAAACACATGATACAGCAACTTCTTCTCTCGAACCTTCGCCTTCACATCATCCGTCCACAGCCATGTCTGCTTGTCGACATTGCGTCGTCCAGGCTTCGTTGTGCCGAGTCCCAACCTTGCAGCCTGGCGTATCGCGTCGGTGGATTTCTTCCAAGTTTCATCGACAGTTGTGACTGCCGGTAACCGTACGCGAGAAATCACAGCCGCTTCTTTCTCTTTCATTCGCCACCACTTGATTCTCGCAGCACCGCATCGCTCGACCTGCTTTAGCCTCGGAGGGGCGATCTTTAAAGTACAGATCAGCGGTCGATGCTGGTGGGCGACCGTCTCATACGGCATGACCTTCGCGTCTGTGACAAGACTTCGGTCTCGATCCTTCACAAGGACAAAGTCTATCTGAGTCCTGGTGTTCCCGCTATAGAACGAGACGAGGTGGGAATCGCGTTTTCGGAAAACGGTGTTCACAATGGTGAGGCTATGCGATTCCGCATACTCGAGAATACGCTCACCATCTGCGTTACGCGACCCGTAACCGAACCCACCATGACAGCTGTACCCGTCTTTCGTCGCGCCGACGTGCCCGTTAAGGTCACCAGCGACTATGATGACATCTTCTGAAGGTACCTCTGCTGTCTTCTCATCAAGCAGGGTCCAAAACTCTTCCTTGGCTTGATCCGAGCAGGCAGTCTGCGGAGTATACGCAGAGAAGAGGTGATCGAGTCACTCCTTCGCGGCGACAACGATCTTCATCAATCGATCGTCAAAGCGCTCAATGCTTACAATCGAGTCACGAAATCGTTCGGAGACGATTATTCCGACACTACTGGTGGTCCTGGGACTTCCACATAGAACGGCCTTGAAGCCTCGTCCTATGTCCCTTGACTTGCGGCAGGACCACCTAGTCTCCTGCACCGCACAGAAATCAACTCTTCTACGTCCCAGTGCTTCAACCAACTCGCACGAGCGGCCCGTCAATGTACCCACATTCTGTGTTGCTACGCGGGTCCTGCTTACGTTGCGGGACCTTCGGACTAGCTCAGTTGCCTCCCGATGCCGTCCTCGCATCAGGGACCATCGCATCCTTTCCACACTCGCCGGGCTCTGCGAGTGCGCGTCGGCTCCCGCGGACGCCGTAGCACAATCTCGGAAAACATGACTCATCATACATCATGTGATGTGACATGGGTCTTCATAGGTCTGCCTGTCAGAGGCCTGTCGCCTGCATTCGAGTGTCCATGCTTAGCTTAGCTCACAAAGAGAGCAGTTTCCAGTGGCACCACGTGGAGGAACGGACATCGCCACCGAGCTAAGGCAAATAACTAAAGAAAAAACAAGGGTAGGCATAGAGAGAGTGGGTGGTCTATCGTGGCCAGCTTAGGCACGTCTCCGAACTTACAAATGGGGACTGGGGAAATGCCTAACTGCGCACTTCCCCCTCTATCAGGGTACTTGCTAAATGCGCGCAGTATCGTTAACAAACTCTTCCACCTCCACCACTTTTTATCAACTGTAAAACCGCAACGTGGCTGACTGAAAAGATTAGATATACTGAAATTCTTGCCAATTTGCCTCTAATGTGTGCGTTTTACCTCCACTAGCCACCTCTGACCATTGCATCATTCAAATTAACTTGCTTTCCGTACAATCTTCCCAAACTTTGATGCCCATGCCGGATTTTCTGAACGCAGATTTTAGTGCGCTCTCTCTCCCATGTTGATTGGATGAGTATTTTCGATGGATAGTCAACTGTTGATGACCTCGATCAACGATTTTGCGCAGTTATTTACAAAAACGTATCGAGATTCGTTTCCTTTAAGAGCAGACAACCTTTCCGAGCGAGTCTTCCAAAATATGTTCGCAATCTCCTTGCTCAAAAGGAGCGGATATTTCGAACTGTTTCATTGACCACCACCTGAAAAGATTTGGGTTCGTCGTGAAATGTTGCTGCACCCACATTTCCGGAGCAAAACGAAATCTTCATGCGCCCTTTCCAAAATAGCCGATGTTAATGGTAATATCTGCTCTTGTGACAGTAGTGAAGCCACTGCTTAGGGGCACCACTTCGCCAGCGTCCTTGACAACCAGGCCCCAGTTTTCCTGAGTTGGAAGAAACGCCTGTTGCTGGGAGTACTTCTGATAAGACACATGTTCTTACCAGCATGTATTTTTATCCAACTAACGTTTACAATTTCTCAAGAAACTGAAGCCTTCCTTTACTGAACCCTGCGACGGAATTCCTCCAATTCTTTTTTAAAAAGTGCGCTCGCGAGCTATGCAAACCGTTGGCGGAGATACAGTACCGCCGCTAAACATTCAACCAATTGACGTTTGCGACGCAAAAACGCGTTTTTTGCGTCGCATTATGATAACTTTGTCCAGAGTAAAGGCTTTCTCACCAAAATTTACAGAGGCGCCTAGCATCATCCTACCTACCACTGGGCATGCGATTGTCATTCAAAAACTGAAAACCAGGGCCGCAATTAAGGGGGTCTTAATCACTGTGACCTGACCCCAAAACCGTGACCTGACCCCAAAACTGTGACCTGACCCCAAAACCGAGTCTCGCTTAATTATGTCCCCAGGCACAAGTGGTGCTGCCCAGTTGAATTTTAAAATTCTTAAAACTAATTAAATTTTATTTTTCTGCCATTGACGGTCTTCCCCTGGTTGCGACAATTCTTTTGGTACTAAATTTGGCAGGAAGATGCTCACTTTGAACTTCATCCGATTTCGTTTTTTCAACGGAAGAATTCTCAATCTAAAACCTGTGATTGTAGATTGCCACCTACTCATGTTTAATAAAGAAAAACGACATAGAAAATTTACGTGGCGAGTTTATTTTGGGAATTTGGGTGCTTCTTGCAGCTCATCAAACTGCAAGTGAACATTTTTTAAACAGCACTCTTCGGCCCAGCATATCTATCTCCTAAGCGAATGAGTTAGTTTAAAAATACGTTGACTAACCGGACGCAATGAAGAGATTCTAGTTATCAAATACCGAGAAGCCTGGTGATCAGGCGGCACATTTCAACAGGTTAAAGTGACGACTTCCTTCAAAAGTGTGACTGCGTTTTAACAACGTTTCATGCTGAGCCTTCGCAGAATGAAAGCTGGAAGGCTCAGTACTATAATTGTGTAATTTTTCGCTCAAATTTTTTAACCAGTTCGGACGCCAACATTTTGACGCAGCAGACCGAGCACTCATGTAGACCTTTTGTCATAATTGCGCTGACCTGACATGCCTACAGAGACATTGCACTCTGCTGCATGACCAACGAGTCTCTCATTTCTCTCCCGTTTCGACTTTTCCATTATCGATCCATGCTGCCAAATCTTGATGAGTTTTGGGTTTACCGGATTACATAGATCATAGCTTGAATATGTTGGCCAGTATGTTAGTTTCACACAAAAGGGATTTCAGCAGCTGTTGTTCAGCCCAATCAACTCTATTTTATTTCTCTGTTAAAAAAATATTTGTAGTAAAACAGCTTCATTACGAGTTGGAATTGGACACTTTTCAGATCAAATTGAACACTCTTCTAAGCTAGCTTAAGACTTTGAAATCAAATTCAACTTTTCCTAATTAAAATGAGCTTTTTCTACAATAAACTAAGTACTCTCCACAAGAATCAGAATAATTTTTTGTTCATGGAAAATTTTAGTATAATTTTTTCAAGTTTTAATTCACATTCCCAAAAGATTGTGGTTTTTTGTTTAAAATTTTAGACAACTCTCATTTTCTGTGGAAAAGTAATAGTTATTGGCCAGTTTTAAACAGTAGGGCTATTTCTAGGACCAGAAAAGGAATTGCGCCATGCACTCATCCAAGACGTTGCGATTTTTATTGAATTGATAGCAAAATTGCTGTTTGTGTATAGTTTTACCCGTGTAAAAAATATAACAAAGACAATTGTGAAAACACACATTCTCACTTCGACACTTCATGTAAGCATCATTGGCACTATCAGTCAAATAAAATTTGCGACGAGCTTTCCAAACGCGTGGTTCAATCTGGTCTTTGACGCATTAAATGATTGTTGCGTTGTTGCGCTTCAAAACAGAATTTAGATAATTTTTTCTTTAAAAATTTTATGAAATTATTACACTTATTGAAGCAGCTGGACTAAAAGATTCCAACAAAGTTATACAAAACTTCCCTCGGACAAAAAAATTGTTCCTACCATCTTGGAAAGTCTTCTGTTTAGCCCTTAAGAAGCTCTTTTCAATTTTGAAGACGTTTAATTTGATTTCAAAATTCTTAGGCTAGCTTAGAAGAGTGTTCAATTTGACGTGAAAAGTGTTCAATTTGTTTGAAAACTGCAATTCGACGCGAAAATTGTGTATATATTTTGGGAATTCTTCCGACTGGAGTCACAATTTTAAGAATTAGGGAATCTGTGTGATCTACCTAATCCAGGAAACCCAAAAACTCATCAAGATTTGGCAGCATGGATCGATAATGGAAAAGTCGAAACGGGAGAGAAATGAGAGACTCGTTGGTCATGCAGCCGAGTGCAATGTCTCTGTAGGGCATGTCTGGTCAGCGCAATTATGACAGAAGGGGGCCTCTACATCAGTGCTCGATCTGCTGCGTCAAAATGTTGGCGTCCGAACTGGTTAAAAAATTACACAATTAAAAAAATTACACAATTATAATACTGAGCCTTCCAGCTTTCATTCTGCGAAGACTCAGCATGAAACGTTGTTAAAACGCAGTCACACTTTTGAAGGAAGTCGTCACTTTAACCTGTTGAAATGTGCCGCCTGATCACCAGGCTTCTCGATATTTGATAACTAACATCTCTGCATTGCGTCTGGTTAGTCAACGTATTTTTAAACTAACTCATTCGCTTAGGAGATAGATATTCGCAGCCGAAGAGTGCTGTTTAAATAATGTTCACTTGCAGTTTGATGAGCTGCAAGAAGCACCAAAATTCCCAAAATAAACTCGCCACGTAAATTTTCTATGTCGTTTTCCTTCTTTAAACATGAGTAGGTGGCAAGCTACAAACACATGTTTTAGATTGAGAATTCTTCCGTTGAAAAAGCGAAATCGGTTGAAGTTCAAAGTGAGCATCTTCCTGCCAAATTTAGTACCAAAAGAATTGTCGCAACCAGGGGAAGACCATCAATGGCAGAAAAATAAAATTTAATTAGTTTTAAGAATTTTAAAATTCAACTGGGCAGCACCACTTGTGCCTGGGGACATAATTAAGCGAGACTCGGCCACGGTTTTGGTTTCAGGTCACAGTGATTAAGACCCCCTTAATTGCGGCACTGGTTTTCAGGCTTCCACATATTTATGAATGACGATCGCATGCCTAGTGGTAGGTAGGATGATGCTAGGCGCCTCTGTAAATTTTGGTGAGAAAGTCTCTATTTGGACAAAGTTATCATGATGCGACGCAAAAAACGCGTTTTTGCGTTGTAAGCGTCAATTGGTTGAAGGTTTAGCGGTGGTACTGTATTCAACATCTCGATGGTGCTGGGTGAGGCTCCACAGGTTTAAAAGCATGCACTTGTAACTGCTATTCCTAATGTAGCAGTTCCGCAGATGGTATCGCAATTTGGTTCCATTGGCATAACTCCTGCTTCTATCAAAGTTATGGATAGCATTATAAGGGAGAAGCTGTTGACCTGGTTATCCCGTATTAATGCAATTTCGCCAGAGCAGCATGGTTTTCTTTCAGGAATTTCCACTGTTACGAAACTTATAGACAGCTTGTATGATTGGAGACTAGTGCTAAGTCTAGAAAAAAAATGATAGACGTCGTTGTATAGATCTATCTAAAGCCTTTGATAAAGTCTGTCATTCAAAATTGCTTCTGAAATTGAACTATTTAGGGATAGATGGGACGCTTTTAAAGTGGTTCGCCTCTTATCTTCAGAACAGGTTTATGACGGTTCGAGTCGGCTATGAAAAAAAAGATACCCTTGTGCTAGTGGAGTACCACAGAGTTGCGTTCGTTCACCTCTGCTATCTCTACTTTATACAGCTGGTATATCTGATGTTACCGAAAGCTCCGAAAACACCAAGCTCCAGGCTTATGCTGACGATATCAAAATATACGGAATATATGACAGAGATAAGCGTGCTGAAACATGCTTAGCACTTGAAAATGGATTAAGCAATTTGTATAACTGGGCTTTAGATCTAGGCTTAACTATAAATCCCGATAAGTGCTTTGTACTACGCATTGGTGAAGGACACTCCGCTAGTTATACTATCTGTGATGTAGCCCTTACTCAATGTGAGACTGTTAACGACCTTGGTATGATTGTTGACTCCAGACTGGAATTTTCGAGTCATGTTGATGAATCCACTCGGAAAGCCTATGCTGCACTACACTTCATTTTTTCGCAATGTGTGCAGTGATAAACTTGACGTTCTTGTCAAACTGTATAAGGCGTACGTTTTCCCTCATTTGGAGTACTGCTCTCAAGATCGGAGCCCTACCGCCAAAAATCTCATCCTAAAAATTGAAAAAGGTCGAAACACTTTCACGAGACTTGTTTACAGTCGATTACACCAAGGTAGGTTTTCGAGAAAAATGTCGAGTTGTGGGGAGCGTCTAAAGCTGCTGGGTCTTACATCACCACTGCGCAGAAGGATAACTTCGGATCTGGTTTTCTGCTTCAAAATAATACTTCGCGGCGAACTTAAACTCCTGCTAGCAAATACTGAATCTTCAGGCCTTGTGGGCTAAGATCTAACGGTTTCAACCTCCACTACCCCTCAATTCACAAAAAAGTACGTGCAGTTATTTAATTTTGTTTGCTATCGAGGGGCAAGATGGATTCGACAATTGCCGGCTGATATGTTAAATTCAGAGAACAGCACAATCCCTAAAGAGCGGTTAAGCACGATTGATGTTTTGCATATTTTAGGAATTCCCGACGTCAAATAAGCGAGGTACCAGGCTATCATCATTCGTGGTCATGGTGCTGTTCCAATAACTGGCCCTTGGGATTAAAATACCTTTTTATTTTCTCCTTTCATTCACATGTTTTAAATGTGTTGCTGTTTAGGTAGCTACACGAATATCTTTCCCACGCTCTGAAGCTACGTCTCTTTCTTATCTAATCACGAATCTGACTCCTACATCGCTTTCGTCTTTTCGTCTGCTTTAATTCGCCCTTTTTTGTTGTTTGTTCTTCACAAAAGGAGGCGACTTCCTTGGGAGTACACCTCGTTTTTGAAATTGCTTTAGATATGCATGATTTGCGATTGAGCTTTAACAATACGGTGCAAATAGTTGTCGTCTCTGGTGGCAGGGCGGAGCTGCGTTGTTGATCTTGTCTGATCTAAATTGCTGCTTGTCCTGGATGTCAGTTCCATGGGGCGGCCAGCGTACCCATGTGCCGAAGTTCTGGCATCTACCACTGCCGTCATAGCTGGCTGATGCGGAGAAGCAGATTAGCTTTGCTACCGTGCTGCCATTAAGACCGTAGCATAATAGTAAACTGAAAGTTGTTGTCATACATACAACTCAACACCAACTGTTTGGCCCTCTTGCAAATTGAGCTAGATTCCCTCGAAAAAAAACAAAAAAGGAATGTTCTTTTTCTATCACCCAAATGTTAGGCACGTCTTCTTGACGTTGATAAATAGATAACTAAATAATTTCGATCGATTTTCTGTTCAGTTAACCAAAATCGTTGTTCGCAGACTGTCAGACTTCGTACATCAAGCAACCTATTATTCGAAAGTTTTTGTTCAAGTAACTCATAAATAATTAATAATAAATAATTTTTCGACTGATGCGGAAACTTTAATAGAACTTACCTACACACTACATTAGTATGTATTCTTCGAACAAAATTTGTTTAGTTTTCATCTTTGGTTGTTCGAAGCTTCAAAAATTGAGTTATATCTTCACTCAGTTATAATCTGAAAAACTGAGTGATCAATTTTGTTCGTTATCCGTTCATTCAGACGAAAAAATCAAAAAGCTCAATTCCATAGGCTCAAAGAAAAACTTGGGCTTAAATCAGTATAGCAATGGACATCAAAAGCAGCCGGCTTCCCACTGGTATGGGAAAAGGGGCTTTCATTTGCTGCTTTTCCATAGTGTTGTTGCGTGTGGAACTTGACTGGCATGATAAAGTGCTTTTCGAAATGAGCAATGTTGCGCAGAAACGGGTTACGTACATGCGCATTTTACTACCTTGTACTTCGATTTCTCCTGGAAAATTTATAAAGGAATATTTGCTAGCACTGCGTAGCGCAGTTCATGTGAGGCTATGATGACGCAGGATCCTCAGGCACAAGTTGGCAGGTTGGCCTCGTCGGAAATCGGTATTCGCAAGCTAAATGCAATTGTGCACCTTATTCTAGGTAGCGCGCAAAGCCCCTGCCCGAGTTGTGTGGTCAGGATGCTAGCGCTACCAAGGGTTGAGCGAGCTCGGATGAAATGTTTCCAGGACTCTGAATGGGGAATCCAGAGAAGCAGCTGGCGCGCTGAAGTGTTAAGGGGTACTAGTCCTGTGCCTAGCTGCTTTCCAAAGAACAAACAACCGGGTAATTCACCTAAAGCTGGTCGACGACGTAATACTTCGAGACCTGAAAACCGTTAGAATGTGAATGTGAAGACGCTCTCCAAATGGTTTAACGAATATAGAGAAGAGAGTGACATCACAGCATGGATCTACGGTAGACGACCTGGCCATATTTCTACGCACTAAATTCACGGTCAGGGCAGAACCCAATTCCTATGAAGGAAACTGAGGATCAAACTGTGACGAGCTCTGAAGTAGTGACACAAAAGAAGTTTTCATGATCGAACTGAGCTAGAGAATGAGCCCTGAAAGAGAGTAGCTTAGCCGATTTTTAAATGTGCCAGGTAATTCCTCGATGACGCGAAGGGAAGAAGAGGCGAGGCCAAAGCGGTGCAGTTCTGGAACGAAAAGGTGTGCATGGCAATGAAGAATAACAGGAAGCCTTTCATGCTGCTGCAGAAGGCATCATCTGGTCTCCTCACAACTCGCAGTAGTGTCAAGAAGATTGTAATGGCAGCCGAGGCAAAGGCTAATAATCTCCACGAGAAAATGGGCGTTCCACGAGCAGAAATGTTAGCCACCATCCAACTGGCAAAGGCACGGTGTGGAGTTAGTCCTTGCATATGAGTAGTCAAGACTGTGAAGACTGCTGAGGCTTAAGTACTACGGAAACCAGCTGGAGTAAAGAGTAGATGGAAGGAACACCTTAGGTATTTAGGAAGGCCAGAAAAAAACCAGCGATAAGGCACACCACATCACGGTCGCAAGGAGGGGTAGGCGAGGCCATAAGAAGATTTTGGGTGGAAAGGTAGATGGCTTAATAGGGTGTCAATAGAGACATAGAGGCTAGGTGCGGGAAGGTACTCTTGGCTACATATGAAACGGCTGAAATACCTTCACTGCAGGTCACTATTGAGGGGTAAGGTTTCGGAAGGATGTAGGAACAATACCAACGTCCCCATCTTCATGCAAAAGAGAAACACCTCTTAAGGTTTCAACAACCAAGAAGTCATGCAAATCTCCAGCACGAAGGACTAGTAACGACTACCCGCCTCAAGGCAAGCTGTTACCAGATTGACTTCGTGCAGGATAGGATCACTACAGGTGTGGTCTTTACTGTTCAGCAGGTGGTCGAGAAATAGTGGTAGACGCGAAACCATTTGCAGCAGATCTCGAGACTACGGTACCAGGAATGTAAAATCGACAATGTAGTGAGTGCCTCAGGAAATCTGGGACATATTATTCGTAGTTCGTCATGACCTGGCTCTAAGTCCGTTCCTCTTCCTGTTGCCAGAAGGCACATCCGGAAGCGTACTCCAAGCGGACTCCCCCCCCCCCCCCTCCCTGGTGGCATCGGCGAAAAGGAGCTGGAAGAGGTGCAGCGGTGGCAGAAAGTATCGGAAGGAAGTGGGTTGCAGATCAGCATATTGAGGGCCTTCCTAATTATAATAGTAATAGTAATAATAACCCATACAGCAGTGCATGCTGGATTACCAACAAGGGGTCATCGAGCAGGTTGGAGAACAAATTCAAAAGAAAACTCATTAAATAATCAGGTCTGTCAATCTCCATGAAAGTGAGTGCTAAGCGTAGGATGAGGAGACGAAGATTCGAGATCAGTGACGAAGACTGCAGAAATCCAAACAAAATGAAGCGAACAACGTCAGGAAACGCATACTGAGAACGTAGTACAATAGCGCTCACGTCGCACGGTTAAACTGCGATTTGCGACGGGAAACACCGTCGCAAACGGTCGCATGCTCAGAACTCCTTCAGTTCCAGGTGTTTTTTTTTTGTTGAAAAAAAGGATGGCACAGTTTGATTCATCTCTTCGAGTTCTATACAAACATGCGTAAAACTTTACCAGAATACCCATATTTTCGCCGTGGTAGCCCAAAAAGTGACTGGAGCAGGGTTTTACGATTAGAGCAGCTTATTTCCCAGGACATGTGTGCTTTCGGAGTATCTCAACCATGGTGACCGTTGCCAATCCTCTATCATGCCAGAAATGCTCTGAGAGTTCGCCGTGCACAATGCATACGGAATCGAATCGAGTGGGCGAGCGCATGTCCACTGCGCTTCTACCTTCTCTTACTGGGAAATGCGAAATCCTCAAGGCTATTTCGAACCGTTTGGAGAATGTTATCGTTTGGAGAAATTTCCAGCCGCTCTATTCAAGAATTTTTTCTAAAGCTGTCCAGCTAGCCTTTGGAGTGTACAGTGAACAATGCATGTAGAATCCAACCATTCAATCGAGTGGGTGTGACAGCTCATAGGACGAGCGTTTGAAGAAATTTATAAGAAATTTGCAAAATTTCTCAAAAAACTTCAAATCAGAGGAATTGTGAGCATGCGACGGTTTGCGACGGTATGTTTCCGTCGCAAATCGTAGTTTTGACCGTGCGACGTGAGCGGTATTGTAGAGTCCCAAAAAAGCTGAGCTTCAGAGATCGAAAAAGAAAAGGGCAAGAATATTACTACTACAAGCTGTAAACACATGATAGAAGGACAATATCACGAGAAAGTCAAATTCCACGACAGAAGAGACCAACGAGATGGTGAATTAGCAAGGGATCAGAAAAAATCGGGACTAAATGGTGACGTGAGCAATCATGCAGGGTTAGAGCAAAGAAGAGAGCACGATAAAATAGGGGTATGAGTCAAATATTGATAACTAGAGACAGCATGCGCAGACACGAATAATGAGGTATGCTATCAAGAAACTTCCTGGAGTTTCCGGTCAACAAGCCTTTTGTATTGCCTCAGCGAATGTGGCGTGACGATTTTCTTTGAAAGCATTATTGCTCACTTCACTTCACATTTGACACTTTTTAAGTCAAATAGGACACTTTCCACATCAAATTGGAAAGTGTCCTATTTGACTCTTCTATGCTAACCAAAGACTCTTCAAATTAAATCGAACTCTTTCAAATCGAAGCGAGCTTAAGGAAAAGGAAAATTTAAGTATCACTTTATTTGAAGTTTTAATTTACTTTCCAATAAGAGAATACATAGCTTGAAATTTTATAACAACTTTATTTTTTCGAGAAAAACAATGATTTGAACATTGGCTCGAAGAGCAAGAAAGCGGCCATTTTTTGTCGTCAAAACAGAGATTGCGCCATGTCCCCGTCCGGAACATTGCGATTTTTATTCGATAGCAAACTTTCTGTTTGCATGGAGTTTCACACTTGCAAACGGTTTATCATAAACAGTTGTAAAAGACACACTTATCCTCTCTTTCTTGCTGCATATAAGCAGTATTTACACTATCAATCAGATAAGCATTGCGACTTACTTTCCGAGTGCCTGGCGCGATCCGTTCTTTTAATGCATTGCACGATTGCTTTAATTCTGATAAAATTATTACACGCATTCGGGCAACTGAAGTAAAAAATTTCAAAAAAAGTTCCTCTAAATTTTCCATTAACAAAAAATTATTTTTACCATCCTAGAGAGTCTGTAATTTAATATGTAGGAAGCTTGTTTCGATTTGGAAGACTTTCAGTTTAATTTGAAAGTTCATAGGCCACTTGAGAAGAGTGTCCAATTTGACGTGAAAATGGTATAAAACAAGTGACCGTCAGGCCTATCGGCGTGCCTAGCACCCGCGCGCTTCACGTGATATTGCAGTATCACTAAGTTAAGAAAGAAGAAAAGAAGAAGACTAAGCTAAGGACAATCACATCAAGCTAGCTGCTCTGATTATGCAACTTCCTTCCCTCACTAGCCGTACGAAATGCAATATTTGCGAACTTATCATGCTCCAACATTGCTCTACCTTCGTTAGATCAGATGAGTAGTTTTGCGGTATGAAACCATCCAGACCCCTCACCACTACGCTGAACATCAGCGTCCTCTCCAGACGGTTCAGTGATGTCGATGCTGGTGGTAATCATTGCCTTCGACCCCTAGGTTCTTGGATCCTCCCGATGTACGATGTACGATGACCACAGCGCGGTCCCCACTTCACTCTAGCGCCAACAAGACTGCAGAGACCTTCACTCCACATCCTCAAACGGCCAATCTCCGGCAAAAATCTACATCTCAATAGGTACTGAGCGTATGCTCGATTATGGTCACACGACGAGAAATATTTTTGCCAGAGGATTCCCTCTGCCTCTAATGCTATGTTGAACAGAATTTTTTTCAACGCGGGACCGCTAGGCAGCGACGGTTTGCCTAACCGTCATTGACAGACAAACAAAGGAACGTCACATTCAAGCTTCGATCGACACTATCGATCGATATTGCCCTACCGATCGAAACCTCCCACCTGATGTGAAGCACTTCTTTCGGCCGTAATACCCGCCTGTCTCCAAATCGAGATCACCGGTCAGAAATCGATAATATCGACCGATATCGAATTCTCGATCCTTAACCGATGTGAAGGCCTTCCGTCGACGATCATTGTTTATTGTTTATTGTGCTTGCCAAAAACAATTCTCAGCAAAATGGGAAAAATAGAATACGTGTAAGATTGACTCTGTAATCAAAAATATAAATTAGCTAATATCCACTAATAAAATGAAATAGAA
Source organism: Heligmosomoides polygyrus polygyrus (assembly GCA_947396885.1). NCBI lineage: Eukaryota > Metazoa > Nematoda > Chromadorea > Rhabditida > Heligmosomidae > Heligmosomoides > Heligmosomoides polygyrus. Next base: position 27,685,773 of record OX377206.1, read on the forward strand.
ATGGTATGGATAGTAGGGGCCACCTATGTAGGACGAAAATGAAGTCACAGAGAAAAAATAAATAAGAGATAGCCAGAAATAGGCAGACGATAAAAATTGGACACAAAACGTTTTACTGAATTAGCTGAATTTATACACTGAATATGCCTTTTCAGCACACAGCTGGCAGAGCCATACCGAGGCGGGCCCTGTATTTCAAGGACCTCATTGAACTAGTACGTACCCCAGGCGATGACTGGGAAAGGAGGCGTGGAGGCGAGGCCGAATAAATAAGAACGTTAGACAGTGAGTTGAGATTATTAAGGGTCATCATTATAATTGTGTTCTGTTGTAATATTTTCTATAACTTTTCTTGACCTTTATTCGAATTTTTTTTATAGTCCTTAGCGGCAACACCCAGCTAAGAAAGCATCCATACATCTGAAGCACTATAAAAGCGTAACAGTGAGGAGAAATGCAGAAAAGGAAAATGTAAAACGGTTAAAAACACAGAGTGAAGTAGATATCTAGGTCAGCATTAAGGAACCAATTGCAAAAGAATGCAAGAAAAATGAACACAAGATAATAACAAAGGTTTTTTTAAACATCTAAAAACTTCTAGAAACAACTGCAGGAAGACTGAAATGAACAACAATAGCCCGTTAACAAGAGAAGAGAGGTCGTAGAGGCTGCTAGTAGGCGAGGCGGGCGAGTAGGCGAGAACCGTGTGCAAGAAGAGGAACCGTATTTAGCAGTTTGAAAGGCCACGTTACTTTCGTTTAGGAAGAATAGGATTGAAACATTGTAATTTTGTTCAACAACTTTTAAAAAAGGACTTCCCTGCGATTTCGCCTTTTGTTTATTTATGACGACCATTTGGACTCGATTTTAAGAATTCGTGAAGTTGGCTTTTAAAACTATAGGTAAAATTTTTTTTAGCAAAAACGAAATCTGAACGGAGACAAAAGCCTTAGCCAAGTCCGAAAAACAAACTGAGACATAATTACGATTACCAATCTCTCTTTGCCATAGTGAGACCGTAGATATGAAGGCAGAAACAGTTGTCGGGGAGAAAGGAATCCATGTTGGTTTGGGTGAATTAAATCGTTAACCTTGAGGAAATGCGTAATTTCTTGACAGATAATGCGTTCCAATACTTTACTAGTTGAACAAGTCGAACAGATTGGTTTGTAACATGCGACGGAGTTTTTTGATCCTTTCTTAAAAATCGGACGAACTAGTCCAACGTTCCAAACTTGTGGCACTTGGCCTTGAAGTAATATTCTATTAGACATAATGGTTAGGGTGACGTTAGTCCTAATACCGCGTTTTTAAGGAAGATATAAGCTTGCCATCACAAAAAGTGGAGACTCTATTTGGAAGTTTACGGAGAGCGCTGTAAATAACGTTACTCGATATATAAATCCAGTTTCGTTCTGCACTAGTCCTGAGCGGTAAGGTGTAGCTGCTATGAGTAGGTTTTTTGTATGATGATTGAAAGTATTTCGCAAATTCCTCAGCTTTGACCCAATCATCCTTAAGAACACGACCATCCGCCGCAATCGGCGGAGAGTCGTTGGATACACGGCCCTCAGAAATGGGAGGGGCGAGGGGCGCGCCGAGGACAAGATGTCCGCGTCCCTGCCTTCACAAGGAGGCATCGCATTTCTAATCACTTCCCTTGACACTGCAGCTCTATCCTGAACTGAGTTCGTTCTTGAGGCAAGAGTCAGAATCTTGTTAACCATATTTGGAGGAAAAGAGTTTTCAGCTGCAGCGCCAAGGCTTTCTTCAGGTCCCACCACATTGCTCAGTACTGCGGCGTCGTCCGCACTTTCCGACAAGTACAGCAACATCTTAGCGAGATATGTCATGACAAACGCGCGACCAGAAAGTTCTTCAACATAAGGAAAGTTGTCCGATCCTTGGTAAAGAAAGGACGGTGAGCCGATTTTGCGCACAATTACGGATAAGCCTTCAATCTTGAACTCCTAACCGGAATCACCCACAGTCTCTAGTTGAGGCGAAAATTTAGAGAATTGTAGCGAAAACTGAAAGAATTTATGGAGAAGAGCGACGTTCTCCTTTCCTCAACTGCCTCCATAATAGAACCGACTGGAAAATGAAGTCAGAGTTCTTCCAGATGCGCTTCGCAATCGTCTCCTATCAGCTGTTAGGTTTTTGACGACGTCACGCCAATTAACGACGGTTTCACGCGCAGCAAACTTGTCCAAATAGGGAGGCGCGGGCAGTGGGAGAAGTTGGCGGGGGCAGCATGGTGTACCGAACGATTGCCCCCCGCCGCAACCAGACTAGGAATAGATTCGCAAAGTTTTAATTTTTTCTGCAAAAGCTGTAAAATTTCTTATTATTTTTGTGGAGAGCAATTTCCTTTTCTTTTTCAATCTCGAAACGCATCAGTGTACGCTTTAGCTTCACTCACTCGTACTTCATAGCCCTTCTATGGATGGATGGTTTTGAACTCAAGAGGTTGACTTTGGATTTGAGGAGACGTATTTTCTTTGAATACTTTTCAAGGTTCTCAACATGCAGCGAAATAGGACAAACTGTTCAATCAACTTCTGACACGTATGCACATAGTAGGAATAAAAGTCCTCAACATTATGGCAGAGGTTGTTTATGTGGAGCCAGTTTATTTGAGCAAGAGCGGAAACGATTTGTTCGAAGATGGCCTTCTTGAAGTTTCTAAAGTGCTTGTGGAAGCATGGAGGGAGTGGGAGTTGAACATTGCCTAGAAGCTTGAAAACAACGCTTTTGTGGTCTGACGTGCTAAATGCTAAATAGTGGCCCAACAGTAATGCCTTGAGTCAGCAGTGGGTTTGAGGTCAAAACGAAATCCAAGATATTTAGCCCGTTAGTATGCTCCTTCACAACTTGAAACAGGTTAAAGTTTCGCGCAAACTCAAGTAAAACTCTGGAGCAGTAAGTTGCTCCACCTTCTCTTATACACAAATTATCCCAATCTATAAGAGGAAAGTTGAAATCGCCAGCTATACCTATATGACTATCCCAGCCACTGCAGAGATCACGCATTTATTCAATAAGATTTGTGAAAGTCTGAGAGTCGGAATAAGGGGACCGGTATACAAGAATAAGAATGATTTTGAGGTCACATTTATAGATGTACAAGGCGATTGTTTGTACTTGACCATCGAAATCAATACACGACTGTACATGACGCTGCATATCTTTAAAAATTATTGCAAGCACGCCTCCACCTCTCCGGTTTCCGACACGGTCGCACCGATGGACATCATACTCGGAATCAAGACTAAGGGTAGCGCTGTGGATTAAATTAGGCTTACACCAACTCTCGGTTATAAGGAGGCAACATGAGCACCAGCTGAAAACGGGTGCACGTGTTCTGTACTGAAGAGTAAGTGGTTTGGCCTGAACCTGGAGCAATTTCGTTGCGCCCCGAAGCAGGAAGCTCGCGTGGGAATTTAAGTTTGTGAACAGCTAGATCACGCACAACATATGAGAGTTTACCTTCTTGACCATTTAGCTCGCCCGCTTTAATGCGAAGAGCACGGTCGTAGTCAATTTCCTCCCTCGTATGATCTGGACGTGCGTACGAATGGACATATCATTGTGTAATAGACTTACACCCTAAGAGCGCGAACAGCAATTTATCCCTCAGTTGCTGACTAGCTAGACCTATTTTTATAATCCTGTGTCTCGATTTGTCTCGATTTTGACTTAGGATGCCTGTGTATATTTACCCTACCGGCATCAAATTCTGCCATAAGATCGTCTTCGCCTGACGAGACAATGACTTCCTTAAGTGCTGCAGTTTCAAATGCATGAGTCTCGACATGTCTTTGGTGTCTTTTTCGTCTATGCCGACCCATGTAATTTGACATTATAATCACTTAACTGCCACCCCGATCGATCAAATCTGAAAGAAAACTGATAATATCGATTGATGTTAATTGCCTGATCTACCTATGACACCTCCTCTGATTTTGAGCAAAAGTAGTGATCACTTTTACTGATCCCCTTAGTTGCCACCTGGCGGAGTGGCGTTCTACACCGCCCTTTAAAGAGGAGCGTGGCAAGTGTCTGCGTCTCCACTATCTCGTAAGGCAGCCACTGGATTCTCGAGCAAGCCAGGGGTTGGGGGGGGGGGAGGTGGGCGGGCCACGGGACGAAGGGTTAGAATGTTCGACCCCCGTGCCCCCCCCCCTTAAGGTCTCCGCACACTTTTGCGGCGGCCGCGGGCGCTGCTGATCGGCATGCTTCATCGAAATCTAGAGCGCAGACAGTTTGCCCGCGCCGCTGGAGCGGCGACGGCAATAATGATTCACATCGATATAGCCGCTGACGCTCCGGCGGCGTCGCCTCCGTCGCGCACGCGCTCCTGACGGCGAGCTCTGCGTCCCGGAGCGAGTCATATAGGGAGAATCCCCACCCCCTCAAATTAATATGAAAATGTGTATATTTTTTGCCAAGTCGTTAAACCCAATGAGTAGGGGATCACAATGGGATACGGCGCGTTACGAGTTTGGGGGTCTTGTACGCCCGCGATGCCCTACCGGCAAGCGGGTCGGAGCGCAGTGGAAGTGACGTTGTTTCATGCGAGGAACGTCGGGGGTCTGGTTCATCTGCGCTGTTGCATTTTTGCATGTCAACTGACTGGTTGAGATTTCCGGGATTCCGACGTCTATACCATTTTCAGATGTTTTCTGCGCATTTTCCAGCTGTACGCTGTGAAGAGTACCTTTCTTGCGACTTGTTTATTACCGGCCGGTCTTTTAATCCCAAAGTCTTCGCCAATTTCAAGTTGACGTGCTTCGAAGTTCTTTAGTATGTTGGCCATCCGTTCGGCCAGCTTGATTTCTTCTCTCGAAGGTTCCTTGTCTAAAGGTGGGCCACACTTCGGCGGGAGCAGGTATATCACCACTCGAGCATCGACAGACATTGTTGGTGTTGCGTTTTAGAAACCTTCAGCTGAACTCTGATTTCCGGGTGACAGGCAAAGATGAGGGAAAAGGGAGCGGTGTCCGTTCCTCACGTGGTGCCACTGGAAACTGTTCGCTCTGCGAGCTAAGCCGATCACGGACATTCGATTGCAGGCGACAGGCCCTTGTGACGGCCGGCCTACCCATGTCACATCATATGGTGTAAGACTGTTCACGTTTATCGAGATAGTGTTACGACGTCCGCGGGAGCCGACGCGCACTCGCAAAGCCCGGCGAGTGTGAGAAGTATGCGAGGGTCCCTGATGCGAGGACGGCATCGGGGGCAACTGAGCTAGTCCAAAAGTCCCGTAACGTAAGCAGGACCCGCGTGGCTACGCTAAATGTGGGTACGTTGACGGGCCGCTCGGGCGAGTTGGTTGAAGCACTGGAGCGTAGAAGAGTTGATTTCTGTGCGGTGCAGGAGACGAGGGGATCCTGCCGCAAGTCAAGGGACATAGGACGAGGCTTCAAGGCCGTTCTATGTGGAAGTTCCAGGACCACCAGTGGTGTTGGTATAATCGTCTCCGAACGATTTCGTGACTTGATTGTAAGCGTTGAGCGCTTTGACGATCGATTGATGAAGATCGTTGTCGCCGCGGAGGAGCGACTCTATCACTTCTTCTCTGCGTATACTCCGCAGACTGACTAATCGGATCAAGCCAGGAAGAGTTTTGAACCTGCTTGATGAGAAGACAGCAGAGGTACCTTCAAAAGATGTCATCATAGTCGCTGGTGATCTTAACGGGCACGTCGGCGCGACGAAAGACGGGTACAGCTGTCATGGTGGGTTCGGTTACGGGCCTCGTAACGCAGATGGTGAGCGTATCCTTGAATATGCGGAATCGCACAACCTCACCATAGTGAACACCGTATTTCGCAAACGCGATTCCCACCTCATCTCGTTCTAGAGACCGAAGTCTTGTCACAGACGCGAAGATCATGCCGTATGAGACGGTCGCCCCACAGCATCGACTGCTGATCTGTACTTTAAAGATCGCCCCTCTGAAGCTAAAGCAGATCGAGCGATGCGGTGCACCAAGAATCAAGTGGTGGCGAATGAGAGAGAAGGAAGCAGCTGTGATTTCTCGCGTGCGGTTACCGACAGTCACCACTGTCGTCGGCACTTGGAAGAAGGCGGCTGACGCGATACGCCAGGCTGCACGGTTTGAGCTCGGCATCACGAAGCCTGGACGACGGAAGGTCGACAAATAGGCATGACTGTGGATAGATGACGTGAAAGCCAAATTCGAGAGAAGAAGACGCTCTATCACGTGTTTCTAGGCGAAAAGACAGCCGATAACTGGCGGAATTACCAAGAAGCGAAGAAAGCTGCAAAGAAGGCCTTGGCTGTTGCAAAAGCCACTCATTATGGAGATGTCAACGAGAAGCTCGAGTCGCGCGATGGTGAACGGTATCTGTACCGACTCGCAAAGAAATTCCATTGCCAGACCGAGGACATCGAGAAGTTCTTCGGCATCAGTGATGAGAACGGCCATCTTCTTATGGACCGCAAGAAGGCACTGAAGCGATGGCGCGATTACTTTGAGGAAATCTCTACAGTAAAATTTCCTCATCCAGCCAGCCCCTCAACGGCTCCAACCCACGGCCCCGTCCAGAAGATCACCGTGGAGGAGATTGAGGCGGCTTTGAAGAAGATGAGGCCAGGCAAAGCGACTGGGCCCGACGACGTAGCAGCAGAACTGTGGAAGTCGAAGTTTTGGTACCCTGCTGGGTGGTTGGCGAAGTTCTTTAATCAGGTTGTGGCGGAAAAAAAGGCCTGAGTGTTGGCGCCAAAGTACGACGATTCCGATTTGGAAGAAGAAGGGCAGTCCTGAATTTAACGAAATGGCAAAAAATAAACCATTTTTATACTAATTGATGGGTGGGGATTCTCCCTATATGACTCGCTCTCCCCGTTCGGACATACGCTCCAGACCCTCCCCTTGTTAGTCCTCCATACTGGCCCCTCACTCGTGCCCGTAGTACTCCTTACTGTTCCCTCCTTAGTCCCGCCTTACTGGGCCCCCCTTAATACCTTCTTACTTTCCCCCAGTACTGCCCCCCCCCTCACTGGTACTGATATCGATGTCGGTTGATCATTTGATCAACATCGATTGATTGCTAGCGATACTTCAAAAATAAATTTCAGAATCGTGTTCAGCACGTTGGCTTGATACGTTGCACATGGACTTAAAGGAAGCTGGTATCCACCCCGATCAAGCATTTGATCGTGCGAAGTCGCGTCAGCACACAGAAGAGCGGACCCCGCCGTTAAGCGGGACAAACGCTGAAGAAGAAGATGTGACCCCACATTACGCCGACAGATTCGAACTGCCATAAAAACCTGTGGATAGAACGAATAATCAGGATAGTTTCCGGATAACCTAATGCTTCACAGCGTTGGGATACCTGCTGTGTTGTACAAAATGGAATAACTCAAGTGTAGTTTTAGTTTCTTCTGCTTTGTTCGTTGCCAGCTTTTCCGCCACACGGCAATCGTAGGCATCATTATCAGTTCTTCGTGTTTTCACTTGTCATGAGCTGTTCGTCTCTGCCCTGAGCATCACTGTACGCTGGCGTTCCTCACCTACTGTTGTGCATATTTTTGATGTGACTCGATGCGAACGAAACTCGTCATATTTATTTCCTTAAATTACAACAAATATATTACACAATGAATTTCAAAAAAGCATTCAGGAGAAATGCGCCTCGAAATAATTTTAGAACAGTGGACACGAACGACAGAGTTGCTGTGAAGCAAGCTTGCGCAACGTTACAAAGGGTACCGCGTTAGGAGGACCGTATGCATGCTGGTTGATGCGAAACCGACTGCTCATTTCTTGTGCTCTTGAGATGGACAAGGACAAATAGAGTGCTGTGTACATATGTAGGGACGGAAACATGACGGCCAGCCTTAATCATAGAGGATTGTCATCTCTACATGGACCACGTTGTCTCCTGACTGCATTGGCAGGTCGACATCTAGGCACATAAAAGCTTCTTCCCCTTTTAAATCTTGGAGATCTTAAAAAGTGGAGGATTTTAGGGTGTCGAGATTAAACGCATTTAGAAGCCCAGAGTTAAGAATGGGCTCCCCAGCACATTCATGTTTTGTTCATACGAAAAAAATCAGAATATGATTAGAATAAGTATTGGACACTGGATAGAACTAAGCATGTTCGAATCATCCGGAGGCAGAATTCATACTACTACCCTGGACATAAGCCTCGAAAGCACTGAAAGCTTAGCCACCCATCGTAGAAATACTTTGCCAAACAACCGTATCTGGTGACGACTTCTAGGAGCTCATTCAACACTCGCTGCAGCACGCGACATACTCTGTGCTCCGTCAATCGAGAAGGACAATACGCAGATTATCTAATAGAAATTCAGAAGATTCAGAAGCGCACTGCCGCAGTGCAGGCGCTCTGTCGCCGATACGCGTATCGCACAATTACACGTTTTGCTTGTTCTCCTGTAGGTCGATAGCCGTAAGCCATTCAGTGATGCGATTCGTAAGCGTGTCGTAGCATCCGCCGTGCGCGGCACCGGGCGTCGTCGCGCTGGCCGGTGTTGGTTCGTCGAGGACGCCGATGACGCCGCCACCGCCGCCGGCGAAGGCTGACATCGGAGCCTCGCGCGAGGATAAACACGTCCGTTCCTGTGTCATCTCCGTCACAAGATCTGAACAAAACATCGAATTATATTCACAGCCATCTCGTCTTCATCTCTTCTCTCATGGTCAGACACCACCCCCCCCCCCCCCTCCTGGGACACACTTCCGTTTGCTACTCAAAAAAACAGACCTTTGAGCCGCTAAATCTCAAACGGCAACATTCGCCGTTTCCGCACTCCCTTCAAAGCATCGAAGGTTCTGATTTTGACATACCATTCCCACATCTAGCTGAATGCTCTTCTAACCGAGCCGGACATTTGAAATCGAAATGGACATATTACAGCCCAAACCAAACACCTTTTGAAAAGGTCAACACGAGCGTTCGGTTTACAAGAACTCTCCTTTGGAAACTATAATTCTTCTACCCCCTTAAAACGTGTACACATTATTTGGAATTTCACTAAAAAATTAGGAGACGGTTTTAGTTTTTTTTAAGTGCAAGAAAGCAAAACCTATGATTCTCCAACCCCTTAAAATATGTACACATTATTTGGAATTTCACTTAAAGTTTAGGAAACGGTTCTAGTTTTTTTAAGTGCAAGAAGGCACCATTTTTAGGGAATTATAAGGAGAGATCGCGACAGACACAAAATAAACTGGAAGTCGATTTCTGTCTGAAAGGAAAAACATTGTATAAAAATTCAAATTCTTTCGGGACGATCAAATTATAAATCTTCAAAGAAAATTACAGCAAAGTTTGTCAAACAAAAATTTATTTTGAGCTTCTTCAAGAGTGTCTAATTGAATTTACAACGAACTGTTACATCTGGTTTAAATTTGAAATCGTTCAGTTGTATGTCAAAGATGTCCAGTTTGCTTTGAAAAGGGTACAGTTTATCATGAGAATGGCATTTATAACTTATGACTGCGTATAACGAGTCGCATACATAGTCACATAAACTGTAAGCTCTTTTCGATTGGTGTTGTTCTTCTAGCTGAGAAAGCGCCACGTTAGGGGCAACATAGAGTTTCTGGCACAAAGGACAAGGGTAAAAGTCGGCGTTAAAGAATCCCCTTGTGGAGTGTGCCTCGCATTCTTTTTCTATAGGATATCGTGAAGGCAATTTGATATATAAGTGAACTCATTGTTGGAAACTTCATAAAAATTTTGTTTCTTGAACAAGCATAGTGGTTAAGAGTCTGTTTTAAGAAGCAGGAAGGCGGCCATTTTTAGTGAAAGAAGAGATTGTGCTATGATCAAAAAACGTCGCGATTTTTTTTTTGATTGATTGCATAATTTCTATTTGCATGGAGCTTTACACGTGTTAACAATGTAACATAAACAATTGCAAAGAACAGACATATGTATCCTCACTTTGATGGCTCATGTATGTGGTATTTACTATCAATAAAATAAAAATTGCAACACACTTTCGACTTCATGTCACAAATCTGATCTTTTAGTGCGCTTGCAGTGCTTTAACAGAAATTTTAATTTATTAATTTTGCTCTAAAAATAAAAATTTTTAAAGATTATTACGCTTGTTGGGGCAGGCAAACTAAAAAAAAAAATTAAAAAATGTTGTACCAAATTTTCCCCGAACAAAAAATAGTCTAACTTCTAATCTTATTGAGCATGTAGTTTGACCTGCCGGAAGGTCATAGTTTGACCTGCCTGAAGGTCGAATTGGAAGAGTTCGTTTTGATTTCGAGAGTATTAGGCTAGCTTAGAAGATTGTACAATTTGATCTGAAAAACGAGCAACGTTTACGTTCACTGAGGGTGACCATAGATGGACGACCACAATCCCGGACTCCCTGCCTTGCCGAGTTCCGAGCCATAGTCTGCGTCAGAGAAGGATAGCCCAAGACCCAAACATAGCGCAGAAGCACCGGTTAATCCTCCACACGGATGATGCAGAGGTTCGGTTGAGAACCCTCCTTGTCCCTTCACCCAAAAAACTAACATTTGATACGGTACGCCCTCGTTTGTTCGACGTCCTCCCTCTGTGCTACTTTACATTCTGGGGTTTATTGAACGGAGTGATGCTTTGATCAGTTGCCGCCTCCTTATCCGCTTATGTTGCACAACAAGTGAATATATACCAAAGACTCTTAGAGAAGTTTTGTGTTGAAGAGGAGGATGCATAAACCAGCTCCGGTTCTCGTGTGGGATTGTCAATTGTCGTTGTCGATTGTCGTTTGTCTGAGATTGTCAAGACAGGTAGCTGTTGCAGGAGGTCTTCAATTCACATGAAATTAACTATGGCTGTTGCTCCGTGTCGGTGAACTTTTGAAAAGCACGAGGAGGAAGCCTTCCAGCTATGGAGCACACGATCCAGTGTTTAGTTGTTATCCTCAAATTTTGTTTTGCGTTAGGCTTTTCCACATTGAAATGGAGATCCCTCAGTTCTGCTGGTTGCAGTTGCTTAAGTATTACCATTTGACGGTGGTGGTGCAGATTCATCGTGAAAAATAATGTGAGCTTTTGTGGTCGTTTGCTACTTGTCTACTTGGACGTGGGAAATTTTGGGATGACGAACTTAACTGAAGACTCTCAGCTTCGTATTTTGCAAGGTGTCGGTCAAATTTGTGAAGCTTTGTTAGACTGTGTAAACGTAGCACATTTTTTGGGCGAGCGGTGCATTCAGTGGTTTCTGCGAGAGCTCTTTGAATTTGCACATACTGCTATCTCTAACACTGGCCGACTGTTTAATAACAAAAAAAAAAACGAATGCAGGGTTCGCCCCGAAAATGTGCTACGTTTTTCTTCTTGCATGCGGAGTGGGGTGGAGGGCTAGAAACGAAGAAAATTCCCAATTCCTGGAAAATCTGTGTTTCGTGCCAACAGGGCAGCAGATATCATTTCGTTATACTCCCGCTTTGGCTATACAAGGTGCTCACTCCGTGGGTGAATTTGAAGTCACCAGCTCAATCCGTCAAGATAAACATGGCAAGGAACTGAGACCACTGAAATTTAATCTTTACCTGCTTCCGTTGTTTGGCTGCCAGAAATTCAATGAAGTTCACACCACAAGGTGAGGTCGTGCCTTGCAGGATTCAAATCACATTTAAACTCTTCTGCTTTGAATGTACACCAGTTTCACTTAAAATCTAACATCTTCTTTGGATCAAATTGGATGCTTTAATTTGAAATTGAACTTTTTGAAATTGGATACTTTTCAAGTCAAATTGGATACCTTTCCAAACAAGTTTGAAGCTTTTGAAATCAGACCGAACATCTTCCAAGTTTAACCAAGTTTCCTCCGCATTAAAAACACAGATTCTCCGAGACAGTCTTAATAATTTGTTGTTCAAGGAAAATTTAGTATGACTCGTGGGAATTTTTAATTCAGCATCTTCAATAAGCGCATGTACCATTTCAAATTTCATGGAAATTTAATTTTTGAGAAAAAATAATTAATTGAATTTTATTCTAAGCACAAGGAAGCAGAAATCATTCAATATATCAAAGGAAGAGGTTTTGCCATGAACTCTATTAGATCGACGCTATATTTATTTGACTGATAGCAAAAATTAAATTGTTTGCGCGAAGATACACATATGTAAACGGTACGACAAGAACAGCTATAGAAAACAGACCTCTGCTTACATCGCTATTCCACATAAGCAGCAGTTCCACTACGAACCAAGCAAACATCTAGATGATCTCGTCGAATGTAAGGTGCAATCTCCTCAGCCATTACAGTAAATAACTGACACCCTCATACGCTTTAAAATGAATTTCGATTCACTACATATCCTTGGAAAATAAGTATTTTGTAAAACTTCAAACACTGTGTTCCCTGTGGCAGGTTAATTGAAAATGTCAAAGGAAGTACTAAATTTTCATTGGACAGAAAATTATTCTGACAGTCTGAGAAAGTTCCTGGTGTAAGCAGGAAGAAGCTCGTTTTGAATTGGAAGATGTTCGGTTTCATTTCAAGCCGTCAAGCTTGCTCGTCGTCGTCAAGTGTTTAATTTGATTTGAATGGTGTCCAACTTGGTTTTAAAATTGTTCAACTTGGAGTGAAAATGGAATAAATGAGATCCCTACGGAGGTTTTATGAACAAGACGAAAGTTTTTTCCAAAGCAAAATTCAGCCATGCAAGTTTCCCTTAAATATTTTCACCTATTAGCGAAATTACCGATCTTGGACAACAGTAGAGCTCGGAATGGTAGCACAATTCCATCCGTGAAGAGTCGCAGTTATAAGCATAACTGTAAGGTTAAAATTTTCAAAAATTGGGAGGGAGAGTACCAGTGAACCAAGGCTGTCTGACGGAGTAAAAATAAAAGCAATTTTTGCTATACACTGCTACTTTTACTATACATCACCAACATATTCAAAAATTAAAAATTCTTTTACATCATAGAAAGGTAAGGGAAATTTAGACAAAGGACAATTGCTTCAAACTTTAAAGCGATTTAAATTTCGGACAGCATACTGCGTTCATATTTGGAGACGGACTTGCGTTTTTCAAAAGTTTGAACCTCTTGTGCTGTTTATTCCTTCGTATTTTAACTCGGATACGTAAGAGCGTAGTAGGCTGAGGCGCCAGCTGTCGCGCGCACTCCGGAATGAAGTTGGTTCTTTGTTCGGGCCCTGCCCAAGCCAACCAGGCTTTCTATCCTTCCGGTGTCGGCGAGTTAGCAACAGGCTTTTCTGGAGTAGACAACGACCTGCCTGTCCACCATTTGGCCACCGCAAGTCTCTACATGGGGCAAGCACGCATTCAAGTGTCCTCCAAGAGAAATAGAAAGTAGAAATACAATGTGTGACAACGCCGTCTGTTATCCTGTATCATTTGGCCTCTGTTCACTCCAACTCAGATGCTTGTTAACCTGACCAGGGAACTGTCTCAAGCGTACGTCTGAGCGGCGAAAATGAATTCCACTATGGGAGTCTCCACCCTTCACATAGTAGAAAAGTGGGTACCAATTTTGCAATGTCCTTGAACCCAAGCAGCTAGGGACCCCTGAAAGTCCAGTATTGAGTTGCACTGTCAGCATGCACCTAACAAGTTTGTGCGCACCCTACGTGGAGATAATTGAGGTGGTGAAAGATACCGGTGCAAGCAGCTCGGTGGCTCAGCGGGAAGTGGCGGTGGTTCATAGATGCAGGGTTAGGTGTTGCACCCCAACGCCCTGTTCGTGTTTGATTCCAGCGAAATTTCAAAAATGGATATTATATTCGTGATCAGCGCCCCACTTCCTCCAATAAAGTTGGGTTGGTTCACCCATGATAATCTCATAGTCAGGAGAGCAGTGACTCCTGTGACAACGAATCATTATGATCAAAGTTTCAAAAGATATCTCTGCACCCCTATCTTCAATAAAAAAAATCTATATTTAGCTTTTTTATTGGCCACCTCACGAGACGAGCTTCATGACCAACGAGCCGCTGTCTAGCGATACGCTAGAATGTGACGGTGCCCTACATTCGCTGACCTGCTGAAACTACAGTAGCTACTATACTTGTGTCCTTCCAAAATTTTTTCGAATAAACAAATAATCGAATATATTCGGTTTCACGAAAAACCGAATATTCGAATAATGAATATATTCGAATTTTGGACCTTGTCGAATATTCGAATAATGAATATATTCGAATTTTGGACCTTGTCGAATATTCGAGTAATGAATATATTCGAATTTTGGGCCTCGTCGAATATTCGAATAATGAATATTTTCGAATTTTGGGTCTCATCGAATATTCGAATAATGAATATTTTCGAATTTTGGGCCTCACCGAATATTCGAATAATAAATATTCGAATATTCGAATTTATTCGAATATTCATTCGAAATTATTCGATTCGGTCCGAAGTATACGACAGATGTATTTGAATTGAAAGTCAAATTGAGCCCTATGCTAAATGCCTTTTTTCTAATTTCTTCTGTAAGATCGTGTCTTCAATTTTCAAATCCAAACTCTTCTAATCTTAATGAATTCCGACCGTTACGCACAACTGACATAGTGCCACAAAATTTATCAATAGCGAATACTTTGGTTGAAATTGTAAGCATTCTACGGCTTCTAGCCACAAAATTTATCAATAAAGAATGCTTAGGTTGAAATTGTAAATATTCTACGGCTTCTAATGACCCTCGTAAGGCAAATACAGAAATAAACGTAATCTCAAACATGACATGTTATTTAAAGGCATTATGTTAATATGTATCTTCTTCTTCTTCTCCTGAGCGTTTAGTCCTGCGCAGTCGCAGGGTCCGCTGTTCTTGTGATCTGTCGCCACCTCATCCTATCAAGGGCGTCATCTGCTATGGCGCCGACTTCGGCGAGATCTCTCTTGATGACGTCCTTCTAGCTTTTCCTTGGGGCTCCTCTCGGACGCTTTCCGGATGCCTCGAAATCTAGGGCCAACCTTGTGGGGTGATCCTCTGGTCTTCTGAGGACGTGTCCATACCACCTCAGGCGCTGCTCTCTCATCTTCAGCTAGATCGGGGCTGTCTTCATCACTGCCCTAACATCCTCGTTTCGCACCCTGTCCCGACGGGTCCATCCACATGCCCACCTCAGCATCCTCATCTCCGCCGCGTGCAGTTGCCGCTCCTGCGCCTTTCCCAGGGTTTCGTTTATCCGTCCCCTGACCGCCTGGTCCACACTTCCTTCCTCGGATAGGTCACTTCCGAGGTAGCGGAATTCTTCCACCTTCTCGACCGTTTCCCCTTGGCAGTCTAGGATCGTTCCAGCGCACTGCTCAGAGCTGATGAACTTCGTCTTCTTCACGTTCAGCCGTAGGCCGTTCTCTGCGAGGGCTCTCTGCCACAGCTGCACCTTCTCCTCCAGCTCCTCCTGGTTGTCGGCTACTAGGGCGATGTCGTCCGCGTAGAGGATCGTTCTGAGAGGGTCTTCCTCAAGGTGGTTCACTATAGAGTCAAGCGTCAGCAGGAAGAGGAACGGGCTCAGAGCTGACCTTTGGTGTACCCCCACTGTAATGTCCACTTTCCTTGTCACCCCGTGTGGAGTTCGTATCGCCGCTTTCGAGCCCTCGTACATGTCCCTTATGACCGTGATCAGACGTTCCGGGACACCCCTCCCTCGAAGGGCTTTCCAGATTACGGCCCGAGCTAGCCTGTTGTAGGCCTTCTTCAGGTCCAGAAGTGCCAGGTAGCAGGGTTTTCGTTTCTCCCGATATTTCTCCTTCACCTGACGAGCGATGAAGATGGCATCTGTGGTGGACCTCTCAGGCATGAAGCCCACTGCACCTGAGAGATGGGTACCATCTCCCTCAGCCTTGAGTCAACCAGTCGTTCGTAGATCTTCATCGTGTGTGAGATGAGTTTGATCCCTCGGTAGTTGGAGCATTCGGAAGCGTCTCCCTTCTGCTTGAAGATGGGGACTATGGTGCTGTTCCTCCAGTCATCCGGCATCTTACCTTCTTTCGTGATTCTGTTGAGGAACTGCGTCAGCCAGTTGATTCCGAGGTCCCCGAGCAACTTCCGAGCCTCTACTGGCACACCGTCAGGCCCTGTTGCCTTTCCGAGATTCATCTTCCCTATGTCCTTGCGAACCTCTTCTTGCGTCCAGGGTGGGATGGGTCCTTCCGTTGGTTGTTCTTCCTCGGCCTCCCGACGAGGGAACTCCTCGTTCAGGAGTTCCTTGAAGTACTTCTCTCATCTCTCTCTGACCTCGACCGGCTTCCGTAACACCCTACCGTCAGCGCTCTTCACCGTCTTCACTACTCGAATGTCGAGGCTAGCTCTATGACGCGCCTTGGTCAAGCGGATGGCGAACTTCTCTCTCCCTGGCCTGTCTAGTTTCTCGTACAGGGCGTCTATTTCCGCGTTCTTTGCCTTCGCTACAACTGTTTTTGCCAGCCTCTTCAGCCTCCTGTAGGCTGTGAGATGCTCGGGTGCCCTCGTCTCCTGCCACAGCTTGTAGGCATCCTTCTTCCTCTTCTCTGCAGCCTGCACCTCTTCGTTCCAGAATCATGCCGATTTGTCACCTCTGGTTCCTCCCTTTGTTTCTCCCAGGGTTTCCTTGGCACATCTCAGGATTGTTTCGGCTACCCTCCTCCAGGTCTCATTCACGGGACCAGCTGGATCTGGAAGGCCTGCTTCGAGCACTGCCCTTCGCAGCTCGTTCCGCTCTGAACCCCGCAGTCTCCACAATCGGATCCTGGGTTCCGTCCTCACTTTGGGCCTGCTGGGTAGAGTTATGCTAAGGTCGGCTACCAAGGGTCTATGCTGTGATGCCACCTCTTCTCCCGGAATGACCTTCACATCCCGGACTGTTTTCAGGGCAGCCCTTCGAACCAGGATGTGGTCGACTTCCGTCCTTCTTCCTCCGCTAGCATAGGTCACCTTCTGGCTCTCCCTCTTCGCGAAGAAGGTGCTACACACAGCCAGGTCGTGGGCGATAGCCAGATCCAGAATTCGTTCTCCATCCGGGTTTATCAGGCCGATCCCTTTACTTCCATGAACCCTTTCCACTCCTCTTCTGCCATTCCCCACATGCCCGTTCATGTCCTCTGCTATGGAGAGGTAGTCGCCTTCTGGTACGGACCTTATGGCTTCCTCGAGCAAGAGATAGAACTCATCCTTGTTGTGCTCGGAGCATCCGGTCTGCGGAGCGTAGACAGACATGATGGTCCAGTAACCCTCCTTCGTGTCCAGCCGCTGTGACATGATGCGGTAGTTTATTCTTTGGACAGCTGCTAATGAACCCTTGAGGGACTCCGCGACAGCTATCCCTACCCCGTTCCTCTTTGTGTCCTCTCCGTTGTAGTACAGCTTGACCCCTTCTCCGATGTCCCTTGCTTTCGCCCCTTTCCATCGCGTTTCCTGCAGACACAGGACTTGTGTCCTTCTCCGCTTCATCAGGTCAGTCACTTCCCTAGATCTTTCGGTCAGCGTTCCCACATTCAGAGTCCCCAGTCGAACTAGCTTCTTTAGCCGAGGTCGTTCGGCCCTCGGTAGCCCTCGCATACTGACCACAGAACTCGGGCGGGCTGTGCGCCACTTCCGAGTGACGTCCTAGCCTTTACACTGATTCTATTGCGACTTGTGATCATGGTTTTGTGACGATGTTTCTCCATCGGCCGGCCTGTAAACCTGGGCCTGAGCTGGAACTGTTGCCATTTTTGCAATTTTCGCAGGGCATGGCGTGCCGGAGCCGGGAGTCGAACCTGTGACCGTTTGTGCATGAAACTACCCTACTAACCACTAGGCTAACTCGGCATTATGTTAATATGTATATGCTGTTTTATGTTACAAACCCGGACAAGAAAAAACAACAATTGAGTGAGGAAACACCTCGTCGTTAAGCTGAGAAATAAGGTCTCCTACAAGTGAATCACAGAAAAGGACTTTGAGAAGGATGAATGATGCTGTGGCAATTTGGGGTGAGATCGCAGCCAGTCTATACCCTTCCGACTGAGAAGATGAATGTCAAATAGTCTGCCCATGCGACACTTCTCGAACGGTACGACTGGAAGATGGTCTCCCAGACACATATTACTATTGACCAAAAGATCGCTCCTATGGCACTCAGCGTGACATACTTCCGATTGGTATTGGTGGCCGGTGATTGCGGTCGAAGAAGGCCTCAACCAAAGAACCAGATTGTGTTCCTAAGCCACACCAACGGTAGACCAAACAAACCGGCAATGAAGTGCTTTCGAAAGAGGTCGACCTTGGCCGCATCATTCATGTTTCTCAAGTCCATCGGTCGGCCTTCAAGCTTAGGTAATTAAACATGTTTCCAATTTTGAATAATTTCATGACTACATATGAAATATGTATATCAAACGATAGAGCTCGAGCTGCTGAGCTCAAATATATCCTTGGTTTTTCATATACTTGACTTTAGGCGAGTTATATCCAGAAGGCGCAAAAACTGACACCCAGTAGTCTATCTCAGTAGCGTCGAATATATTCGAATATATTCGAATTTTGGGGCACGTCGAATAGTCGAATAACGAATATATTCGAATTTTGCGCCTCAGCGAATATTCGAATAATGAATATTTTCGAATTTTTGGCCTCATCGAATATTCGAATAATGAATATATTCGAACTTTGGACCTCACCGAATATTTGAATAATGAATATTCGAATATTCGAATTTATTCGAATATTCATTCGAAATTATTCGATTCGGTCCGAAGTATAGTAGCTACTTGCTCGTCATCATCAATGTGTCTAGTTGTACACCTTCGACGGGCAGTAGAGTACAACTGGACTCGTGCAATGATCAGCAGTCCTTCTTTGATCGTGTGGGGCAAATGCTAGGTGAGATCAACTGTATACCCGTTCTCGAACTCCTAACCCGGCACCCATGAACCACTGCCACTCCTCGCTGAGCCACCGAACTGCTTGAACCGGTATCTTTCACCATCTCCCTTATTTCCACGTAGGGCGCGCACAAACGTGTTAGGTACGTGCTGCCAGTGCAACTCAGTACTGGGATTCAAGAGGTCCCTAGCTCCTTGTGTTCAAGGACTTTACGAAAATGAAACCTATTTCCTTACTATGTCAAGGGTAGAGATTCTCGTGGTGGTATTCATTTTCGCCATTCAGACATACACATGAGACAGTTCCCTGATAAGTCTAGTTAAGTGACTTGCGCCCTTTCTTCAGTTGAGAGGAGATCTTTCAATTCGTCTAACCTGATAAGCTCTTCGTCCCTCTGAGTGAATTCGGTTTCACATCGAATGCATCCGGCAGTGATGACTGCGAGCAGCTTTTCACATCAACATCGAGGCGGTCGGAGTTCTAAAAACACTGGAAGTAATATTCACCAAGTACTTCTTCACAAAACTCGGCATCCTTTTTAGTGTGTCATTGCTTGTTCGCCAAATAATTTAATAAGATGAATCGTTTTTATTCAGTGGATTTGCGGGTCCCTAAAGTCATCCGCTAACGCTGCCTTTAATTGCGGAGTGACGCCTCGAAACGTTATGACTGTTCAATGAAACTGATGCACCTTACAAACCCGTTCAGCAGAAAAGCATTGACACAAAGGAAGAAACTATCGAGCTGCCCACTCCAAATCCAAATCACAATGCTCGTGTGCTTCTCGCTTGAAAAAACACACCTGTACCTGAACATGTATTGACCAGTACGACGACAATAAGCTAGGCTTCGATGCACTCTGGTGAATATTCAGAAGGTCTCCTTTTTGAATATACATGGTGCAGCGTGATTCATGAACACTGAAAATTCAGTATCAGTTCCATATCTTCTCGCGAACGTTTTTAGAAATCGTCGGCTTCGACCAATGTCATAAACGTAATGAGCGATTCTAAACTTTTTTGCGATTTGCAGTGATTTACAATTGCGTTAATGATGGCGACTTCTTCGACGACCGTCGTCAAAATTCGTCACTACTCGTTGGCGCATAAATTGAACGTTATAACTGGTATGAGGTGAGGTGTGATGAGAGGAGAGCGAGGAGGGAAACAGCCAACGAGCGTGAGATTGAGCGATGAAGCGAGATAGGAGGGCGTTTGGATTTCGGCTCTCCCGGAGATGTTGTGGCCAGGCACGGCCGCCAGCGCCGTCGGCCACCATCACGGACCGAACATGAAAAAACATGGCTTGCGGAAAACAGAACTGCAAAAATTGCTTCCTGCATGCGAAGAAAGACAAGCCGCTCCAAGACAAAGCGCCGGAGAAGGCAGAAGCCTGGCCGGTCAGCCATAACAAGCGCAGCCCACGCGCGCAAAAAGCAACACAACAACCCGATTTCGCTGAGCTTTGATGCCTCGGCATTGTCGATCCGCGCGGTGCTTGTGGAGCAGTCGGTAAGGAGCGTCGTTGGCGTGCGTACCCGTTCGTATCACGTACTCCACTATTAAACGCTTGATTTGGCCAATAAGGGAAGGGGTTGCATCCCTCTCTCGCTGCAACTCCAGGTTTCTGGTTTTTACCTTCTCTGAGCGACACCCTCCTGTTTTCTCCTATCGAGTAATTGGGCATAATTGATCAGAAGGAGAGAATATTCGAAGAAATCAGACATCAAATGTTCAGGACACTAGTCGTAAGTGCTGATTCGCATGAAACAAATAGCGCTTCTACTCCAGATGTTGATAAGCTCCCTGTCTTTTTCTAACTAAATTCCTACATAGCTCAATAAAAATGTGCGCAGAAGACTGTTAAATTTTAACCTGTTCTGTTTTATGAAATCTGTTTTCGAAAGAGGCCATTTTCAAAATCTTCTTCGTTTTCTCAGTTCAACACGGAATTATAAATTGGTGTTAAAGCTGTTTGTGAAAATGGGACACTAACATCGTCATTGGCTGCACGCACAACTTACAACCCATTGCATATATGTGGACTATAGAAAAAATATGAATTCAATGTGCGATGTTGCATAACCGATAAGATAATGAGTGGAGTATTCATAAAAATAGCACAGCGTCCAATATTCCACCTTACTATCTGTTATTGTTTGGTTGAGAAAAATGCCAGTCGGTTGCTTTTAGACGTTTCACGAGCTATGTAACAATGAGCTTTCATTTCTAGAGCCCACGTTTAAGACAACCTCGACGAGTTCGTACCCGAGTCAGTCCAAACAGGAGCTAGCAGAGAAGAAAATGAGGGTGTTGACGGCATAGAGTAAAAGTGCCTCAAACATACATTTTTAAGCTGAAGAGAATCTTTTTCGAAGACTTGCAATCCTCTCACCAGGAAACGCCGTTAGCTTCCCATGGAACTTCGGATTGAGACCTATATCACGTGAAAGAGCTCGAGACGCTGATCACAGGTATGTAGACCAAATCTGCTAAATGGACCTCCTAAGCGAGTTAGTGCCGGCGGAAGCCGCGATGTCTTCCATGTGTTAGGCGCGCTCAATCAGCGTTAGGCGTATTGCGCGGTAATCAGCGGCTCGGCTATCAGCGCCGTCAGCAGCCGCTGCTGAAGGCGCTGATAGCCGAGCCGCTGATTACCGCGCAATACGCCTAACGCTGATTGAGCGCGCCTAACACATGGTATAGATATCGGTATAGATATATAGATATCGCGGCTTCCGCCGGCCATAACTCGCTTAGGAGGTCCATTTAGCAAATTTGGTCTACATATCTGTGATCAGCGTCTCGAGGTCTTTCACAAGATATAGGTCTCATTCCGAAGTTCCATAGGAAGCTGACGGCATTCCCTGGTCAAAGGTGGAAGTGAAGGGACGAACCAGCAAGGAAACTGCTGTTTAACGGCGCGCAGGAAAGGGAACAGTCTATGGAAATCCCCAGAATGCTTATCACGCACGATTACAGACTAGGTGCGCAAAGCGGTGAAAGGCGGGAAGGGACGCCGTTTCGTGTGCCACATCCCTTTTGAAGGATGAAGATCTACCAATGTGTAAGTGAGACTGACAGTAACTAACGACTGAGCATTATTTGGAAGCTACCGCGTATAGCGCGTGGTTGTTCCACTAGGATGTATCATGAGCGGCTATCACTAACGATAAGTTGACAAGCCATCGCTCAGGTTCGAGAAATACTAAGGCGGATATGTCCTCGCCAACGCCGCTGAAGTCGTCTTTGAGAATACAATAAGAGTAGCAAGTACTAGCCATGGTTTACAAGAGCAACTTTTAAAGAATAGACCGAGCGGTCAAGTAGCAACTTTTTTTAGGAGACATATGCTTTTTATTTATTACTTATTTATTCTTATGTAGAAGTATTGAATGGCAAGGGAGATATTGCTGAAAATTTTTTCAAACATTTAAAGAAAGAGATCGGGCAGTGCAAGCATAGAACCACGGAAGACCATGAAAGTGCTGAGACGGTTCACCTAAACTCCATTTTTATGATAGTGGAAATGTTGCTGTTGACCTGAAATTATACAGTGAAAATAAAAAATGGGTGGTGTATTTTTTATTGTGACCTCTTCCATTGTATCTAATTTTATACACATGTAGGCAGGAATTCGACTATCATTACAATAGATAATTTCATTTGTCTATACGAACCGTCTGCAAGCTGGTTAAAAGCACAGAGAACGAGTGCGATGGATCGTTTTTTAAGACGTCGCCAACAGAATCTCGTATAGCTCTGCTAATGGGACACCGGGAGATCTTGATAACTTCGAGAGACCTCGATGCTCGACAGACAAAATATCAGAGAAATCTCAGCTAACGAATTAGCTCAGTTGGCTGATCATAACCACTCCTTGCGGACCGGATCGCTCCGCGTAACATCCATTGTATACGACATCGCTAAATGGACAACGAGTGTCGAGGCCTTTGTGGGTAGTGAAACCCAAAAAGGTGCTTACTGAAATCCATTATTTTTTGCTATAAGTTGCTCAATTCAATGCGCCTGGAGGTCCTTCAATCTTGGATCGACTTAAACAATAGCTGTAATTCAGATTTCATGTTGAAAAGGTGACAAGTGTCTTCGCATTTATATTGAGCTTATTCGTTCTAAATTTAAAACCAGAATCCTGAGAAATTCCTGAATTTTAACCTGTTACGCACAACATTTGATAGTTATCCTCGAATTATGAAATCAAGTTAGCTTCATGGAATCAGATCTGCCTTTCCTAATCAAAATTGGAGCACAGGAAGAGTTACAATCATGGGGTACCAAAATTATAGGTGCTTCATGAATTCTCAGCGTCCACCTTGCGGTTTTCCGCTCACCATTCTTTTAAGCCGGATTCTTTTACAATGAGCGGCACAACACCGTCAGGGCTCTCGTGCTCTGACTGCCTCCATATCTACGACTACTTACTGCTTAGAGCATCACGTTCAGGGTAATCAGTGAGAAGGAATGAACTGCAGAGCCTGCGAAAGAAGTAGTCAAACATGCCAGATGAGGTGCGTGGTGCGAAAGTGACTTGTTTGCTCTGTGAAGAGTTTTGCAGACACGGAAATGCAACACTGTCTCGAAACGGAATGGATGACCATCACAACGCTCTACTCTACATAGTCATCCAAGCTGCAAAGACCGTCCACTTTCGAATCGATACACCCTCAGGCAAGCACGAGGCCTACCGTCGTGGTTACGGGTGACAATTCTCCACAGGAAGTCTGATACGATGGAGAGGAAAACTAAGAAAAAATAAAAAATCGAAATAGAACAATAAAGAGTGCCGATCAACAACAACAGGAGGAAATGACGGTGGTTATGGGCTTATCAATTTATGAGACAAATGGAGAGATCGCTATGGATTTGTGCGACATATGGCTACCGGTCACAGCCTGTCGTTCTATAATTAGCCCAAGTACATCCGTAGCTCTTCATTTCCGACTCAACCAACCCTTTCATTGATTTCAGGTCCTTAATCGCTGTATTGTCTAGGAAATGTAGTAATGTGTTGCAGATGTGATGAAGAGCTTATGATCAGAAGCGTCGTCAGTAATCGCTGACTTGAGCATTGTACAAGAACAGTGGAACTAACCAATATTCAGTGTTAGATTATCATATTGAAATCCAACATTGTAGCGGAAGAGAGACGCTTGCCTATCCCGAGGGAGGGATAACAGCACACCTAATAAGACCGGTCCTTGTGAAGCTTTATAGTGTGGTAAGTTGGGTAACAAAAACCGAGAATTGGGAAAAGTGTCCAAATGTTGCGGAGAATTTTATATATAACAAATCAAGTAGAAACAATTTTGGGAGCATAATGGGTACACGAGGAGATTTATAGATCCAGATGTAGGGCGCATATAGCATTACAGCTTATATGGTGCCTTAGTGAGCGCTGATTATTACGCGTGTCCTTTTCCCAATTACATTTCGCTTCTGCAGAGAGAAGGTAACGCCTATAATGTGTCAGGATATTGCTCACGGGATAACATGCCACCTGTGAGAAGGGCAGTAAATTTGCTTATGGAACAGCGCTTTCCGAGGGACTGTGTTAATAATCCAAACACCCTTTCGAAAATCCGCGTTCGACTGTTTTGACCTCTCAATGTAGAAGTTAATGGGAGAGATAAAATGGGGCAACCCTATTAACCATGCAGATGCGGTCGGAAGGCAGAAAGGCCATCCTTGGATA
Source organism: Heligmosomoides polygyrus polygyrus (assembly GCA_947396885.1). Classification (NCBI taxonomy): domain Eukaryota; kingdom Metazoa; phylum Nematoda; class Chromadorea; order Rhabditida; family Heligmosomidae; genus Heligmosomoides; species Heligmosomoides polygyrus. Next base: position 27,710,322 of record OX377206.1, read on the forward strand.
GAGAGAAAATGGACAGAAACACGGATGCGGAATCTCTTCAGTCGGCTTTGGCGAACTTGACCCTGAAAATAGCCGCAAAAGGGTCACTGAGTGAAGTGGCACAAAGGGAACGGCTCTTCAGCCCCACATCTGCCTCTTTGTGCTGTCGGTAACTTCTCTCCTATAATAGCATGTGTTTATCTGAAGCAAGCAAGCCACGCACATGTTTATGCTTAGAAGGTAGCCTAGCCTATTCAAGCAATGAGCTACTTTCATAGTGTTGATAAGGTTGAACATCTACTCTTTTGCCTTACTCTTCTTTTTCGTGAGCGACTATCTTCAATCGCATCTAGCTTTTCCTGAGTCACCAAATGATGGTTATGCGGAAGTATCCGCCGAATAAAGCCTTAATAGCAATCTGTGTGTGTCCCATAGCTAGCTGTAAGCTGCTACTAATCTTTCCGTGGCATCCCCTTTTCAGTTAATTCGTTCGCTAAATTGTTGAAACGACAGCACAGTTAGATCTAGCGAACGATTTTAGCAAACTGCGCAAATGAGGAGATGGACAAGGTTTCAGTCAGTCTCTCTGGGATGGGCTACGCGTTCGGCTTTTAGGAGATACCGTGGAGGCAACTTGAATTCGAATTTAGCCTGTGAATGCGTAGAGCGAGGCGCCGACAAAGACTAACTAAATTTGCGTCGCCCGACTGCGCTTCACCGACCCTCGCGTGCGCTCTGAATCAACTAGAAGTTCCCGTACCGTCCTGGCCAACCAAATCTTCCATGCCTTCCGATTCGTTGAAGTACTCCCAGACTTGTATAGAAAGTGTATAGATAGTGATTTGTCTCAACACTGGCCGACTCATAATGATTCATCTGTTTGGATTGAAGCTCATAGCAGTATGCGCAGTTTCAGGTTCGCATGAGCTACTACTGTAATAGACGAGGAACGGAAACCTGACGTAGGAGCCAACTTAAATTGCCAATGCACGCATCTACGAGATTGTGAACAATTGCGTTTTTACATACATATTTTGGCGGAAATTTAACCAGATCGGGAGATATGGGTGCGCAAGTACTTCAGCGTCAGCAAACACTGATTCGTATGAGCCGGCGACTGCTCTGAATACACTATCAACTCACAAGGTTATGTAGCACAGAATAGCTAAACTTAGTGGCTTGTGCTCTCATATTTTTCATAGACTGCTTTTTGAGTATACCATCAGATGAAGAAGCTCATAAACAACTCACGCCTGCTTACAAGGAACTACACGTAACCTGTAAGCGTCTCTTAAAATTTCTTCAAGAATTTAAGATTCACTTGCGGATGTCGAAAAACAGATGTTTGAAAGGGAGAGGGGCTAGAGCGATTCGAAGACGCAATTTGTAACACGACCTATGAATGTAATCAGGATACCTTCGCCTTGAATGAATGTACACCAGGGGTGTGCGTAATTACGATTTACGATTTACGATTTTACGATTTACGGCGATTTTTGCCAAAATTTTTACGATTTACGATTTACGACATTTTGGGTCGTAAATCGTAAATTTTCGTAAATGTGATCTTTGATCTACAAATAGCAGAAATCCACATGTGACGAAATTTGCTCTATAACAAAGGATTCAATCTTAGAGTCTCCTCTCAGAACGCAGTACCATTTCCTGTTAGATTTTGACCTTTAATGTTCATATTGGGATCGAAGCAGATGACCACGCTTTGAGTTGAGGCGGCTCGACTTGTATTTTTCTCTCCCTCTCTCTCTTTCTGCTTAACCATTTTCAGCAGTATAAGCCTGCTGCTTGGTATCAGGTTTCCTTTCGAGGAGAAGTAAGCAGAATAAATAAGTGGAGAATGAACTCTCCACCGGGGTGACTTCCTTTCTCCCATCGCAAGAAGGCACCTCGCATTGAAGTAGTCGGAGATCGTTTCATTTCAGCTGATAGAAAGAGGATTGAATGGGGGGTCGAGCGTTCTACCCCCTCGTCCTCCTGGTCCGCCCACCCCCCAACCCCTGGGCTTGCTCGAGAGTCCAGTGGCTGCCTTACGAGATAGTGGAGACGGAGACATTTGCCACGCCTCCGTTTAAAGGGCGGGGGTAGAACGCCACTCCGCCGGATTGAAAGACATACAAATCCGTCTCGTACGGGAAGAAAACGACTATTGACTAATCCATACTATGTTCGCTAGTCGCATTGTTCACAAACGCCTTTTCCCAACCCAATCGAACAGAATTGATGCAAAACCATGAACAAATAGCATTCATGACTGAATGCGGGTTAAGAAGCAGCTACTCGACTCTCATTGAAAGGACGAACCACTGAAGTTTCCATCAGATTACCAATGCACGTCACAATGTGCCCTTAACTAGTGAAGCTTCTTAATTCGGCGCGGCGTGTGGCAATCAGTGCGTGGCAATTATTACTATGTATGTAAACACATATTGAGCAAAACTTAACTAATGCTTAACTACCTTCTTGTAACCATTTTCGTTTAATAGCCTGCTCAGCTGCAGCCTTCTCAACTAAAAGAGGACTTCTTGGCTCAGCTAAAATTGAACGTCTTTCAAATTAAACTGAGTAGCTTCTAAATCACTTAATAATGCGCAATACACTTTCATTTACAAAAAAAATATAACTCGACTATTCAGAGTGTCAAAAAAAATATGATCATGATTTCAATGTTATCTCTCTGCCGCAGAACTGTTTTTGCGTTTACACCAACCGTACACTTAACTGTTAACTGCATGCTCTTCATTTTAAACCGGTATATTTTCATTCTGAACCGAACACCTTACTTTGAACTTGACACCTTTTAATTGGAAGCCATATTTAGAAATAAAATGCACATTTTGCAAACCAAGTCAGACGTATCTGAAGCTTAAACAAATACTGTTTAACCATTCGCCTTAAAGAGTGTCCTAAGAAAAACCTACACTTCGAGTAAACACGAAATTTTTATCTTGCATGAAACATGTTCGGTTTCTAATGAAAAATGCTCGGTTAAAAATGTAACACATCCCGTTTAAAGGGAAATGGTATATCTCAAAATGCAAAAACGTGGGAACCTTTGGCGTATCGTAGTCGACAGAATCACACACAAGCGAAATGGGTGCTAAAATGGTGGAAATTTTAGGATGGTTGTGCTTTGTTTCTGGTCATCGTGGATATGCTTTCTTTTAATTGAGCTTTTTTATTCAAAAAAATTTTTTTAACTTAACTGTCCAGTTTCCTTTAGAAAGTGTTCGATTTTAGAGGTGCCAAGTTGCTAGAAATCTGTTCAGCTTAAACCGAAATTAACGCCGCAAATAAAAACTGAAGCACCTTTAATTACCGTTACCAGAAAATAACTTAAGAAATATAGTGCTAGTTGTACGCGTCAGGTACTTCTTACGATTTACGGTTTACGATTTACGATTTACGACGGTTTTTTCGTAATTACGTTTTACGATTTACGAAATTTCGGATCTCATTTACGCACACCCCTGATGTACACTAAAATGATCGCTTCTGCAGAACATGCTTTGCTGCCAGAGCTCCTCTAAGAGCACTTTGAAGCGTCTTCCACCATCACATCTACACGCATCCTCCAGCTTCCTTGGATGTGACATGACCAAGGGTAGAAGGTAGTCGAAGCGCGGACTTAAGGCTTCGTTGTTCTTAAGGGCTCTTCCGCTCCTCGATGACAGCAAGGAATTTAGTTGTGAAGCGTGATGAGTCCTCAAAAGCCCCATTATGTTAGACTCAAAAAGCATCGTCCTCGCGTTTGTCATCAGGAAAGGTCTGCTCGATTTCCATGCTAGAGCTAAGCGCCATCAACTATGGAACACTCAGAAGCCGTGTTCAGCCGTGCTTTTTCGTTCTTTCTCACTACATTTTCAAGCATGTTGACGTCTTCTTGCCGGACCTAGCCCTCATCGGCTGGCGCAGAAGCAAAATCAGAGTTACTACTTTTTGCTTTAGGGACGATTTAAATTTATCGAGATAACTGTAATACCCTCCAGGAAAGGAGAAACAATAAATATAGCAGCATCTGTTTCGAAAACGTGGAACGAATGCCGACTAAGTCAAACAGGCGAAAGATCTAGTGTGGATAAACAGCCCTCTTTCAGAGGTTCAAGAACTAAATTCGCGGTTACATTAAGCGAAACTTAGTAAAGATAAAGCTGTACAATGCACCTCGCACGTGCAATCTGAAAATGCAAAAAAAAGTTCAGCTTAAAACGGTGACAACTGCACGAGTATTAGAATACTTCGAAACCAAAGAAAACATGAAAAAGCCTCCAGTTTCACTAGAAGATAAAATTTTCTGTCAAATGAATGTGCTGTATTACCAGGCTGTCCAATAATTCCTGTCCGAAAATTTTCAAAATTCTATAATTTTCCTTAGAAGTGTTATAATATCAGGCAAGTGTAAGAACCTTCTAGAAGGTTCTCCAGAGTTCCACGCTAGGGGTATATAAGGCGCAGTCGCCGCGTCTAGCTACCAGTACAAGCTAAAATGGACCAAGGTCGAATTCGTACGTTCGTGTACTACGAGTGGCTGCTGGGCAACGACACGGGCACCGCGGTCGCCAACATCTGCAGAGCGTGCAAGGAGGATGCAGTGTCCCAACGCACAGTCAGGTGCTGGTTCAATCGTTTCGAGAGCGGCGACACGAGCCTCGAGGACGGGGAGCACAGCGGGAGGCCTTCTACGGTGGATGATGACGAAGTCCGTCGCTGTATCAAGAAGAAGCCGGAAGCCACCACCCGTGAACTGGCGATGACGCTCGGCTGCAGCAAGTCCACCATCCACAATCGACTCAACTTACTCGGCTACCACAAAGTTCTGGCCCGTTGGATCCCCACCGTCTGACGGAAGCCAAAGAGCAGAGCCGCGTGGCCGTCTGCCAGTCCCTCCTCCTTCGTCCGCATCACAAGGAGTTTCTCGAGGACCTTGTCACTGGGGATGAGAGCTGGATCCTCTACGACAACGTCGCCCGCCGTGCCGTCTGGATCCCGCGCGGAGAAGAGCCGCCGACGACGCCGAAAGCCGACCTGCATCCGCTGAAGATAATGCTCTGCTGCTGGTGGGACGCCAAGGGCATGCTGTACTTCGAGTTGCTCCCGCAAGGCAGGACGGTCGCCGCTTCCATCTACACCGATCAGCTCTAGAAACTAGCCGCGGCCATCCGAGAAAAGCATCCCCGACGGGCCTCGGTCCACCTGCTGCACGACAACGCGCGCCCCCACGTGGCGAAGGAGACCCAGCAGAAGTTGGCGACGCTCGGCTGGGAGACGGTTGCCCATCCGCCGTATTCCCCGGACCTCACCCCCTCCGACTACCACTTGTTCCGCCCGCTGAAGCACCATTTGGCCGGAAGAAAATTCACCAACTACGACAACCTCAAATCCGACATCGCGGACTTCTTCGAGTCGCAGCCCCCGGAGTTCTGGGCGAAGGGCATCGGCGACCTGCCCAATCGATGGGCCACTGTTGTGGACAACTGTGGTGATTATATTGTTGATTAGACTTGTTTTTCAATAGAGTTGAAAAAAATTTAAAAATGGTGAAATTTTCGGACAAGAATTATTGGACAGCCTGGTAGAACGAAAGTATCTAATATAAGGTTGAGCTATAAATTTTGCAATAAAATTTGTCTTCCTGCAAAAATAAGATTATACCACAAGACTGGCTTAAACGAAGTAATTGCCATTATTATCAATTAGTTTCTTACGCATTTCATGAACTGAGTGGATCACATCTCCGTAGAGATTGGTCGGTTTCGATCTGAAGAAGTCGTGTACCACCGCCTCCCGTGGAGGAAGTGATCCATCGACCGAAACAGAAGGCAGTCAGAAGGCGCAATGTCTAGGGTGTACGGTGGTTGCTTGATTTTGGTCCAGCTCAATTCCTAGAGTTTTGCCGGCGTCCGAAGTGCCGTAAGCTGTCGGCTGTTGCCCTGGTGGATGAAACATTGCCTGGTATCGACTTCCTTCTCCACTAATTTTTGCTGAAACTAGTCGAGTTGTTGGCAAAGGCGAGATCGAGAATGGTTTGACTAAGTGAAGCAGCTACTGGTGCAATGGACCACTACGCATCCACCAAACGCACAGCAGGACCTTCTTTCGGTGGAGCAGCTATTGCTTTCCGCGTTCACAGTTATAGTGAAGCATTCCCGTTTCATCGCTGGTAAGGATTTGATCCAGGCCCCTCGCTTGAACCGGTGACGGAGCTCTAGGCCGTCGGAAGCACAGCGATCTACTTGAGTTTCCGTTTAAGCAGGAGGCACTGATGAAGGCGATTTTGGCGACCTTTAAATCTACTGCAGCCGACAAGCGTTGGCTCGCTGGGAGGCGTGGAGATCAGCAGCCAGCCCTAATGTGGTTTGAGAAGAATTCGACTCGACGAATTTGTGCAGGCGCCCTTTGCTTACAACAGTTAATCTTTCCGGTTGTATTTGTATTTGTTGCCCTTCTGGGCGGAAAAGCACTTCTGAGACTATATGTTGTTACAGCATGTTTTGTTGCGATCAAAACTCTTGCGCCAGGCGGGACTCGAACCCGCATCTTCTGCTTTCCGGGCAGCGATGTTCGCCTTACACCACCGGCGCTGTTTGACCGCACGTAACATCGGCGATATCCTCGAGGCCTGTCAGCACCCACCCGTGATACGGGATGGGCCGGTCGCTGATATCAGCATGGAGCCGGTTAAGCTGAAGACTTTACTAGTAACAATGTTCTAGCACATTTGCTTGAGCCTGAAGCGGCTGGTAGAGAGGCTATATGTTGTTACAGGATGTTTTGTTGCGATCAAAACTCTTGCGCCAGGCGGGACTCGAACCCGCATCTTCTGAGACTATCTCTAATAATTTGATCGGTTAGGAGTGAACTCCTATTCTTGACCCCGTCGCTGGGTTGCTGCTGAGCTTGAACTAATTGAAAATGAAATCACACACTTCTTTCACTTTGAGTGGTCATTGTTCTAGTGAATAAAACGTCTCAACGACGCTAGGAAGATTAGCGACTAATAACTCAAGACGGTTGCTAGGAAACAAGCTTTCACAAAGAGTATAAGACATTAACGGGTTTACTTTGCATTACAGAAAAAAACAGAAATGTTGCAAAATTTATGACTCAGCCTAGTATATGCTACCAATGGAAACATTTTCCACATTTTCAGACAGACTGATCTTTTTCACCGAGAGAAAGGCTGGTCATCTGATCCAGAAAGAGAAAGGGAGAATTTGGTAAAGGATTTCGTCATTAGATTTTTCAATTTTTGCAGTCTACGGAGTGAATGCCAGGAAACAGAAAAAGTAGCGGTAAGAAATCTGAAGGCTGGGGAAGAAGATAAAATTATCAATTGATATGCTTTAGAGCAGAAAAGGATTGAAATATTGAAATATTCTTTCCTAATTTAACCTGCACGTGACTATTTCATGTCATCCACTAAAACAGGTACATCTTCTTAACTGCCTTCGCGTTTCTGTGTTGCCCCTCTTCGAAGACGTCGCGACTGTCCTTAAAAACTACTCGGTCAAACAATCCTTCCTCTTGGGGAAAGACGCCCAGAAAAGAGGCACTACCTAACGGAACTACGGGAAGGACAGATACGTGGTGGAAATCCAGTGTATAGTCCAGTCAGCACGATCTCAAGGAAGGTTAAACTGCGTAGGTACATGTGTCGGGTACTCATCAGAGGTTTTGCAGTGCACCTGCGAAAAAATTGGAGAGGCTGGATCCTTTTTTCGACTCAACTACTTGTCGACCTGGGCTTTGTATTGCACCGAAGCCGACGTCGCCAAGTAGTTGAGTCGAAACAACGTCGAACAAACCTGAAGCACCTCACTTGGCCCTTTGAACTATTGAACTAATCTAACGGGTCTGAAAACTTTAAACAAAAAGACCATGTAGTTTTGCCGCCAAACCTGTTCTCAAGGATCTAATCAGTTATTCATTCATCATGCGCTCGAACTTTGTGTTCAGTCTCTGCTTAAAGATGGGTATTTGAAAATTTGTTTCTCCTCATGGTCTTCATCAAATTAAGCTCCAGTAGATTTCATTAAACAGCAAACCCTTAGGTTTGAAAAACGATCTTTTTTATATTTAACACGTGTCTATATCTGAAGCGAAGAAAGGCAATACAGATCCACTTGCGATACACCTGAAGTATTTCAAGAAAAACTTTAGGAAATGGTATACAGAAGCAGATTGCGAGGAGATTACATGGTTCTTCGTCAGTGGTACTTTGCGTTATTTCACTGAATACCGCATTATGCTATGCTGCTATCATGAATCAAGGCTTTGGCAAGAAGTAAATAGGAGAGACTCACTGTGGGGAACATTGATGGACCTGTAATTGCATTCAATTCATAACTTCCATGAGGATGACTGCTCCAGGCCGCACTCAACCTAATTTTTCATAGAAAATGATTATATGTTGATGGCGACATCAGTATCTGAACACGGTAGGAAAAACGTAAACGGTTGGTAGGATCAGCGGAATATTCTATACTTCATAGTTGGCAACACAAAACCCTATGCGGCGCCAACGCTCATTAAGAACAGAAACGGGCGCGGTGTAGCGCAGTCGGAGGAAGCTCCGGTTGTAGGGTGAGCGGCGAGGTGCTGTGCAAGGTGCTCGGTTCGGATCCCGCCCAGATCAACAAAGTCTTCCATTATTAAAGAATGGGTTAGTTGGCCCCAAAGTTTACGAGAAGGAGAAAAAAACCTAAGGATTCGATTAGCCGCGCTATTTCTTCATTAAGAAGGAAGTCTCTAACTGGAACAGTCAGCTTTCCATGTAGCAATACTTCTTCGCAAATTAGGGTATGATGCGACCGCCCTATCGCGCTTACTCCCACTGTCAGTCACCACCCCTACAGGACACCGAAGATGCGATCGTAGGGCAGGAGGTTCATGATTTTTGGTAGATGTGTGCATAATTAACCAACTGCCAAACACTGTGTGATTCCCTATCCTCCAAAAATTAGAGAGTGTTCGAGAAATGAAGAGCGGAATATTTCCTACCTAAAAGTGACATGGCTGCTCAGTGTTTGCATTAACCTCTACTGTGAAAGCTTTTCAATAAACCTTATGTAACTGGTCAAATTTCTGCTGAAAATGACGGTTCAGCGGAACCGCCGTGCTCAGAAGACATTTCTGGACTGTAAAGATCCACATGCAATGCATAGTTTCTAATCTTTCAATTTTCTCAAAACGCTGAGTAAATGTACGAAACGTTACGCATTACACCAAAACGAAAACGTAAAGGTTAGAACCCGGCCTTAACCAACTCATGTTTGGCACGCGCTACGTACTCCGCATCTATGAGACATCGTAGAGGTAGTTTGAATACGTGATCGTCTTATACGATACCACCCGTAACTAGTCCAGTGTGAATTAAGATTGATTTAAGCGTGACCAATAGATCCGCCTCCTTTAGTAAAGTTCAAAAACCTGAACTGCTTCCAGATACCTCAAAACTTGACGTACTTAGAAAGCCAAAAATTCTTAACGAAACACCAAAATAAATTGAATGGATTAAACTTCGTTTATAAACTCAGAAAGGCAGTGGTCTATTAGCATATTCAAAAAAGAGATCGTACCATGCATTCGACTAGATCGTCGCAATTTTTATTTGACTGATAGCAAAACGTCTGTTTGCGTGAGCAACACAGGACACAGCAACACGGTACAATGAAAACAACTGTAAAATGCATATATACATATGTATCTTCACACCACTGTCTCAAATAAGCAGCTTTTACTCTAATACTCAAAAATCGCGTCTATCTAGCTGACTACATGCCGTGATCTCTTCTCTTCACCCATTAAATGATTGAATCCTACGCTTTAGAACAAATTTTTTTTTAATTTTTGATATTAATTTTTTGAAGCCAAATTTAATTTTTAATTCACTTTTGAAATCAAACTGAATATGTTCCAAATGGAAATGGGTGTCTTCCAGGATAAACTAGAGACTACGAGAACCGTCGCCACAATGTTGGACAAGGTCTTACATACACTCTTGCTTACTTATTAATGCTTACTTGCATCACGATGCTTATTTGATAGATGATATAGTCTCTTGGACTACTTTTGCCCAAGAAACCTACTAAGAACAATTGCAATTGCGACGAACAAGCAAAAAAAAAACAATAAAAGGGGTTGCTCTGGATGACCTTCTTGAAAATCGTTTAACTTAATTTTTTGCATAAAAAAGTGAGAACACTGTTTTCCATGCAAGCGATCAGGCATTTGTTTTTGTGATTTTCGTTTGAATGGTAGTATGTATAAACTGCTTACATGAAGCAGCAAAGTGTGGGTACATATGTGTGTTCTACAATTGCTTTTGTTATACCGCTGACAAAAACATACTCTGCGCAAACAGAGTTTTTGCCATCAGTAAACTGAAAATCGCGCCGTCTAGACGAACACATAACACAGACGAACACATTTCATTATAAAAATTGCCATCTTCCTAGAATAGGCTTGAAACCTATAAAAATGCCTTCTTTTGTAAAATTTCAACCAGTAGGTCACTTCTCGGAAAGGTGGACTAAAAAATCTCAAAGAAAGCAATAAATCTTCCTTTGGCAAAACAAATTATTTTACCATTCACGAAAGAGCATTTAGTTTAATGTGAAAGATACTCGTTTCAATTTGTAAGATGTTCAGTTTGATTTCAAAAGCGTCAAAATTGCTTTCAGGACTGGTTTGAAAGGTGTCCAATTTGCCTTAGAAACGCTATACAGAGAGAATTTCTAATAAGCGGAGAAAAACTGCCTGTGAGAGCCTAAAACGCGGCTACCCCTACGTGAAGTTCCAACGGTATCATGAGTTAATCAACCTGATTGTCTCAGGTTGCAGTGACTTGCGGAGGAGGCCAGCAGGTGGAACAGTCAGTATTTCATCTTTCACAGATCCTTTCCAGGCAAGTCCAGAACCAATTCATCCTACCTTTCATCACACAATAGAGGACGCCTAGAAGTCGGCTATCACCTATTTAGGTGGCGACATTTGGTATAAATTAGGCCTGTGTCTGATTACGCAGTAACTGAGAGTGATAAGTCGTGCCAATGTCAATTTTCTTTAACGTCTCGTTATCGAAACAAGGAGGAAAACGTTCTATGAAAATCACTGGCGCAATGAGGAGTTTAGTATTAGTGTTTTGTCCAAAAAACCGCTTTAGGGAAACAACGGCAGCGTATGCTACGAAACACGTTTATGCTGAAATGCTAATGGAAAAGATTACGTAGAATAGGGATGGTTTCGTATCAAGCACTTAAATGGGCGGTACCGCTCGTGGCCTCGTTCTCCAGCGACGGGCAGAAGACATGCGACAAAGGCAGGAAGATTGAGATGTTTTGAAGAGAGCACGGGTTCCGGACATTGGCTGGTATGAAAGGAACTGGCCGAGGGACCCGGCAACTGAGATTGAATTTGGAGACTGGCGTGTGTCTCGTCATGCGGTGGTGGAAGACAGAGGAAGTGGGTGTCTCAGTTGGTTCCGACGGCAGGCACGTGGCTGCTTCCATTTGCCGACCAACTTATTCGCGAGCTGCTGCCCAATACGGCCGATGAACGGGATGGCGGCGACTATCGACGCCGGTGGACGCCGGATTATCATCGCCGTCGCCGTCGTCGGAAACGGAGTCTCACGTGCGTGTTTTCTAGAAGACGAGAATGACCGTTGTGCGGATTAAGGGCCTCAGCAAGCCGGCAACGCTCTCACATAGACACACACTCGCTCTCGCATCCCATGCTCACATGTCTGATGCACAGCGCCAAAGTATCGATTTGGCTTCCCTATATGTGTGTGTGTAGGACCTGTTCTGTACACTAGGTGAGGCTCAAGACAGTGAGGACGAGACCACCCTGGTGACCTGGCGCTTCTCTATCATCTCAGAATTTCCTCGAGAATAGTTCCGGCTCCTCGACGAAAGCGGCGAGGAGATGAAGGATGCACTACGGCGGGGGCCTTTTTGCTGTGTAATGCATTCGAGACGTAGTACAGACCGAGCCGGGAAGCAAAAACATGACATGATGCCCTTTCTTGCTCGCACTCGCCCTCCACGTGCTCCGTTTGCCTCGCATGTCATTCCGCCGACAACAAAAGGACGAACCATTTTGCCTGAAACCGAATCGAAGCATCTCATTAGCCCCGATAAAAGCCACATGGTCGCACCCTCCCGTCACTACTGCGTACGCTAGATACACTGTTTGAAGGCGTTACTTTGTTTAGGTGAAAGCTCTGCATCGCGACATTGGCTGCGATTTTTTTGTTCTTGATAAAATTAAGACAAATTCCGGAAGAACATTGAATACTAAACTAAGGTCCTTCCGACAATCATTAATGTAAGGAAGCACAAAAACTTGTCAGCGAATCCACTCGCTTTCTTCTGGGGATATGGTTGTTTGCAACTGTAGATTCTACATTAAGCAGGAAAGAGGAAATGTGTGGATACAAGCACCGCTCAAAGGATTTTCTTCGGTCGTCGCTACCAAAGATTATGGTTGTAGAGGTGATGAGAGGAAGGATCTGATAATGAATACTTTAAGCAGTATAGAGGATAACTTAATGCAATTTCAATTCGTTTTAGAGGATAGTACAAATAGGTTATGGTAGACTCCATGACGATTGAGGGTTGATGTTTATTTATTTATTTATTTATTTATTTATTTATTTATTTATTACAAGGCACGGATAACAATCACAAAGGAGGAAAACGTCAACGTCAACGTCAATCACAAGCGGTAAGATTCAAACAATAACATATAACAAACAAAAAATAAGCCTAACAAAACCTTAGTGCAATTAAACGTTTAAAAGAGGATAGAGACATATTAACAATGTTCTCGTTCTCCGAAAGCAAGATGTTGAGCTCCCCGATGCTCCTGTGAATGAGAAAACTTGACCTTACTTTTGACCTTGGAAGTGGCAGGTAGAGTCGGAGGTGCCCTCTTCTGTCAGTTGTCAAAGGGGTGCCAAAAAATCCAATTGGGTCAATGGAAAACCTTCCTGTAAGGAATTTGAACAACATAACTAAATCTGCTCGCTTTCGTCTAGTCTCAAGGCTAGACAACCCGAGCATTTTGGCCCTGTCAGACCCACTCGGAATATTGTCGTAATTTAGACCACGACACTTTAGAAAAAGCTTACGGGTAAAGTTATTCTGAACACTTTCAAGGAGTGTTATGTCCTTCTTTTGACAGGGACTGAAAACTGAGACACCACATTCTACAATGGGCCTTACGTAAGATTTTTAGGCTCTCATAAAAGAAGGTTGATCTTTGGTTATCAATACCTTAAACAAGTTATAAATTCGGTAGTTAGCCTTCTTTACAAGTGCTTTATAATGATGCTCAAAGTTTAGGTTACTCGAGAAATGGAACCCTAAATCTCGTGCACTTGTAAGTTGCTCCAAAATTGACCCGTTGAGTGTGTATGTTGGACGGTGACTTTGAGATTTAGATTGAATCACGAGACAATGCGATTTTTCAGCCGAAAGGGGTAGTTCCCAGGTGCTTGCCCAATTCTCTATAAAATCTATAGCCGCTTGGATATGACAGGAGCTTTCTTGATTGTCGATTTCTCTATAGGTCTTTATATCATCCGCGTACATTTTACAAGAAACTCCAAACCTTTGAACTGAATCAGGAATCTCATACGTATACAAAAGAAATAGTAAAGGCGATAGTACTCCACCCTGTGGAACACCACTGGGGGCAGAATAAACCAATGAATACTCTCCTCCTACTCTGACTTGATAGGTTCTGCCCGTAAGAAAACTCTTTATCCAGTCTACAATCATAGGATGTATGCCGACCCTTCCCATCTTGTACAATAATTTTTCTGTAGGAACCTTGTCGAAGGCTTTTGAAAAGTCAAAAAATACAATATCTGTGGGTTTCTACGGTCCATAGATTTAGTCCACTCGTTTAGAGCAGAAAGAACAGCTGTTTCCACCGAGCGTTGTTTCAGGAAACCAAACTGGTCCTTAGAGATGATGTTATGCTCTTCAATACGACCCAGCATGTGTTTCTTTACAATCTTTTCAAAAGCTCTAACGAATACAGAGGTTATACTGACAGGTCGGTAATTACCCGGTTGATTGAATGGTGGCTTTTTGCAAATTGGCGTAATAAAGGCATGTTTCCACCTTGTAGGAACCTCAGCTCTCATATAGCTCGAATTCAAAATTAGTTCTAATGGATAAGCAATACAATCCGCCACCTGTTTGATAAACGTTAATGGTAGATGATCCGGGGACGTTGAGAAAGACTTAGGCCATTATGTCGAAAATCTCCTCTTTATGAAACCACAGCGTAGGCTCCATTTGGGGGAAACTAGGTATTGCATTGACCTGGGATGCGAAAAACGCGGAACTAATGCAAGCGGATTGGTTAAAGACCTTCTGAAACTCCTTTGCAAGAAGGTTAGCTTTACCACGAGCTGAGAAAATAGAAACACCCTCTTCATTCCTTAGATTTGGAATGAAGTTATCATTTTCTGTACGAGAGGCAATATACCTATAGAAAGCTGACTTGTCCTTTGAGAAAAAATGGATTTCTTTTCAGTATAAAGATTGTACCGTGAGAGGGCTTTGTCAAATTTTCTGCTGAAAAATAGATACTCAGCCCAATCTTCATTCAGGGCGGAATGAGTAGCCTTGTTCCATAAAGCAGCTTGACGACGCTTCATTCTAGCAAGGTAATCTGGAACGATCTGGTGATTTGGATCAACTAACCTCCTTGGCACATATAAATCTATAACATAGTGTAGGATAAAAAGCAGTGTTTCATACATTTCTTCGACATCATTTAAAGCGCCAAATGTACCAACCCAGTCAATGTTAGTTAGGTGTTCCCTAATTTTGCTATAATCAGCCTTTTTGAAATCCCTTATCCATGTCGAACTAACGGTCCGTTGATCTCTACTACAAATAATTTTAAAAGTAATTGCAGGGTGGTCACTATTTCCCAGTGGGGCACCCACAGCTACATCGTGTACCAATTTTGGGGAGTTACATAGCACGAGATCAAGCATAGAGTTTCTTCTAGTAGGTTTATGCACTGCTTGCTGGAAGCCGTGGATATCGAAGAGATCTTGAAATAATTTGGAGCTTACTCCAGGGTTAGCCGAAGACAGGTCAGGAAGGTTGAAGTCTCCTAAAAGGACACATGGACCACTAAAAATGCAAAAGTCGCTTATGACCTTAACCAGGTTGACGGATGAACTTGTGTTACAGCTCGGAGCTCTGTAAAGGACAATGAAACGGCAAGGTTGTGTATCTATTTCGATATCACAGATTAAAATTTCATATGCCTCATTGACAGATTCACAAAAAACTACTTCGTAGGAGAAGGAACTCTTTACGAGCAACATGACACCACCACCTTTTTTCAAGCCTATCACACCTAATGCCAACGTATTTGCTATTGGCTATACCTAGGAGAGGGCCTAAATCATTAATAGGTGTAAGCCAAGTTTCAGTTAAAACTACAATATCATAGCTATTTCTACAGAGTGAGAAAACCGAAGAATTACAATTTTTGACAACTGACCTAATATTTGAAAGAAGACACACGATCGGGATACGTGCAGTCCTTGGAGAACTCATCAGTTTCCCAGGGAACTGTTGAGCTCTGACTGTAGCGTAGCCTGGGTAAGGTCAAGTTGATGGGCTTCAGACTGCGATTCCCTCCCCGCCGGTACAGCGTGACTGGAAACGTTAGTCTGACCCATCCTGGTAAGACGTTCCCCACGCCTACGATCCCTCTCCTCCCTTGATAAGGAAGGGCGTAGGTAGATACCCTTACATAGAGGAAAGAACCGCAGGCGAGGAGCCCGCCTTACCGCCTCTCTTTGGAATTTAGATGCAGGGAGCACAACTTTAATAAGTCGCGGACGATTCTGGTTGGGTTTACCCATCCGATAAACTGCGGTAGGAAAGCACTCAATATCTAAATAGTCAAGAAGTTGCCTGACACATGACACGTCATGGGCAATCCTTACAGATGCTCTATTATCAGAAGACTCAGAGAGATTAGACAAAACAATTGATCTTTTCATTTCAGTCTCAGATTCCGATGCATGAAACGATGTTGTGGAGCACCAACAGCTTACCCACCCGCTGTTAACCCTACGTCAAAAGTCTCCCGCGCTAGATTCGCTGTAATTGGAGTTCTTTGCTCAGCAAGGGTTATCCCGAAATTTGCAATGAATTCCACCCAATGCCACATATAGTTGAGGCAACGTTGGCCGAATGGCAGTGATCCGAGTGGCGGCGATCGCGCCGCGTACGCGCAGCGTACGGTATAGAGCAGAACTGACGCAAAAACGTTCTTACTAGGGTCCCTCGTTTTCAAACTGTTAGTAACAATCGTTACGGGATTATCATGCCTCTGATTCAGCGCTGGCACAGCATGCCAGCTGCACGGTATATTGTAATATAGCTGCGGAACGGCGGAATGAGGATGTTTTATACTGTTTGAGGTATAGGTCTTGGATGGAATATTTTGGCAAGACTCACAGTGATGTGTTCGGCGGCACGTTAGGCCTGGGGAAGTGGCGTCAGGAGGTGCACCGCTGTTCTGCGGACTGGAAACTTTTGTTTTGCGTGTCAAAGGTTTCGTAAGGCAGCCGTTAGACTCTCGGTGAAGCCTAGGGGGTTGGGGTGGGTGAGCAAGGATCCCACTGAGAGAAAGATCGCACAGCCAGCCGGGCTTTGTTTGAGTTTAACCATGGGCGATTGGTGGCGAACTATATCCTTGGCGCGGATCTTCCAAGTTTCCAATAAATTCAGCGGGCAACGCGTCAGGGTATGTATGGGGATGAAGTGCGGAGTTTAGGGAATCAGAAGACGTGCCCTAGACGTCGTCCAACCTCTGTCAGGATTCAGAAGACGTGCTGAAGACGTCGTCCAACGTGCGAAGAGATTCCGAGAAAGGAGGACCAGTAGGAGGGGGACCAGTGAAAAGGGGATCAAGAAGGGGGACCACTAGAGAGGGGAAAAAAAAGGGACCACACTTTTCTCTCAATATCATCCAATGAGCATCGGGTTTTCACAGAAGTCGTGTCGGGCTGCAGAAGGAGTGTTATAGACGTTGTGGCAACGTAGAGACACGTGAGTCGACACTCAATGTCACATGTGCGTGCTTGACTCTCACTCCTTTGCTTTTCCAGCACATAGGTAAAGTATTATTACCGGGGAGGGAAGGGGGGGGGGAAGGTGTAGGGAGAGTGACTATGGGATTCGGAGCAGTATTATTGCCGTCGGGCCGTAAACGCTGTCGACCTGTCGACCAATACCGATTAATTTTAATTATGTTTCTGCAGATTAACCACTTCGGATTGGGACACTTATGATCTGTTTCCCACCACGTAGAGAACGGGCATTTCGGAGGATAAATCGCGTACATGCGATGGAGGGTGGATGGGCTCCATAGGAGCAGTGGAGATTCTGCCCTACCATATCCCACTGCACTAATCTATATATTTAGTAAAACCGATTTTTTAATTAATAAAAGTGAGAAGGCGTAAAGGAGAATGGAGGAAGATTAGGGTTGTTCTATTCTCGGAGTTTGGGGGCAAAGCCCAAAGCAGACGTTCGGCGGCCGCTGCCCCGCTAAACGTCTGGTTATCATCATGCTATCATATCATCATATACTATATAATAAACCGCTAAGCGATGAGTCACACTATCGATCGACGCGATGAGTCATAAAATAGGGGAAATTACGGGGAAATACGGGGCACAAATTAAGGCAAGAGAATAGCGGAAAATACCAAGACGCCTTCTACGTGCCTCGCGACTCAGCAGACGAGCTGAACACGTCGCCGAACGTGCCTGGCGACTCAGTAGACGTGCCGGACACGTCGGCGACCGTGCATAGCGAGCCGTAGACGTACCAAACTCGTCGGCGAACGTGCATGGAGATCCGTAGACGTGCCGAACACGTCGCCAACCTTAGCCCGGGGCGTAATCGTAATCGAGGCCGCTGAACATGATTATGAAGGTCGTTTTTGAAGTGTAGATCACCATCAATCCATATCCATCAAAGTATCGATTTTTGTGGAAGTCGTCCAAACGGCCCGAAACTTCAGCCCTGGGGGTAATCGAGGTCGCTGAACATGATCGTGAAATTCGTTTTTGAAGTGTAGATCACCATCGATCGATATCGATCAAAGTATCGATTTTTATGGATGTCGTCCAAGCGGTCCGAAACTTCAGCCCTAGGGGTAGTCGAGGTCTCTGAACACGATTATGAAGTTCGTTTTTGAAGTGTAGATCACCATTAATCGACATCGATTAAAGTATCGATTATTTATTGATGTCGTCCAAGCGGTCCGAAACTTCAGCCCTGGGGGTAATCGAGGTCGCTGAACATGATTGTGAAGTTTGTTTTTGAAGTGTAAATCACTATCAATCGATATCGATCAAATTATCGTTTTTTATTGATTTCGTCCAGGCGGACCGAAACTTCAGCCCTGGGGGTAATCGAGGTCGTTGAGCATGATTATGAAGTTCGTTGTTGAAGTGTCGATTGCCATCAACCAATATTGAACAAATTACAGAGGATGTGCCGAAAGCGTCGTGGGGATTCAAAAGACGTGCCGAAAACGTCGCCCCCCTGCCTAGGGATTCAGAAGGCGTGCCGAAGAAGTTGTCCGACATCCATGGGGTTCAGAAGACGTGCAGAACATGTCGTCCGCTAAGGAAGATCATTGAGGGGGACCAGTAGCAATGGGAGACGAGTTCTACTAGGGGGGAGTAATGAGTGACCACCAAATCGCCATATGTATAAAAGAGGCAGGGTTTCTGGTCCTAAGTTAGCCCCTTGGAGCCCCATAATAAACCCTCTCAAACTCACTGTATTTATATCATACTTCTCAAACTCACTGTATTCATATCATATGCCCTTTACACTGCAGCAGCTACCTTGAAGTGAGTGATATTGGCTTAGTGACTCTCTAAGATCGCGCGAAGCGCGCAAGTGCGAGAAACGCCGACAGGCGTATCAGAGCACTTGTTAACAATAAGATAGTAACAAAATTATATAATAAAACTGATAATTTTAAATGTTATGTTATTAGATTCCCACATTTTAACTCAAATGTTCTATAAAAGTTAGAAGTCAGTCATATTCACAGAAACATTAAGATTAAGTAGACAGCTAGATATTGCACGGTTTTTAACGGTTTCTTTGAAAACCTTATCAGATTGATAACTAGACTTATTAAAAGTAACTATCTAATAGGTATAGTTATAACAAATATACTAACTGTTTGAATAGAAATAAATATTTTTTACATAAATATAATCAATAACTAGAAATAATGATTAAAAAAATCTAAAAAATTTATATATATATATATTTACATAAAAAACAGTAAAAAATAATAATAATAAAAATAATTAAGGTGATTTATGCAAAAATAAAACACGCTTATTTACTTTAGTTTTCAATTAAGTGTATGGTAGTTTCAAGGTTTTACATGTACTATAATGTTGAGTGTTGTAATTTTGAGTGAGGCAGTATTAAGTTAGCGGTTTTATTTTGCTTTGTTAATGCAGTTGTGTTAGAGCATAGGTTGTTAACTTTACTCTCATTTGTAAAATTTAGTTGTTAGTACATCAATTAAAACACAGAAGAAATGTATCATCTAGTATTGTAGTAACAACTAAATTAATTAGTTATCTTCGTCACTGATGACTGGCCTATTTGTAAACATGTTTTGTATGAAGATAAAGGCGAAACAAAACATGTCTAAGTTATTGTTAGCAGTCGTTGTTTTGGATGTTATTGTCCTTTGAATTGTTGTGTCGTTGTATTTTATGTTGTTAAAGAGCTATGAAAATCACAATTTAATTTTAATAAATAATAATAATATAATTATTTAAACAATTTTGCGCATAGATTTACACCTAATTCTATAGATATCTATCTCACCTACCGTGTTCTAGAGGCAATAGCCCGTTCCATGGACTACAACGGGAACTGCTCTGTATTTAGAATTCCATCGCCCTGCATCGACTAGGTTTTCTGTGACCACAACAACGTAATGGTTACGAAACGTCGAGGCGTCTGGATCGTATTCGCAACGATGCATTTACGTAAGAGATTCGTTCAGTCGTCCCAACTGCTGAGAGCCTTCGGTGGTATGACCATGTTCCTCGTGCGAAGAGTGACACCGTTCGGAGCATTGGCCTTATCATAGATGTGCCCGGAAAACGGCCCAAAATGCGGACGAAGCAGCGTTGGCTAGACACATGGCATGTGGACCTGAGGGATGCTGGTATCCACCTTGATCAAGCATTCATCGCGTGCAGAAGCGTCTCCACACTGGAAAAGCGGATGCCGAATGGGACAAACTCTGAACACAGTGAGCAAGTAACAGTTTGGGTGGAGTGAATGGTCGAGTCGCAACATTTTTCTCTTTGGAGAGGTTCGTGATTTACCTGGTCTCTACAAGTTTTCTGTCTGCCGCTCCGTGATTTCAGTAAGAAAGATGTACATCAGCGCAGTGCGGCTGTGAGCTTTCGGGTGTTGCGGAAATTTGCCGTATTTGTCTTAAAGACGTCGGCGTGGGCAAGATTAGTGGCAAGAGTAAGGATATTTTAAATCAAGATAACGGGCACCCTTGTTAAAAACGGCGAGACAACGGAAAAGCGGACTACAAACAAGAAACAAGAACATTAAAATGCTGCAATGTAAAAATAAATCCTACTAAGTTATAAGCTGTTGTAGTAATTCAAATGTGCTAAGATTCTTTGGCGTCACAGACATTTGAAAAAATCAGCTCTTTTGCTTTCTAGCAGGCATAATTCATTAAGTTAGTAAAAACAAACTTTTTTCTTTATTTATTTACTGTTGCATTAAGGTGTGCTGACAATAACCTTTCAAGTAAGATGCACACACCATGAAAATTGATAGAAAATCAGCGGTCACTAATAACAAATTGAGTAACCAAAATACTTAACCAGCTGAAAAAGGAGTCACAGAAGAACGTTCTCAGTGAAAAGGACGTTACCAGTATACGTCGGATTGCATCATATGTGTATTACGTATAATTGTATAATGTCATGGCATCATCAGCCTGAAGTAGCAGGCATTGCCCCTCACTGCATTCTACACTCCCTCGAGCCAAAATCTTCGGATAGTTGGATGGTTCAGATAGCAGTAATAATGCGGGCCCGAACATCGGATTTCGGACTCGTATATTCGATTCTTCGCCTTCGCAGAATGCTTTGCGTATTGAAAAGATTCAGTTGTCCTTCAAAATAGCGCACCTTCAGAAAACACGTAGTTTTTCCACTAGCGACAACATTTTCACCATCATTCCAGCTATTGTTTTTTAAATTCCAGAATAGTTTTCCTTTTCTAGTCTACCAACGTCATCGCACTAAATGCGAAATCTTTGTCAGAAAGCAGAGGGGACCTAAAATGTCAGAAGATCGGGAAACGGTAAATTTAGAGACATTTGCTTAAGCTACCTAGATGGCTACCTAAAAACAGACTGACTCCTGCTCTGAAGGAGAAACATCTGTGTTTTTATAATAGGAATCCTTATCATTTAGTTAACATCAGAGATCCATGTCTAGTGGGGAGGACTCTTCCCTAAATATTTTATAAAACTGGCTGCTCAACCGAGCAAGTCTAGGTTTGCCGCAGATATAATATCTGCGCAGCCTTGGCCTATTATTTGGTGTCGGAGTTCTGTGTAGGTTCTAATTCTAATTTGTTAGAAAGGAGAATGACTCCCGCTCTAAAGTTGCACAACACCGAGCTTAAACCTAAGTCTTTGACCAGTATTAGATTGAGATATAGCGCTATTCGTTACTGTTATCGAAAAAAGAAAATCGCTCACTCCAAATTGCTTTTGCTTCAGGAAAATTCTTAACAGAGCCCTTTTTAGCAGGAAATAGCGTGACCTCTAGATTAGTAGATGTGCCATAAAGAAACAGCTGTAGGAAGAAGTGTTATGAGTGTCGCTTTATACAGCAAATTAGCCCTTCAGAATGCATAATGGAAACCCAAAAAAAAACACAAAATGCTATTTGGTTTATTTCAGTCGGGATGGCATCACAAATCAGGTTAGCTAAAGTTTACACGTTACTGCTGTTAAGAGGGTCATATCCTAAAGATTGATACTTGATTTCGGGTACTGATTTGTTTGCTCTTCTTTTTTATTGGACTAGAAGTAGTGCTAGTCATATGACGTCGGGCGCAGCTAGGTTAGGTCCCAAATCACTACTAAATGCAATTACGTTTACATGGCCGATGAAGGAGAAAACGCGATGGACTGAAAGTGACGAATGACGTCACATATCTCGCTGAGCCTCCAAATTAAATTAAAGACTTCCCTGGATATGCTGTTTAAAATTGTGTAGTCGCTGAAAACTTTCGATTTGGGATCATACCTTGTACTTCATAGCCTGAGATTTCCAAGCTGTTCCTAGCATTGTCGTCCACATCGTAACCAATGTGGTGAAAATGGTGCCACACAACTGCTGAGCTCACTACTGAATTAGCGACAAAAACGCTCTCGCCTAAGATGTGCAATCTCGATGTGAAGCAACAAACTGTAAATATCTGGAGATCACTATTAGATTTTTATATGAGGTTATCCGAATCGTGGTTTTTTCAAAGGTCGGTTGAATTTGGATTCGGATATATTATATATAATCATTTATATATAATCATGCGGTTTCGGGACAAATGATCCAGAGAACCGCAAATATTTTGACCCCCGTATAAATGGATGATTCGCGATTAGGAGACGGTTTTGCAGACTCCAACTAATTGTGCGATCCACACGTCAATTTTCCCGGATGACTAAGTGGACAATCCTACTGGTTATCCGAAATTCATTTCATTCGGTCGTTCGGTTACAATCCATGCATGCTGTAATAACGCATGCACTTCATCGGCTGGCAACCCGTTGACAACGTGGGGTCTTAGGTTCGCTTCCCCCCAGACAAGCCGAGCGTCCTTTCATCCAAAGTAAAGGAATTGGCCTCGATCGTGTTTGGGAAGGTTAAAAACACAGATCTGATTATCGATCGGAACCAATAGTAGATGACAAGGCTGAAATCGCCGCCAAGTTCTTTCTGAAACAAAAAAAAACAGTAGTGGATTCTGCTTGCCCCATGAGCGCGGCGGAGGGAGGGATAAGTGCAACTGCTGCTCACCTTTAACAGTGGCATCTCGATAACAGGTTAACTGTCAACTACCTGACTTCCCAACAACTGTTCATGAGCATAGTCAAGGCTCTAAGAGTGGAGATTCTTTTTTGCAGAAATACGTTTATTCGTAACCAGCAGTCATCTGTCCTATCGGTCGGGTTGACTATTAGCTGGGCGAAGCTCCCATAGACCTTCTGAAAAACATTCAAAATAGCTTCACTAGGAAGCTCATGGTGAGATGTTTTTCAATAGCTTTCAATCAATCCAATACAACGGTATTCCAAGAGGTCCGCAGCGAGTTGAGCTTTTTGGACTTCGTCCACTGAAGAACAGGAGAAAGATTGTTGATATTTTAGTGATGTACAAGATTCTCGCTGCAAAGTTATCCATAAATCTAAGGGATTTCCTTGATGGGATACCGACGAGGTCTGTAAGAGATAAGTTGAAACTTTGTTAGGGTCTGGGCTGCTAAATCGCGTATCAGGTACCACTTTCTATCCTACAGAGCTCTCAACGAATTCAACCTCTTGCTTGGTAAGCACAAGGACCTCCTGTTCAATCCTGCAGAAGGTGTCTCGCAAGGTGAAAATTGTGTAGTGTGCCGCTATTCAATACGTCGTGTTGTTGATGTTTTTATTTGGCTGACGCTTTGATTTTTTTTACATATGTTGTTGTGATTGTAGGGTGTGGTGTTGTATTGATTTGTTTCTAAATTTGCTTACGCAAGACTCTGGTCTTAGCCTTGAATAAATAAATGAATAAATAAACCCGTACCAACGGATGACTATTTATGGATTATCTCGATTTATTTATTCGACGTGAAGTTCATCTAGGGGCACAACTATGCGGTTCTAGTTCATCATAACACTACACGCTTGGGTGTGGAGAAAAATCCGGAATGTAGAACGGCATGGACCACGAATTGTTTCATCCACTTGCTGAAAATTTCTTTTCTATGGCATATGAAACTAACATATGTTGTGTTCGTCCCATTAAAAAATTTGAACTGTTCACGCTTCAGACAAAACCTATAATTGTCGACTGATTTTGAATGATTAGCCTACATAGTCTTGGCTTAAAGATAAAAGACAGTAGTTGGTAAAGTTTGGTGATTTTACAAGTGACAGTAATTTTAGCACCTTCTCACGCACGGCTGAATCAACAGATTTGATATTAGATCGTTGCATATGAAATGGCCGGTTTTGATACCTCAATATCTGATCGATTTTCGTTCCCACGAATGTTTCCTTTTTAGGTAATGTATACAGCTTCTGAAAGCGCAGAATCTCCGCTTTCTTACCATTTATAGCTTTTATGACACAGTTGCTTCTTTGTTTGTTTTTGACGTCGTTTTTACAGTATGAATCAACGTGGTAATTAATAATTCGGATGCTGTACTTGTATGAAAGGAAAAATGGGCACAACGCCGCGGCATCAGCTCGTATCATCAACTCTGCATTTGGGAAGCAGCTCGCTAAAGAAAAAAATTCGATACTGGTTCGAAAGGTGTCGATCTGGAGACGAAAGTCTTGAAGGTTGGACCAGAATCAATCCTTAACGACGACCAACTCGTTAAGGATTGATTCTGGTTCATAGACCAATCCATAGAAGGCCATGGCGACCGTATGGTGGACAGTGGCTGGTACATGTAGTCCATTACAAGTTCTTGAAGACTGGAGAGACTATCAAAGCGGAGGAGTACTGTACCGAAGTTGAAGTGGTGCCCCAGAAATTGACTGAAAATAAACCGGCTTCGGTCAATAGAGGAGGCCCAATCCTACTGCATGACAACGCGCGTCCACACGTTTCAAAAATTATTGTCCAGAAACTGAATGAATAGGGATACGACATTCTGCCACATCCGGCATGTTTACCAGATCTGTCCACTGTTATCATTTTTAAGCATTTAGATCGTCGCGTGAAGGATAAAAAAAATCAGCAACCAAGATGATGTCAGAAATGACCTCTTGTGTTTTATTAAATCTCGTAGTTCTGACTTTTACAAAGATGGAATGTCTAATCTGTATAAAATCTTTAGGAAAAGTGCAGTAATTGTAATGGTGCTTGTTTCGAATAACAAAATTGTTTCCAAGCAAAGTTAGCAGTTTAGTTGATCTGTTAGTTTTGTTGACCTGTGAAATTTTCAGTCAAAATTGGCCATTTCATATGCGACGACCTAATAAACAAAGGCTTATTAGGTCTGTGACGCACACGGACGAACAAACTCCTTTGTACGTATATAGTAGAATTTCTATAAGGAACAAAGCGATATACAGTTCTTTAATTTACATTCTGCGGAGGGTAGATGAGCTTGGAAATATTGGTGAGCGTGCTTTTCCGACTTCTTCCTCTAACGAATCAGCAATCCGAGCTAACACATTTTCCAGTAATAATATTTGTCATTATTTTCTATCCAGATCTGTTTCGATCTCCTTATAAGTAAGGACACTGCAAGGCTCCGAATAGAGAATCTCTTTTCAGGACAACGGGCGCTATCACACCTGCAGAGGCAGAATATTTTCCAAAAAATTTCTGTGGTTTTTAATTAGAGATGCAAGCTTTGCTTACACATATGTATGTAAATACATAATACGATCATTATCTTTTTCATTGCTAATCCTTGTTTAAATTGACAGTAGTAGGTAGAGAGGCTGAAACGAAAAGTGCGCTGGGTATGGCAACGTGCAAGAGAAATGGAATGGAAATGAGAGAGAGAGCCACTGTGACACGTACTAGAAATTGAAAAATCGTCGAGATAGCCATTCGTGCCAGTCACACAGGAAGGAACTGGACAATCGCCAATTGTCTGTTGGCGAGGATATGTCCGTCAAAAAACAAGAGCGGCACTGTGTACTCTTTGCACCCTTGGATTTAGCTGGATAAAGAGACAGCCTGCATAATGGAAGCGAACTGCGAAATAATCACGGAGTGCGCAGTAATTTGAGGAAGAGACGCAAGGAGCCATTTAATGCGTGTTCGGTCCGAGCGCTATTGCTGCGTGAGGCAGTTCCATGTGGAGTTTGAGGCGGCGTGTGCTTCGTGGTTCATTAATGATGAATTAAGGAGGCGAGCGACGGGTAGGCGACCTCGGACGGGGAAAAGTCGCGCGCCCCACTCAGCGGCCCCGCGACACGCTATGGATACAGCAGCAGTTGCAGGCCCCGGCAGGAACGGGGAGCGTGGTGGGAGGGGGATGGATAGCGAAGCAACTGCCGAATAACTCGATGACGCGAAGCGATAAACAGATTTCTTCCATCTAACCGAGAAACACCATTTCGGATCGGATTTCGACTTTGAGCGCAGAACGCGAACACCACCATTCCCAAAAATAGCAGAGAACAAGAAGAGAATTTTAGGTCATCCAGTGTCAGGAAGAGAGTTTGTGAGGGTTTATACCGAACAGTGGGATTTTAGAGGAGAATGCCTGAGGGAATACGCATGCCCTGGAGAAGGGCAAAAAGTGAATAATGAGCGAGAACGTTGCCCTGCTGAATGCGACGGCGTTCGCTAGCGTCGTGCTGGAAAGTTTTAGTGTTTCATTAAGCGCTGAGGAGAATAGCTCGTTCTTAATTGCCACAGCATCTGGCCACTTAATCTTCGCGCACTAGGCATAGCTGAGCTTCGCCGTTCATCCTCGCAGGGCACAGGAAAGCAGTCGAAACTGCATTCACATCGCTCGATAATTTCTCTTGATTTCTGTCCACCCATTTGTCAAGTTGTGTGAGTATTTACACGTTGTTTGAATAATCATAAATGTTCTGCCCTTTTATCTGTAGTGAGGTTTTATACCCAGGCTGTTAGAATGTTGCTTGGTTGCGATCAGAACTCTTGCGTCAGACGGAACTCGAACCTACACCCTCTGCTACCTGGATAAGATGCTAGCCCACTACACCGTTCACTGTTTGATTCAACGTAACATTTGTCATATCGTTCTTATGGTTAACACCCTGGTCAGAAAGCAAGTGATGCTGGTTTAAAATCCCGGCCCAGGAGCTATCATCGCGGCTTAGCATTCTTCTAGTCTGTGTGACAGCCGCTCTATTCTTAAGCAGCAATTGAAAAGTGTGTTACGTGGTGGAAAAATGTAATCGTTCAAAAATGGCGATATTTAAAGTTCGGCAAAAGAAAGTCATGGATAGCCATAAGGTGGTCACCTAATAGCAAACAATTTTCCACTATCCTTCACTATGTTGCTGCAAATAATGCAACCATGGGATGCTAACACGAAGACTGAAGCAAGTGTGGTCAACGTAAAATGGTTGTTTTTAAACAGATATAAAAAATCAATTTATCAATTCAATCAATCATTGACTCAAAAATAATAAAATTCATTACAAATCAATAGAAGACGTTGAAATCTGTGCTTGTCAAAAAGTTAACTGTTTAATGAAAAAACTTGGTCCAATTTTTTAGGTGATTGCAATGCAGCAGACCTCACTGATACTCTCACTAATCATCCTGGTTATTCAAAACTGGTTATCAAAAAATTGCAAAAAATGCATTAAATGCAAAAATAATTAAATCCTTACCTTGAAGTCTCAAATAAATGGCACTTAACCATCAGTAAAGGAAACAAAAATCTGACGAACCCACAGCGGAATCGTAACATTTGCAACATCCGAAGACTCTGGGTTTCTCTTCTTAAATCAGGCTACAAATCTTGACTAAAGAATAAGGGATACGAGTTTAAGATAATTGAGACACTTTTTCGTGACACTGTTTCACAACCTTTCTCTTTTTTTACCCAAAAACTGTATGAAACCTACGGAATATGCACTATTCAGAAAATGATCATGTTGAACACTTTCATGATCTTGTGTCTTGTAACTCACCAGTCCCCTTTTCACTGCACTTCCCCCCCCCCTTCACTGGTCCCCATTACAGGTCCCACCTTCACTGCTCCCCCTTACTGGTCCCTTCTTCACTGGTCCCCCGCCTACCAGTCCCCTTCAATGGTCCCCATTACACGTGTTCGGAATCCGGACAACCCTCGCGCGACATTGGTGACACCTCATCTGAATCCGGACACCCCTTGTGTGACATCGTGGACATCCCTTCTGAACCCAGACACCCATTGCGTGACATCGGCTACAAGTCTTCTGACGCACGCAACACGACGTAGCTGACATCTCGTTTGAGCCCGAACGCCTCTTACTCGGCGTCTATGAAAAACCAGGTGGGTCAGATGGACAGACGGAAGGACGGGTAGATGGACGCACAGACGGAAGGACAGACACAACCGCTAACTCTTTTAAATAAATAAATAAATAAATAAATGTATATATACACCATTTTCGTCGAATTGGACACTATTAAAGTCCGTTTGGACAGCCTTCTAAGCTGGCTTAAGACTTTTGAAATCAAAGCAAACTCTTCCAGATAAAAATGAGCTTTTTCTACGCTAGACTAAATACTTCACAAGTTTGTTAGAATATTTATTTGCTCCAGGAAAATTTAGCATAGCTTTTTGGAATTTTTTCACTTTGGGTGTCCGAATGAGTGAAATAATTTTATAAAATTTTTATTTTTGAGAGAAGATAATAAATTAAATTTTGTTCTGAAGCGCATCAAAACAGCAATCATACAGTGCATTAAAAGCTCAGATTCCTCGAAAAGCTCGTCGCGATTTTGATTTGAATGATAGTGTGCATGCTGCTTACATGAAGCATCAAAGTGAGGAGACGTATGTTTTTTTTACAATTGTTTAAGGTGAATCGTTGTTAATTGTGAAACTCCATGAAATTTTGCTATTAATCGAATAAAAATAGCGACGAATTGGAGCATGGCGCAGCCCCGTTTTGGCACCAAAAATTGCTGCCCTCCTGTTTCTCAAAACAAGCCATAAATCTTTATTTCTCCACAAAAGTTGAGAATTTTATTTTATTGAGAATTTGGTTTGATTTCAATTGTCTTAAGCTAACTTAAAAGGGTGTCCAATTTGTCGTGAAAAGTGTTCAATTTGATTCGAAAGGTGTCCAGTTCGACGTGAAAATTGTATATATAACTCAATGCTTATTCAATAGTCTGGTATGACACTATATAGAAATTGACCTAAAGAAGTACAGTAGATGTATTGCAACTGAAGTAATCATCTCTGCTCAGCTGAACTTATCAACATATTCTAGGAAATTGCTTCGGATAAGATGGTTTTCGAACAAATTTTGAGGAATCGGCGAAGTTCAGAAATGCTGGTGCTGTTTAATTACTTTCTGTGTTTCCACGAAAGTTGGAGTAAAATCAAAGAACACTTTCGGAACGTATAATCGCTGAAAAAGAAAGGAGTTTCAAAATTAAACAAACGGCGTGGCAGAGAGTTGCGGTGCTTAATTGTTTTAGCCACGAGGCTGAGGCTGAAACGGCGTGATCACTCAAGGTTTCCCGGCCTTATCGTCCTCTTCGAGAAGCAGAAACCCCCAGACAACACGATAAAAACTATCTCCTCAGGAGGCATTTCATCCCGCAAGCAAAAAAAGTTGAACTTACCATCCCTTCAGTTTTGATGAGCTGAAACGAGATTATTTGAGTACAGCATCGCACTGATATCGCTATTGTCAGCCCACCGCAGATCGTATGGTATCCGTTCCCGTTCAAAAACCTCCACGATATACCGCAAAAGCGGGATGCGTGGAGCATTCCGAGGAAGGATTGAGAACAGCCTTATGGAAAGCAGGCCAGCGCTGCCAAGGGATTATAAAACATGGGAAATTATGGACATCATGATAGATCGTCGATAACTCGGCGCAGAGCATCCAGAATCTACAGCTGATCGCTAGCAACTGCGGAAACGGTTCGTCAGAATAAACACACAAGCAGCACACTTGTAGAATGCATAGGATATCGCAAACGATTGCCGACAATTAAACGAGATGCACTGAGCCTTCACCCAGATCGAAGAGGCTTCTGGATCAAATCTGTCTGGAAACAGTCGATGGAACATCCACTAGGACAAGTTAATTTGCAATGGGTGACCACGACATCTCGGCACTGCATGTTACTCAAAAAACTGACGTCATCTCTAACGCTACATGATGTTAAACGAACAAGGCTTCTTGATAGGGAGACGATGACAATTCGACGAGGAGAAGTCCCTATCGCATAAGCTTGCGAGCTGCAGTAAAGAAGTACTGAACTATGTAGGTTCACTTAGTTAACATCCAAAATCTAATCAGCTGCGGCATCTTCGAACTCTTTTGTCCATCTACATAGCTCTCTGTAGGTGACATCACTATGCTCTTTTCGATGACGGATGAGGGGCCATTGCGGCAGAGAAAGGATGCCGCAAAAGTACATGGAGTCGCTCAGCTCTTCAGGTGTTCAGCAGCATGCTCTAGATACCAGAAATCCGTCAGGGCGTGACTGATGTTCTATCAAACGCTAAGTTGGACCAGAGCAGGTAATTTTTCTTCAATTGCAACTCTTTTTGAGGTGAATCCATCAACAGAAGAAGGAGAAGCTCTAGAAGTTGTAGCGTTCGCTAAGTATATATAGCCAAAAAAAAATTCCATCGCGAAGAGTCTTTAGTAGTGGCAAAAGAAGTTTTAGAGCAGTCGTACCATACCGTCCGAAGGCGTTACTGATCACTATTTGGTTACTGTTGAGGAATTTCCCTAGAGGTTCGAAATAATTGTTTCCACTAAACAATGGAAGGAGTTTAAAGCATAAAAAATAAGGTGTGGTGGTCGTAAGGCAGTTTGAATACGTATTTCACCTACACATAGAGCGCTTGTAGTGCAGTCGGAGGAGGTGCCGACTGTCGCATGCACCCCACACCAGGTTCCTGGTTCGTATTTCCCGCCGAGCCAAACATTCCATCCCTCCGGGGTCTGTGAAATGGTACCAGACTTCCCGTAGAAGTAGAACGCATGGCGGATTCCAAAAATAATTGAGTAACGTCGTCCTTTATACTTTAACCTTTTTAATTCACCTATACATAGAACTGCTTGCGATGGCTTCGCGATAGGCAAGTCAGTGTTTTGTCCCTTCCAGACAAGTCCAGCGTCAATAGGTCAGCCAAGTAGGGATGAAATGCCTGGATGGACTGGGCGGGACTCGAACCATGAACCTCCATTCGACATGAAGGTGCTACCGGCACCTCCGATTTCATTAACTCTCGCCCAGATAGAGAGTAGACGAAGGTCACTCGCAACAAATTAGATCTACAGTGGCAAACTTGTATAGATTCGTAGAGTGCTGTCGTGCGAAAGAGTAGAAGCACAAGCACTGGTCAGAAAGCTGTGACAGATGGAGTGTGTAAAGGGCATGCCTCATTATAAATGCTACGGATTCTTGTAGCATGATGCTTGCCTTCGCTGTATTCTATTACTGGGCAAATATAGGCGAAGAAAAGCCTCTACGGATATCATATTGCCGTTGTGGACATGATTTTGAAGTCGCTCGTCATGCTACGGAAAATCGCTGCTGCGAATGTCCGGTGTTATGACTGCAATGGCCTGAGCGAAAGGGAATGGTGCAATTGCTGGCGCTCTCATTCCATTCCAAGTCTTTCATGTTGTCTTCGAAGGATGAGCTGGAGCCTCTGAGAACACAGGACATGCTTGTCGATATACCGCGGCCCTCTCAGTAACCGCGATGGTTACGATAAGAAGAAGAAATGATGAATTGGTTAGTCGTAATGGTGACGACAAGAAAGATTCTTTTATCTTCCACGGGTCAACATTTTGTTGGTGCTGTGAGCTTCCCTAGCACGGCGAAGCCGTCATAAAATGATTGAGGATTTGTTCTGGAACACGATGTCGCCGGAAACTAAACCTGAAGAATGGAACAATGGATTGGGTTGGACAAGCACAAATGCCCGTTATTAATGCAGAATTGTCAGGTTCCACCGATGAATCTCGACATTGCGCGAAGTCGATTTGCTCACTAGCTCACTAATCTTGGACTTTTTTATTCATTCATTTCTTCATCCAAACATAAAAGTTTTTCACGCCCTCTGCACCTTTCATTTGAATGAAGCAGTATTTTACTGGAAAATTTGTATTTCAGAGGGAGCATTTAGTGAGCAGATTTCTTATTTCAACCATCAGAATTACCTCATATACGTGGTATGGAAGAAAAATTAGGGAATAATCAGAGGGACGAGCTTCGTTCTCATCAACTTATTTCTCGTCGAAGAGCATTTTAAGGTGGATTCACTGTCGTTCACTTGCCTCCTGCGTGTCTCCTATAATATTAGGTTGGAAAAAAGTCCCTTCACACTTCGAAAAATTTTTTACCGTTCTCCTTGTAAACGCACTAGCCAATATTGATTGCTGATTTCGTAATCCTATCACACTTGTCTACCGTTCGCACGCGGACACAGGTCAAAACCCTTCTTGTATTTCGTTATCTATCCAGTCTTCCGGACTGAAAGCCAGATTTACCTCATGGCCATTTTCGGCGCGTCATTCTTCATGAATTCATTAAAGGATCTACAGCATGTCAGGCAGCCGACCAAATTAACGATATATATGGCTTGGGATCTACAACTCATCGCACCTGTTACGAATGGTTCGGAAAATTTTTAAAGGGAGATTATTCACTCGAAGACAAGGCAAGGTCAGGAAGGCCAACTGAATTGGACGGCACTGAAGTACTCCACCTTCTTCGTACCGATAGTGGGCAGACGACACGTCAGCTGGCAGAGGATAGTGGGAATCCATCTGAAGAACCTCGGCTTTGCACGGAAATTTGGAACTTGGGTTCCACATGCCCTGTCAGACACTCAGAAAGGCCAACGGCTCTCCATCATTGCTTCGCTGCTTCTCTTCTGTCCAGATAAGGAAGAAAATCGTTTCTACCGCTCATTGTGACAGGCGATGAGTCCTGGGTTCTGTATGCCAACTTCCGAAGAAAAAGTCAATGGGTATAAAAAGGAGAGAACTCTAAGCCTGATCTCAAGCCCATGTTCACGAAAGGAAGATTCTCTTGAGTGTTTGGTGGGCTGTCAGATGAGTGATTTGCTGGGAAACTCTCAGAAGTGATGAGACACTTACTGCTGCCACATACTGTGGCCAACTCCACAAAGTCGCTCAGCTCACCAAGAAAAGAGGCCGGAGAAGTCAAAGGTGATGATCCTGCATGACGATGCAAAACCACATGTTGGAAGAGTCACAAGAGAAACAATAAAGGAGCTGGGCTGGGAGGTAATGCCACATCCACTGCATAGCCCTGACCTCTCCCCTACCGAATTCCATCTCTTCCGTGCTCTTAAGCAAGAAATTGGAAAGAAATACTTTGAAGCAGATGAAGACCTCAAAAATTGGATTCAGCAATAGTTCGACTCCAGAACTGTAGTCTTTTAAGCGAGAGGAATTGGAAAAGTACCCAGTCTTTGGAGAAGTGTAAAGAATAAAGGATAAAGGACGGCGTTACTCAATCCCTTCTGGGATGCGCCAGCGCATTCTACTTCTACGGGATGTCGTGGAGGCGACATGAATGCGTATTTGGCCATACAATGACTTGCGGTGGCCAGCCGATGAACAAGTCAGCGCTTTATCCTTCCCAGATAAGTCTGGTACCAATTCACGGACCCCGGAGGTATGGAAGGCTTGGTTGGCCTGGGCGGGAAATCCGAAACAGGAACCTGGTATCGGGTGCAGGCGACAGTCGCGCCTCCTCCGACTGCGCTGCACGCGCCCTTGGAGAAGTGTAGTGGAACAAAATAGAGTTCATCTCAATTGATTTGACTTTGTAGTTGTGAAGTAATAACTCTTTGAAAAATGAAAAGACTTTTTTTCAACCTAATAGATTAGATCGATGAGCTCCTCGGAAGAAATTGTAAACATAAAAACAATTTGACACAAAATCTGGTCCGCCTTTTTAATTTGCTTGTTGTCCTACTGCAGAACTGTTTCATGGGTTTTCAGCAGTATTTTCTCATAAGATGGAATTAAAAAGAGCAGACTTTTTACAGACCATTTCAAGACTTTTGAAGCAGTACGAAGCATTGGTAAAGAGGACCCATTTTACAATTTTCTGTAATTGGTCTCTGGCACCAAAATAGTGTAATAAATAAAAACTCCAGCACTTTTATTTCCGCAGTACACGGCCGTGAGATCCCGTTTATACTTCCGACGTCGAGCGACGTGACGGCATGTACAATGGCCAAATTGATCGATCGCCCGATGAATTTGGCCACAATACGTGGCGTCGCGTCGTTCAGCGTCGAGATTATATACGGGCCCTGAGGATTTCGTCATGTTGCGCACACAGAGTTCGTCATCATGGTAAGACGGAAGAATATGGATCTCCTCCCTACATTCCAACACGGCTCTGATTAATATTCACCCCTGCTTAACGCGTTGTTCCTGTAGTGTAGTGAATGTATCTCGAGGAAACCACAACGCTGCGTTATGGAGCTCAAAAGCAGGTAAGTGTTCAGAAATTCTACCTTCTTTCACGATGTGTCCAAGACGTTCAAGTTCGAGCAGTATGGCAATATGGTGGTTTCAAACTGCAGGCCTTTCTTAGCAAGTGTCCGACCATTTGGCGATCTACGTACGATTCCTTCCTCTTCAAACGACCGTCGATTTCCATTGTGCTAGCAGGATGTGTTTTTTTTCTTTTCTAATTCCTCAGCTCCATAGACCTTTTTTATATGCATTGTAGTTGGCTACGTGGAGCTGGAGAAGTTCTATAAGGAAGATCACACCTTCTACAAGGTGATCGTCGGCGACTTCAACGCCAAGATCGGACCGCGAAGGTCGCCGGAAGAACTTCACATCGGAACCCACGGTTTGGAGTGGAACGAGCAAGGTGAAAGGCTGTCTGAGTTTATCATGTCGACCAAGACCATCCATGGAAACTCGCAGTTCCAGAAGCCTCCCTCCCTACGATGGACCTGGGAATCTCCCGGTGGCCAGTTCCACAACGAGATCGACCACATCATCTTCAACCGCAAGTATTGCCTGACCGACGTCTTCGTTGTCCCCAAGTTCTACACGGGATCGGACCAACGCCTCCTTCGCGCAAGGTTCCGCTTTTCGCGTCAAGGAGAGAAGGCCGCGAAGTTCAAGAAGAGGAGTCCCAGAACGACCATCAACTGGGACCTCTACACCTCTCTTGCCGGCCTTTGGGAAGATGCCGTCATGGACAACGTCGACGAGGAATATGACTGCTTCGTGCACCATCTCCACGATAGTGCTAAGGGAGCCGAGAGCTTGAAGACCACCAAGAGACGTCTGTCTCCGGAAACTCTCGAGCTGATACGCCAGCGTGGAGCAGCACGAGAGTCAGGCAACTACCAACTGACGTCCGAACTTGCGAAGCTATGCAGAGAGGCGATAAAGGAGGATCTTAAGTAGAGAAGGGCGGAAGTGTTGGCTGAAGCTGCAGAGGCGGGGTTGAGCATCCGCAATGCCCGCCGGAACTTCGCCAACTTCAAGACCAAGATGACCGCTCTCCGACGTCCCGACGGAACCGTCACCTCTTCCAGAAGGACCATGGAGAAGGTCATCCACGACTTCTACTCCGATCTCTTCGATAGCCACGTCCACCTGCCCCCATGCCATCTTCCGCAGGATGGATACGTCGTCCCCTCTGTTCTCCCTTCCGAGATCCGACACGCCATCTCGTCGGTGAAGAAACGTACAGCACCCGGTCCCAACAGGATCAGACCCGAACACCTGAAGAACCTCCCGCCAGCGCTCATCAACACCCTGGCGCGGCTCTTCACACGTTATCTGTAGGAGTGCAAGGTTCCATCTCAGTGGAAGACCAGCAGAACCGTCTTGCTGTACAAGAAGGGAGACGTGCACGACATTGGCAACTATCGCCCGATCTGCCTGCTGTCCGTAGTCTACAAGCTGTTCATTCGAGTCATCCTGAATAGGATCAGCAGAACACTGGACGAAGGACAGCCATGCGAGCAAGCAGGATTTCGGAGAGGATTCAGCACGATCGACCACATACACACCATTACGAAGCTCATCGAAGTGTCGCGAGAGTACAAGCTGCCGCTGTGCCTTACGTTCATCGACCTGAAGAAGGCATTCGACTCTGTCGAAACTGAAGCTGTCATCGAAGCCCTGCTCACTCAGGGCGTTCCTACTCAGTACATCAGAGTCCTTCGAGAGCTGTACAGTGGATTCACGACCAAGATCTCACCATTCTACAACGACGTCGTCGTCGACGTGAAGAGAGGGGTTCGGCAAGGGGATACCATATCCCCAAAGCTCTTCAGCGCCACTCTCGAAAACGTCATGCGCGAACTAGAATGGGAAGACATGGGAGTGAAGGTCGACGGCCGGCAACTACATCATCTTTGCTTCGCTGACGACATCGTGCTCATAACACCGAGCATCAGCCAGGCGGAGCGAATGCTGGCCGACTTCGATCGTTTGTGTGGGAACGTTGGACTGCAGCTGAATCTTACGAAGACGATGTTCATGAGGAACGGATGGGTTTCTGATGCCCCATTCTCGCTCAACGGAACGAACATCTCCGAATGCTCCAGCTATGTGTATCTGGGTCGCGAAGTCAACATGGCCAACTACCTAGCACCAGAGCTGAGCAGGAGGAAAAGAGCGGCTTGGGGAGCTTTCAAGAGCGTCGAAGAGGTCGCGAAGAAGACGAAGAACGTCCGACTCCGTGCTCACCTATTCGACTCCACTGTTCTTCCTGCCCTAACATACGCCTCAGAGACCTGGGCTATACGAAAGCAGGATGAACACGCGATCAGCGTTGCGCAGCGTGGAATCGAGAGGACGATGCTCGGAGTGACACGACTCACGCAAGTGAGAGAAGGCCTCCGGTTTCCGAGCTTCGCCGACGCTCGAAGATCAGAGACGCTGTCGCGTGGGCCAAGTTGTCGAAAATTATGTGGGCCGGCCACGTAATGCGCTTCGCAGACACCCGCTGGACGAGAGCCATCACCGACTGGATTCCGCGGGATGTCAAAAGAACACCAGGACGCCCACCAACGCGTTGGTCGGACTTCTTCGTTAAATCCCTGAACGACCGATATGACGCTCTTCATGTCCCTCGAGCGAGGAGGATCCATTGGACCACTCTGGCACGCGACAGGGACGAATGGAGACGCTGCTGGCACCCGCTCGAGCAATTCGATGATCAACGGGACGACAGGTGATATAGGTGACAGGTGATTGTAGTTGGCTAATTGGCCGTTACATTTCCCCGGGAAGGCATGACCACAAATTCTTCCAATCATAAAAGTATTTATTCAGAATGTTGGAGCATGTTCTTCGTAGCTTTTACCTTATTCTGTTTGTTATTAGCAACACAGACAGTCTCTTCTAGCGTACAACTCAAACTGAGTAAATTTTTATTCTGAGTCACAAGTGTGTGCAGAAGACCTTTCAACGAGCGCTGACTTTCGTTGCCTTTGCCTTCAGACGTCTTCTCGTTGGACATTTGCAGTAGCTGGCATCGTCACCAGGTCCACCCTAGAACAACAATTTTCTTCCATTTCAAGCAACTGGTATCTGCTAATAGATAAAAAAGCGAAAAATTGGTAGTATTGTATTGAGCAACATGAGGTTTTCATGTGGGCGTCCATTCGGAAGGGCTCGACGTTTGAACGTTTCGTCGCCTTCAGAGGCCTATTAGGTCCGCCGCCAAAGGCCAATGTTCACCTTGGTTTGGTGCAGGACGCTTCTCGACAGCGCCCACGTGGTCAGCAGGACCATTCAGGCTACAAGGGTTTTCCAGGAGAGTCTGGTGGGTGAATTTTCTACACATTATACTGCTCCTTGTAGAGAATGTATAAGCCCCTTGTTTAGAAGACCCTGGAGAGCTTATCAGACCAAAGCAGGACGCAGTCCCATTCGCCCCTGCTGTTTATCAAATAAAAGGCGAACATAGGCCGATCGTGGTGGACCTAATAAGACCTCTGAAGACGACAGGAATTCGAAACGTCGAACCCTCCTCCTGAAAAGTCGTCTACCGAAAAATGACGTGCGGCCAATATAAAACTGGCAATAACGGCTTCCAATGCTGAGGTTTCAAGAAAACTGAAGTTGGGAGCTACACAAAAAAGACATGAGAACAAAAAGTAATCACCTCAGTCGCCGGATGTCCAAGTGCACCGGAGAATCCTGGGTTTCCAGGCGATCCAGCAGGTCCCGGTTCTCCAGTGGGTCCCATCGGTCCGCCACCACCATCGCGACCAGAGTAACCAGGTGGTCCCACCGGCCCGATCTCTCCTGCGTCTCCCTTCGATCCGGCGGGGCCCTTCTCGCCTCGAATTCCGTCGTTTCCAGGTGGGCCGACCTCTCCCATATTTCCCGCTAGTCCCTCTTGTCCGTGATCTCCAGGCATTCCATTCATGCCAGGGCTTCCTGGACGTCCAGCCATTCCTATATCACCAGCCTCACCCTGAAAGCGAGCTCATTCACTTCGATACAAAAAGCAGTATCTAAAAAGTAAAAATTTTACTCACCGTGCTTCCCGGCTCTCCTGGAGATCCCATGTAACCCGCCTGGCCCTGTTGGCCAGGTGGGCACTGACGACAAGCGTCCTGCTTTGGTCTGATGTAGTCTCCAGGAACTCCGACTGAACCCTTCTCTCCAGGTGGTCCGCCTACTCCTTTAAATGAAAATCTTGTAATTCTGTACAAATGATGAACAAGCTTCAAAGCAATACCCATTTCTCCGTCGTGTCCTGGGGAACCAGGCATACCCTTTGCACCTGGTGGGCATATGTTGGCGGATTCACATTCTGAAAACCACTGACTACACAATGAAATGTCATGTATATTTTTCTAAGTGTAAACTCAGCGAGTCTCAGTACTCCTCTAGGCAAGGTTGTAGATTATAGAAAAAGCTCTTTTGCAAACCTCATCCTCTCAAAGTCTTCATGCATATTATACTTATCTACCGAGAATCGGATTCTTGGTTTTAAAATCTATGAAATAATATGCTAACAAGGGTTGGTATAATTTTCATTCCATTTCTTTGTGAATTCGAGAACGCAGTTTGAAAACGCGTCCAGCCTCAATAATGGTTTGCGGTGACCAGGCGATAAGCCTACTCCTCAGTTGAAAGAATCAGTCATAAGTCAGAGTTCTATTTTCTTCAGAGATACCAGGTGTCAATTCTTTGAAGGATGGAGGGCTAGACTTCGATGGGGGACCTTAATCTTCTGTCGATCTCGATGCACGAGACAGCCGGTGATTCTTTCAACAGTGCCACATGCACATTTTGCATCCTTAGACAACACTCATCTTGTGCATGAGTCGTGAATGTCCATTCGATTTCTGAGTTATTGGATAGGGCTGTTGGAAAGAGCAAACCAGCATACCGCAGACTCCCTCCCTCACTTGACGCCGCTTTCGAGGGGTGCTGCCATTGTCACGGATGCTCCTGAACTCGGATCGTACCGCGCTTTCCACCACCAGAAATTCGTCGTTGTGGACCTAAAATTGGTCTGATGATTCTGTTTTCTTACCCGGCCGTTTCAGTTTTTTAATAGCCAGGGAATTCGCAAATCTTTAACGCTTGCTACAAAAATATTGCAGTTATGAAACTTTCACGAAAATCCATGAAAGCGTATTTCACGACTTTCGTAACTCTTGATCGAAACATCGAGTAGCTATCAAAAGAAATGTTTGGGGCACAACTTTCAGTAGACCTCTTCAGAGTTTCCTCTCATGCCGACTAAGCCTTCAACTTTCGCTTGAAGAGAACGTGTGCGGCATCAGAATGACTGAATCAGTCAACCCAAAAATTTCTTCTGAGAATTCTCCAGTCCAGGACCTGAGCTAGCGTCAAGAGAGTGATTAAAATCAAAGCTTTTCCTTTGTCTTTCTTAAATAAAGAGTAGATCGTAAGGACAAAACTTGAGCGACGGCGTTAATCAATCCCTACTTGAGATGTGCCGCCCACCTCTACAGAATATCCTCGAAACAGTATGAATATATATTTGACTTCTGCAATAGCTTAACCGCAGTGGGCAGGCGATAATCACATCAGTGATTTGTCCTTCCGAGACAGCCTTATGTCATTTCCCAAAGGGAAGGAGTGCTTGGCTGTCCTGGGCAAAACATCGGTTTCGCGGACCAGCGACCATCAGCACCTTCTACTCCGCACTAAAGCAAGAACCATGCGATCTATAATAAAATGCAGTACTCAACGAATTGATGAGCAGCTGCAAGAGGGACGAGCCGAATTGAAGGATGAAGTACGACCTTATTCAATCCCGTCTTGGAATGCGCCACGCAATCTTCTTCATCGGAATGTGAACACAGTTCGAATCCGCGTTTGGCCATGCGGTGGTCAGTCGATGGGCACCGGGGTTTTAGCCCTACCATACAAGTCCGGTACCAATTCACCGACCTAGGAGGGACGGAGGACTCGAATGACCTAGGAGGAAATCTGAACTAGAAACCTCAATTAGGGGTGGACGCCACAGCCGGTGTCTCCTCCTCCAGCGTTACATCGCGCCGGTTATCTGATTGCGAATAAATTCATTCGAAATTTTGTTGAAAATAAGTTTATAGGAAATTTATAGTTGTCAGACCATGATATCTTTGAAGGTTTTTCCCCGCTGGTGGAAACCTGTTTGCAGGATTCATTTCTTCAAAGCAAGACCTATTTCTACCCATCATTTCGATGCTGCGTAAGATTTGACGTGTGACTTTAGTGCTCGTTCGTGATAAAAGTTCGCTAATACTTTAAGAAATAGTTTTGTCTCCAAACTTTTTTTTACAAAGGCTACTACCACGTCAGATAGCTTGGGTTCGCTATTAAAGCTGCATTTCAACTGAACAAAAATATATTGAATCATCGAGAAACCTAGGCTGAATGCAGGAATTTGGTGATACATTGATACAGTGATACATTTAGTGCATTTCACAAAAATGGATGTATGTGCAACAGTTTTACCTTCAGAGTCTCGCGAACGGAGTCCATCTTTGTTAGCATATAAGGAATGTAAGCAAGCGTGGCGATGATGACGATGTTGGAAATCCCAATCGCAAGATAGCTGGACGACCTGGCGACGTCCATTGTTGCCTGGGAATCTGAAAGGAGCAACAAATTTAACGTGCCACGGAAAGGCTTCGGAAAATTCAAATAGTGTATTCTACTATAATAGTTTACTTATTTAGTCACAAGCGCAAATCAATGGGCTGAATGTGCTCAACAACATGTGCTGCAATATGTACCTGAGACCATGTCGAGCGCTTAATTTCTCGTGCAAATATCACAGCATTTCTCTGAGATTTACGTAGGCCCCATGCTTATTTCCAAACATCTAACTTTGCGCATGTTCTGCCCGGCTGCGAACAGGTCCAGCAGTCAGCACCAGTGTGGCACAAACTACGACTTTTTAAATGAAATAGTGACTGATGCGGTTTGAGATTGACGTACATATAATCGGAGGAAATTCGTTGTCTAGCACTTGACCAAAAAACATGATTTACTGAAAAACTCATTCTACATCACCGTCAAGTATATTCTTATTTCCTTAGAGGGAAACATTGAAAACTCACAGAGACACAACGATCTGAAGTAGTATGGAAGAAGAACAATAGCGGTGTGCCTTTTCTTGCATTTATATATGGACACGGCAAAGATATGCGTGCTTGACGCGAAATAGCTACCGGTTTCGCTGTCATACTAGTTCTTTTCTGCTCTAGCCAGGCTAAAAGCATTCGCGTGCGAGCATCAGCAGCGCGGTCACATCGCCGCGTCCGGTGACGTAATGGATGCTTATCAGAGTTCCGAGAAGTGGAATCTTGTCCTATGCAGGAGATGGTGTCTTAGAAGAAACTTGTATCTGAGAACAACCCCTCAGGAAAAAAGCAGGATGGTCCAAACGGAGCTTTTCAGCCGTTTTTGTTTACTAAATTCTGGTGATCATAGTTTTGTCCAAGGCTAACCTTCCCAGTTAGGGCAAGAATGTCACGTTCGCTATCTAAATAGAAGCGGTGCGCGTTGAAATTCTGTCCGTAATTCTGTCTGTGACGAAAAATTCTGTGGCAAATGCGGTAAATTCGTTAATTTAAAAGCTAGGTCCTCTCCTTGCTCAATATTTCTCCGTCTTTATAGCAATTATGTGACGATATGCTTGCCCTGGAAAGCCATTAAAAGGACACAAAGTGACGAGCTCGAAGATTTTCCTGGAGCTTATGATCGAAGAAGCGGATATGACGGCTTTATTGAAGGATAGTGTTATGTAAAACAGGCGAGCTTTAATACGCGTAGATTTTCATATTACCTGATGACAAGAAAGTAATACTCCTTAGAGCAGGCAAAACACATGTCTCCAAATGAATGGCTATAAAATGAAGGGATCCTCCGGAACGTCTTGAAGATTGTATTGATTAAAATTGTGTGGAATCGATTACATGATCCAAGACACTCTCGATCAAAAATTATAAGAAGGGGATTGTAGTGGTTATTTTAAATTTGATGCTCGTATCTTAGAAAGAAGTGTGGATTTCTTTTTGTGCTTCAAGTACATAACGGTTGTACAATACAACAGGAGGAGTCCTAAAATCACTACAAAAACCTTTTAAAACGATTGACGAAGTTAGGTATAAGTTTAAGCAAATTATGAATAAATGAGACAATCGAAGAAAAAGAGCAGTTGTTTAATATGTTGTCAGATGATGAAGAGGTATTCATAGAAATTAAACGCGATAAAAATATGCCTTTGTTGACGAAGCTGAGCTGGCTTTTGAGATTTACCGAAGGTGCTGATTCTGGGCCGAACAGAGCAGCTAAGGTCGATAATGGAATATGTTATCGGAAACGTAGATTCGAAATTGTTCCTTCTGGTGTGCATTTCACGAGTTGCGTCATGCTCTGACATTCAACTTGAGCGGCTTCCTCACTTACTGATGACGTACATGATACGTTCGTCATAGAGCCT
Organism: Heligmosomoides polygyrus polygyrus; assembly: GCA_947396885.1. NCBI lineage: Eukaryota > Metazoa > Nematoda > Chromadorea > Rhabditida > Heligmosomidae > Heligmosomoides > Heligmosomoides polygyrus. Next base: position 27,753,314 of record OX377206.1, read on the forward strand.
TGCGTGCACGAGTGATATCCTGACAGTTTTTCCAGTTTCACGTGGCAAGCACTGTTGTGTCTTGCGGTAGTGATGACGACGCCGCGTGCCGATATTTGAACTGCTAGCGCCGACCCATTGCCCTGTCATTGCCCTGTCTCTATTGACAAGCGTTCTTTCACCATTGCTACTTGTTGCGCTGCTACTGGGAGTTTGTTGTATGTGCTGTGAAGAAATGATGACAGGGTTCCTTTTAGGCAAGAGCAGGCGACTGTGTGCGTCTCTGGCATGCAAGAGCATGCGTATCTGGCAAGAAAGCACTCGCTGAAGTGTTCATCGTCGTCTCTGTCTTGCAATTAGCTCTCCGGATGAACTTGGTACGAGCTGTCCATGAGGTGACATCTTAGTAAGTGTTATTGTATGACCATAAGTGATAAAGTAGCTTGATAGGATAGGCAGACTCGGTGAGTATGTCCACGTGAATGGGGTTCCTGGTGGAAGTATGAAGATTTCGGCCGACGTTTTTCCTTTAATTGCTGCGGAGATGAATCTTTTTGCTTAGATATTCATGGATATGTGGAACAGGAAAACATCGGTAGATCGTTGATGACAATGTTACTGGGTAATATCGGTAGAAAAAGCAGGAAGATCTGCAGCGGAAGCACCAGTTCCACCAGAGACAGCGACAGCTTATCACGCAAAACGTAAATTCTAGGTTAGAATTGGATGCTATGCTGAAGACGTATACTTTTATTTCTCGACGAGAAGAGCTGCAGGCATTTTCTGTACAGCTCTCGGGTGTCGTAACATTGACGGCATGATTCCGTGGTCTCTTGTGAAACACTTGGTTTTTTGCTTGCAAACATATGAAACTTCTTTCAGTCGCGACTATGTTCATCGGCACTGAGGTGAAGACAAACTTCTTGGCTGATTGGTTGTAGGATTTGCTGCGTTGTTTCGTCGAATGTGCACTGCTCACCGTCGCTATTGGTTCAGGACGATGTGGTTCCTTGCATTGCTACAACATCCGAGCAGCAGTTACCGGTAGAGATATGCAAACTCTATGCTGTATGGTTTTCTTCTTCGTCTTTTCCTTGACTGACACGATGATGTCTCGAAGTTGTAGGATCGGTAGCTCCCAAAGATTTTTTTGCATCTGAATGAAAGTGTTCTGAACAGAAGCTGTGGGAGGTGAAATAGTCGTATCACGATGCATACGATGGCGGTAAACACTGGAGTGACGATATGAGTAAGAATCGCTATATGTAGTAATTAAAAGAACTAAGAAAATTGCTATTTCTGTATTAGTCCCACATTGGAAGTTGCAAAGCTGTATGTTTCTCAAGAAAAGTCTGCATCGCAGTGTTTCGCGGAGTGGCTAGTCCTGGAGGTCACTGTTGAAGATAGAACACGTTCATCGTAGATTCATCCCATAACGGAGGTTGTGTATTCGAATATTGCGATTTACGTGGGAAAGAAGATCGTCGGACTTGTAGACGTAGACCGACCTGCATACAGGGTGCGTAAAAAGTATTGATGCACCTACGTTTTGATTCAGCTCCAGCTTTTTCTTTCTACCCCTCAAGGTTTTTGTGTGCTATTTTTGTTGTCTGTATTGTGCTCAAAAAAAAAACACTCACGAAAAAACTGAAGAAATATGATCGTTATCGTTACGGTGGCCTTTTTTTTGTATGTTACCCAAAGAGCCGAATACTCCCTTAACAAGAGATTTAGGCGCTGTTCGAAACGGTAGGTGAGGAAAGATGTCAGCAACCCAAACGTCAGCCACGGCTATGTCATAACAGATGATGATTACAAGAGGTTCACGCACGTTAACGTTCAAATCCGAAATTGTCAACTTCTGTCCGATAACGGTAAACAGATAACGCGCGCAGGTGTAGACAGCTTCTCAGACGAGCAAAGCTTAAACAAGAATCCGCTGGATTACTTTTTTAGGCGATTTTGGAGAATGAGGTCTGGGCTACTTTCAACAGAAGTGACCAGTCGCACAAGGCTACCCTGTTCAAAGCACGGAACGAAATGCAAGCAAGCGTTTGTGGCGCGTGCTCATGAATTTTTCCGTCGTTTTCGCTCCTGTATTCACAGTAAAGGAGCCAATGTCAATTACGAGTTATTCTATCGTGTTTGCAAAATCATTTTCCATATTTCTCAAGTGAATATTTTAAAACTTACTGCGCAATACTATTTCCACAACCGTCATTTAGTGCGTCAATACTTTTTACGCACCCTGTAATTGTAGTATATCGAACCTTTTTGCGGTTTTAAGCTCTACTCCTCCTTTGAGACATCTTGGAATCCAATGACTGTCTTGCTCCCCTATGAGGTCTTTCTTGAATGCGTAGAATTCTTTTGAATTTGCTCTCCAGGCGTGTATGATCATAGAGGTTGCCTGTCGGAAGTTATTGTGGGGGAGCAGCAGATGCAGAAGAGTAATTCAAGAGTGGGTGGTGAGCACTGCTGGCGTCGGCAATAAGCAGATGATCCTGTCATAGGTGTATTGACGTGGTCATACTAACTGGCCGTCAAAGTTGAAGCATTACATAGTACTATTCACTATTGAACAATTCTCTCTTCGTTAGATGTAGCTCAGGTACGATTATTTCGGATCCGTATAGAGTTCTTAGAGTTCAACTCGGTGAACGACGGAACGTTGGCGGAGGATGGCGTTTTCTGGAACGAACAGACGTGCGGTGGCTTTAGCGACGAATTGCCCAAGGTACGTTGTGGGCTTGTGAGGACTTCTTGTGACGCCCTTTGTAGAAGATCCGTTTGTAGAATAGACGAGATAAATTTGGACACAACCATTTAGTACCGCAATATAGAAATATTCAGCAAAATAAGTCAAGGAATTGTGACGGCTTGATGAAGAAGGGCTGCGGCGTGGTCGCCCTTTCCTGGAGCTTATGGTCAGCGAGGTTGATATGACGACTTTATTGAAGGAATAGTGTTATGTAAAGCAGGCGGGCTGTTATACTCACAGAAATGACGGATTTTCATATTACATCATGACAAGAAATAATATTCTTCAGAGCAGACAAAACACATGACTCAATATGAATGATTACAGAGACGAAGAGACCCTAAGAAACGTCTTGAGAATTGTATTGATTGAAATTGTTTGTAAAGGATTACAAGATCCAAAACAGAGGTTACATATGTTACATAACGCGAAATCGAGACCCTTTTCTTTAACCTTATTTTCTCACCGCTGCGCTCTGCTGTGATCCAATAACTTGCTCCGTGGGTTTTATTATGAACCACTCCAGCAATACCTGTAGAAAGGATTTAGATGCCCTAAAATTACCTCGCGAATCCTTTTAACAGTATTCGAGGTTCTGTTAATCAAATTTTTTGCTGCCGTGGAAGTCGTCAATTTTCCAACAAAGAAAGGAATCAGGCGAGCGACATCTTCCGCCGTCATCCAACAGGGTGTCATATTAGAATAGACTATAGACTATTCTGGAGAGCAAGTTTGAATGAAACCCAGAGCGAAATTCAGTTTTATTGTTTGCTGAATGTCCTAGGTTCACGCGAAATCGCTTCCTTAACCCTTTCAGTCGCGATTTTGGCGTGACCGCCGCGAGGGACAGCGCGTATTTTTCTCACGCGCCGAGTGTCCGACGACGTCGTCGGACAATGTCCCAGGGAGTGCATACATTTTCCGACCTATCATGGACGCGAGACAGATATGAATATATCTGTCTCCAAAAAAGACTTTTGAGGACAACGTCAGATGTAGGTACCGGTAAACTGTGTTTGTAATATTATACCCTCAAGTAATCAAAAACTGTCTGTGAAGTATTTTTATAATGGTATCCCATGGCGTCGTTTCTTGCATTATTCGTTAGATATAAATATATAAATAAAACACTAACCAACAAAGTTTACCATGGACCATTTTGACCGCAAATGTTAGTGGACTCAATGATTATTATTGTACTACTAAATGTTTGATAACTTTCCCTGAACTATTTTTTATGATGGTGTCCGACGACGTCGTCGGACATTGTCCTACGCAGCAAAAAAGTGTCCAACGGTATCGTCGAGCAATGTCGTGAAACGGTTAACCAAACAAGAAAATAGTGGAAAAAATGATTGACGAATTATCTAATCGTACCCCGACGTCTCTATATCTTTGTTATAAAATCTTGCCATCCTTTTCGCTACAAAGTCTTCATGTCAACGTTGAACTGCTTCTATGGTTATAATATGCCAATCGTAGACGTGTTCTGTGTAGCTGGGATAGATACGTTCTAGGAAGATCAAAACAAAATTTCGATATAAAATTCAGCATGACTTCCTTGAAACTTTATTCATGGCCTACGAAGGATGTCAAATGTCAAAATTGAGAAATTATTTTAACACATTGACGACAATCGCGTTTTGCGGCACGAAGCCGCCTGGGACACGTGCGCGCTCTATGAGCCACCGGTGGCTCACAATGTCCCTCGCGGACCAATTTTTTGTCTTGTGTTTTTTCCTATCAAACTTCGACCAGAGGAGTTATTTAGGGTGCTGATCACAAATCTGATATCCGTTTATGAAATTTTGGCCGATTACGATAGGTAGGATCGGGTGACTAAGGCTGCCGAGGTCATGATCACCGTTTTTCCCCAAACGTCGCCCGGGGAGGTTATTTAGGGTGCTGATCACGAATCTGACATCCGTTTTTGGTAATACGATGGAGTACGGTGGGTTACGGTAGGTACGGGTAATCGCCTAATTTTGTTGCAGGACTTATGGGCCACCCTGTACTAGCCCCTAATTGCAAATGCTTCCAGGGCCTTCGCCCCCCCCCCCCACCCCAATCTCCATCCATACATTGCAGGTACTTAAATGATGGCTAACGTTTCTTCAGGATTCGTTCCGCCCACATCGCCACACCTGCTTTCCAATTTTCTTGAACGCACTCAATTATATCTGCCACTATCGAAGCCTTCTCGATCACAACTTGTGTGGTGTAACAAAGTTGACAACTTGTTACGCTACCCTCACTCACAAAACCGAATACATCGGCTTTTCATAGGAATGTTAGCACCTCAGGCACAGCCTCCTAAAAACCAGTTTCAATTCTGCGAAATGAAGTCCTTACCCTTACCGTGAGCTACGGACAACCTCAACTACATAATAGCAGATCCTTATCCATCACATGTTTGGTCATATTTCTCTACTTTGAATTGTAACGACAGATACCACGTGAGTCCATCACGTAAATTCAGTTGAGTTGAGGAAATAATTTATTCGACACAAATCGTAAGCAACAGATTTACATTTGTTAGTACATCAATGAAGCAAGAATATGACATGGTGGAACCGTACAGCCTCAAACGAGTAGTCGAAAACAAAGAACAAGTACAAGATGACGAATGTAAAGCTCATCACGTGCTTATATCAAGTATATCCTCAACATGTTGGCCCATTGCGCGATATAAATGCGAATGAGAGCTAGGGGCCTACAAAATTAGGAACCTGACCGATTTTGTGGGTGCTAAAGTGTTTTCCTACACTGGTGGTTCTTTTACATTGATGACGACGGCAACAACGATGAAGATGATGGTGGTGATGATGATAAGGATGATGATGATAATGAGCCTCAGGCTGTGAGATCATATGCGCTAGAATGATAGCGAACAATGAAACGGCAAACGAAGAACTTGAGCATAGTTGATCTGAATTTCAAGGGTTCGCATGACTTGGGTGAAGGATATGCAGGCGAGAAAGTTGTCCATATTTACAACAGCATTCAGTGGCTTTTCTTTTCCATAGAAAAATATGTGGAGTGTTTCACATGTAACCCGTTGAGAGTAGCCGGGATAGTAACGGCAGCAAAGAGGCGAAGAAGTACTCAAATATACTATGTATCTGTTTTGGAACAGCGATCACAGATGATCCTGCTTGCCTCGTTGCATTGACTTAAACCGTGATGCTGATCGACCAGAGTCATCTGAAACGGGAGAGCTTAAAACGTTGTTCAACGTGTGTCGGGCTCACGAGACGTGCTTAAAACGTTGTTCAATGTGCGTTCAGCACAACACCTTCTTGGCGAAATTTCAATCGAACCCCATCGGGTCACTTTCGAATGGTTAAACGTCTTTAATGTTCCTATCTATTTAGAACATTTTATCCAACAGTAACTGCTCAAATCCCATCTTTTACAAAACCCGTGCTCGTTCGGATGTATATAGACCCATTTTACCTCGTAGCTTGGCAGCAGAAGAGAGCTAACTGTGAAGCAACAAACCAGAGGATGAATGCGAGCATGACTCCAGATTTTTCGCTACACTATCGTCAAGCGCGAAAGCTGAACACATATGAGAGTGCTACCGCACCCGTTTTCAATGGAGCGGGTTATGTTCGTACTCAAGCGAGTTCTCATTCTCTCCATGGTATCCTATATGGTAAATAATTGCGCGTAAGCTCGTGAGACGCTTTGTACTCTAAATCAATGACGGATCCTCATAAACAGCGTATCAAAAAAACTAAATGCTGACAATTAAACAATTAAATCAGTTATTAAACCAGTTAAACGGGAGCGATGAGAAAACCGCCGCCAATCCGCGTCGCCAACTTTAGTTCAGAGCATGTCGACCTACTGCACATTTATCGGCAGATTACGGTAATCATTCTAAGTGTAGTCAAACTTCGTTCTTTTTTATACTTGTCTGTTTCAGTTTCTGTGTTTCTGTTAAAAACCTTGAGCCTGTAGAAGACATGAAAAGCCAACACAACAAAAATGACTCCATCAGAATCACTGGCAATTGCTTCAGGCAGCTGGTCTATTACACCTAGGTTATATTAAAATTAGTTGGCTTAACCACAAGACAAGCCTGAGCGCATATTTCAAAGAGTTGAACTGAAATTATGGCCGAGGTTTTTTGGTACAGGTAGCAAGGACGCATAGCAGGGGTGTGGGAACGTGCATCCAGGGTGCGGAAACGGTAGAATGAGCACGCGTCAGCCGCACAGGCGGGGCGCATAAGCTGTCGATAAAGGCGGGCGCTCAAGGCGCAGCTGTTAGGTTGGGGCGCTCCCGCAGCCACTGCGGTGCGTCTTTGTGACATGTGCCGGTTTGTCCAACAACGATTCTCCCCAGCAGCGACCCCATGGTTGGAACTCACAGCTGCTTTGCGAGAGCGCGCTTGCAGACACACCCATTCGCGGAACCGTTTTCCGCTTAGGAGCCTCGCAGTCGGACGCCTCGCCGTCGGCTTCAGAGGATCCGCCTTCTTCATCCATCATCAGCGATGAACGTTGGCTATCGTCGTCCCTATTGCCTTTTTGTGGACGAATACCTGCAAACGATGTCATAAAGTCTGAAAACGGACAAGTAGATCAAGCACAACGCGGATTCCTAACCAAACCAACCCGTCGTCCTATTCCTGCTCGTTGGCCTAACTTTCATCTCATCACCGAATGCAATCCCGTCCGAAACACAGTCGTACGGGTCTTCTGTATTCAACACCCGCGGTAATTGCCGTCGAGGAGAACCCTTCAAAAGGAAAAGGTAAGCAACGTTCAAAACTGCCCACAAACGCAAGCAGATATTAATTCGCACTTCATAACCTATGTCAGCAGGAGGCGGGGGGTTTGACGGAGGTGGAGGAATAAAGTCCATCAACGTATGCTTCGGAGGACTTCGTCGCCCTGCCAATGTACCCGGCTTTGACCTGCTGTTGGAGCTCTCACCAGTGCCATCAGAAGATTGAAACTGAAATTTACAGTGTTTGACTCAGCAGCTGTTTCACCCAATCGGGAGCAGAACGGTCAGGTATCTTAAGCAAGTGGACAAATAAGCAACTGCTCCAAATTAAAGAACCTGAACATAGCTAACGTCGGTGTGGGGTGGACTGTCAGAGTGGTGACTCGCCTGACGATGTTCAGACGCACGGCTTCCCCGCGAACGCCTACCCGTATGATCCGCATACCTGAAAGAAGAAGACTGAAATGGAGCGCGATTTTTTCAGCAACATTGACCTGGCGACTGCTGCTGGATTTGCACTCTATCTTCTTAGAACTCTGGATTTTCATACAATTTTTCAGAAAACAGATCACTAAATCAGAGGCATCCCGATTTCTGCAACACGCGCGTAGAGGCAAGATGTCACTTACCCCACTTTTTTTAGTAGAATGGGGTTAATAAGGTTGGTATGGTAATTTAAAACATGACTTCCTTGCTCGAGCAGGAGTACTTACCACGTTCAGATGGCAAGAACAGATCACAATAACACAAAACGCTTGAACGACTACGAGTGCCCACAGAAATGCGACAATGACAATGCATGTAAAACCATAAAGGCGGCCTACAGCACCACAGCTTGATGTAAAATTATTGTTACTTCACCGAAGGACAGCTTCGAGTAAGTCACGTAACAGTAACGTAAGTTTCTCAGGGAATATCCCCACTATCTCCACCACCGCCACTACCTCCCTCTCGGTTTGCTAGCACAAAACATTTTTATTCAGTAACCCGTAAAACTCAAAATACCTTGCAGGCGGCCCATTTGGGACCGGGTTACTCGGCAGAGCAGGGCCTCTGAGCATACGATCATTCAGCCACGCCGGTTGCTGGTTAGACATCACCAGCGTTGTTGTGGCATACGGTGACGGATCATCTTGGAACTAAAGGAATTGTATGAGACAAATGTGTTGCTGTTCGTGAGCTGAAGTAATGCGGTGAATAAACTGAAGTGCACCAACACGTGGAAGTACTGACCTGATTACCGTAGAAAGTGCTCAGTGCATTTCCAGGACCGCCAGTCAACTGCGCGTAGTGATAGTGATGCTCGGAGCCCGGTCTATTCATCGTACCAGCCATATACTCATCACATGGTGCATGGAAGAAATCCTGCTGGCTTGGTGTCACGGAGTACGGCTGATGAGTCGCTGGACACCTGAAAGCAAAGCATTGCTATGCTGCACTAACCACTGAAATCTCCCGAATCAGCACATAAATAGAAGGGAAGGTAAAACAGTACGATCACTTCTAGGTGCGCCACCCCTTCTGCTACTAATCGATTTGTGGTGAAGAGATATTGCGAGCAAGAAGACAACAGCCTCCCATGTTCATCATTGTGGAATACACGTATCCATCAAAACGATGTCATGGATACTATGTAAGTCTCATTTCACGCTGGTTCTGGGAAAAATAGCTCAACATTTTAAAACAGTGATTATAGTTTCATCGATTTCATACAAATAAGCGTTTAGAAGTTCAGCGTTCTAAAGAATGGAACGAAAAATTCTAAGCAAACGCGACACATAGCAGCTTCAGAAACCTTTGACGAAAAGCTACATATATGTACATATATTTAGTTATTGGTTTCATGTGCCATTGTAATTTCTACTACATCTACGTCCAGAAAAAACTCTTGGACAGGGTTGGTGAGCCAATTTTTGATAAGCTTCGGACTGTCAGACCTCGAGGAATAGGAAACGAGGCTTGCAGCATACATCTTTATCACATTGACGACAATCGCGTTTTGCGGCAGAAAGCCGCCTGGGATACGCGCGTGTTTGTACGCGCGCGCGCTATGAGCCACCGGTGGCTCACAATGTCCCTCGCGGATCACTTTTTTGTCTTCTGTGTTTTTTTCTATCAAACTTCGACTAGAGCTGTTATTTAGGGTGCTGATCACAAATCAGATATCCGTTTATGAAATTTTGGCCGATTACAATAGGTAGGTAGGTGACTAAGGCTGCCGAGGTCATGTTCACCGTTTTTCCCCAAACGTCGCCCGGGGAGGTTATTTAGGGTGCTGATCACGAATCTGACATCCGTTCTTGGTAATACGATGGAGTACGGTGGGTTACGGTAGGTACGGGTAATCGCCGACAGCCTCAGTCACCCGTGTACCTACCGTAACCTATCTTAGTCCATCGTAATACCAAAAACGGATGTCGGATTCGTGATCCGCATTACAAATAAGCCCAGACGAAGTTTGGGTGAAATCGGTGACCATGACTGTGACAGCCTTACTCACCCGTACCTACCGTAACCTACCGTAATCAGTCCAAATTTTAAAAAAGGATGTCAGATTCGTGATCAGCACCTCGAATAACCTACTTGGGCAAAGTTTGGATAAAAAATACCGACTAGAATCGATTTTGTTGTAAAATTGGTCTCCTTCCCAGTAAAATTTTTTAATTCGATATATCTAATGAAAGCAAAGACAATTTTCTTGCTCATTCCTGTTGCCATTCTTCTTTCACAAGTATCACGCCCATGCTGTTATCGACCCGTTTTGCAAAGCTCGGGTGAAAAAATCAAAATGAAAGACTCTTAATGGATTCAAAGTGGGAGGCAAATTATTTAGGTGAGGACACCGGCATGGCAAAGCACACACTAGCACTAGAATTTTCGACTAGCCATCAAATTAACCTACCGATTGTTCAGGGTCATTCTTCCAGTCGTATTATACGGATTATGATCCCATATACCGTTCTGAGTCATATGCACCGAACCGTCGTTGATCTTAATAAAGGTTCGATCCTGAAACTGGTGCCAGTCAGGCGGCAACAACTGCTGAAAAACACCACACTCGCAAACGTGCGCAAGCGTTCAGATTCGAAAGCAAGCACAGAGCGAATCCGCATGCATGCCGTACTCACCTTTGCCCCTTTGCTGTTCTTGTAGTACCAGAATACAAATATGGCAACTAGAATCAGAAACACGCAGACGAGCAGCATCACCAGCAGTGCGAACCACGACTGTCGGGATAACGAGTACAGGAACGACTCCTGCTCGTTGTGCAGGCTCAGATGCTTGTCAAGCGTCTCTTGATCTGAAACGTCACCAATTAGACACAAAAGACCTCCACTTTCCCCATGAGCTCGAAAGCACTGGAATTTCTACCCTCTCCTAACTTCCTTCGACGTTAGAAAATAAAAAGGGTAAAGAGCTGCGTTTATCAACAGCTGCTTAGGATGTGACACGCATTCCACTCCTTCCGGGCATTTTGAGGGCCCAAAGAATCATTTGCACTGGACAGTCGGTGGACAAGACTGTGTTTTATCCTATGCAGACTATGTTTGGCACCAATTCGCCGCATCGGAGCCGAACCAGCAAACTTGCAAGTGGAGTCTGAAACCCTCTTGATTGCGCTATCATTTGACATTTAGTTGTTAATAAAACAAAAACAGGAAACTAAACTAAACAGACAATCGGACGCGTGCCAGTCCATACAGGAGAGGTGCCGGCTGTCGCGTGTACTCCCGAGTCAGGGTGTTTGGGTCGAGGGTGGGGGGGGGGGGGGGGCAACTAAAGCACTCATTGCCCCGGAGGTCGGTAAGGTGCTACCAGGAATTTCTGGCACGACAAAGCACCGATCTGCTCTCATCGGCTAGCCGCCGCAGGCCATCCTGTAGGCCGAACACGAACTTTGACTCCCTCCAAAAAGCATTAAAGTGCACTGTGTGACGCATCCCTCAAGGGTACCTCTGTAACGCCGTCCTCTTTGCTTAAACAGGTTGCTGAGCGATCAGCGTATATTTCTAGACTCTAATACCGATTTGAGGACAGGTAAACGTCCAGATGCGACGTTTTTTAAAGCTAGACTGTGCTTTGAATTAAGACTTCGACCGACGACTTCCCAAACATCAGCCAGCAATTCACGGGCCCCGAAGGAATGGAAGATTTAATTGGAATCGAACTAACGAGTGAGGCCAATGAAGTGACCGTGGGATGGATTTTTCAAAAAGACCTATTGAGGATTGTAGCGTATCTAATAAAAATTTTAATATTAATATAATATAATACCCTATAATATACCCTATAATATTTTATAGGGTATTTCTCTGAGAAGCATCGCAGCAGCGGCCAAATTTCCTGCGGACATCTGACAAAGAAAGGCTCCCAACTCAAGGTGAGCTTTTGCGATGCCATTTTGACAGGATATATGACCCTGTGAGCGGATTCCAGAACTCCAGTTAGTTTTCGCTGAACGCCTTCTTAAACACCTGAAAAGGAGGTCCGAAAGCGTGCGCTCAACTATCATCAACCCCTACGACACCCCGTGAGCTGTGCGTCGGCGGCGCAGTTGGTAAGAGTGGAGACACGCCAGCGGAGTTTTGAGTTCGAGTCCGCGTACTACCAATGATTTTGCACATATTCGTTTGTTGTTATTACGCTTTCTCGTGATCACAGAAGTCAATTTTAGACCATCAATGCTTATAAGAAGTCAAGAAGGCTGCCTATTTGCGCCTGCATATTTGCTAATTTTTCAACTATGCCTATCTGGACCACCACCATATCATACCTTATCACCAGTAATACCGTAACTGCACACAAATACACGTACCTTACAGTTGAATATTATGAACCCGTGTCATATCGGTGTATAAGTGGGCTAAAAATGTCGTTGAACCTTAGCGCGTTGTGACCGACTACTTTCCACTTTCACACCGGATTTCACCTCTCCGACATTGAGAGATTGATGCTGCGGATGCCATAAAAGAACTCCTCCTGGACGCCGTATATGAATGTCGACTGGACACCTGATGGTGACTGTGAGGAGGAGAGCTACAATGAACAATCGTCGTTAGAGAAATCACTCCTCTTTGACGGCAAGCACGTTTCTGAAGAAAAGGTCCTGTGAAACAGCAGCTTTTGATTTCTCACAGCACTGACTGTAGAATGGTTATCGTTCGTACAGTTGCAGCAGGCCCTTATTTTCTGTCGGGGAGCAGAGGGGTGATGTCGCTCTTTCGCTCCGGTGTCTGTCATACGCTTGGGTGGCAGCTGGATACGTCAACGTTCACCCAGGACCCTTCTCAACACCCACAGATTACGCGTTCAACGAAGAAGAAGAAGTGGTCCTTCCCTGCCAGGGAGAAAATTGTTCCTCACTGGCTTCGTAAGATGCTGCTGGTATGAAAAGCGCTTGTGTTTCACTTGTTTCATAGATTTGTACCATGGCTGTTAACTAAAAGGGAAGAGCAAGACGGAACATTTTATTTCCATATAAATTATATGGTGAAAAACTATTGAAAAACTAGCACATATGAAGGCACAAGTAGACAGCCTTTGTTTGTTGTAAGCACCGATGGTTTAAAATTACTCCCGTGATCATGAGTAAGCGTAATAACAACAAACTAATATGTGCAAACATATCGGCAGTGCTCGGACTCGAACTCAAAATCCTGCCGGTGTGCTACTATTAGGCGGCACTCCTACCAACTGCGCACCTGAGGCACATCTCGTGATGTGTCGTAAGAGTTGATGATACTTGCACGCACGCTTTCAGACCTCCTTTTCAGTTCTTTAAAAAAGCGTTCAGCAAAAACTGACTGTGGTTCCAGACTCCGTTGACAGGGACCTACATCCCTTCGAAATAGCATCGCAAAAGCTCACCTTGAGTTGGGAACCTTTCTTAGTGAGTAGGCCAACAAAGACGTGCACTTGTACTTCCCCTGCCCACTTATCGTACGTTCATTGGTTCTTTGGTTCACTCTATTTCTCCTGCTTCTTCTTCCTGTCCGTTGCCCTAACCGCGACATATCTTCAGGATTACGACGGTCTGGGACGCAAACAGTATTCTACTTACCTGACGCTCGTAGGACCCACTGAGGTTTGAGAAATTCAAGGCTCAATAACAATCAATACCCAAAGTTATGCTATGCTTAATATGCTCAATTAAGGTACATCTCTCTAGAGTTTTGTAGTTGTATATGATAGATGGTCAGATTTATTGGTCGTAAATACTTCGAAGAAAATAAATAAGTAAATGTAAAATGTCTGTTCAATGGACCACCGAAATCTTTAAATTGGGGAAGAGATGAAGATCCAAAAGAGCGACTGTCAAGCAGAACATTCACCACAGAAACGGAATGAAACAGTAACCGTCACTTACTCATTGTGACAGTATCCGTTCCATGGCTGACACCAATGCCCGCGTTAGTGCGCGCCGCGACGCGAATCTTGTACGTCATGCCAGGAATCAGATGGAACAACGTCACACTAGCGGCTCGTTCGTTCGTGGTGATATTTCGATTGAATTTCGTGCCTTTTCCCAGAATCACAATCTGGAATTCCAACGCCGATTAAACATCAATAAAATGCTACAGTAGCGGATTTTATGAAACTAAAACTGAACGTAAATCAACTAAACAAGGCAGTAACAAAAGCGGGAAGAAACATCTATAGAGACCGTAAGAAGGAAAATAGATTATGAAAAGGAGAGGAAAATGCCACAAACGTCTTACTACAGCGCTCACGAAAAAGTAAACTTCTGCGAAACTTTCCTTCCCTAACAAATATCTCCAGAGATTCTCATCTTCAAAGCGGGCCATTCTCACAGCGAAAACGAATGGGCGCCAGTTCAAATTCCACAAAAGTTTAAGATTTTGTTTACAGCTCTATATACGTCATCAGCACAAAACTGGTAATTCATCAATAATTCCTGCATAATGTGCTTAACAAAGCGTCCTAAGGTTAATGCGTTTGGAGGACGAGTGCACTGGAATGCTTTCAAGATAATCAATGTGGAGCACTAATTATGTAGAAGGAACTTGCTGTACCACTATAAAATCCCCTTTAATATGAACCCTCGGACGGTGACCAGAGATTACTCTGCGCTGCATTGCTAAATTTCTGCAAGGATTGGAAGAATTAAACGCACGGCGTCAACGTGAAGGAAATTTTCACTGTTGTCCAATGTTCTGGCCGTTGCATGGCGAGTTACAGTAAGAAGCTGTGCACTCGCGCATTTTTCGTACTACCTAAAGAAACTCTCCCAAAATGCGGATGAAATTCAAACACGAAGAAAGGTACACACTAGTAACTTTGACATTGAAGTAATATCCGAAGTGGTTCACACATTTCCGAATGGCTTCTCTCCGAAATTGTAATCTATCAATTTGCTTTACACTATGAAATCAAATATTACCGCATAACTATGGAAAACTCCAAGCCTTTTAGGAGAATTGAAGCAATTGACAAAGGGTCACTCAGACGAAGAGCAGAGCTAACGGGGAGAAGAGTATCACCTCACGCACATTAAATCTGCGACACTCTGGAATTAGTCAAAAGCCATTGGCCGAATTGCGAGCGGTGCTAACCTAGCAATATCCGCACCAGTTGGCCACGTGACCTCTTATGCAACGGAACTTGTCGGAGCTTGGAAACACGGATGCAAATAATGCCAAATGAAAACGTCCAGAGGGCAAACCAGGCTATATATGCATGCTCACATGCACTATTGCTTACTATCCATTACAAGCAGAAAGCGTGAGAAAACGTGGAATCGAAAGTGCTCGTGTGTTTCTGAATCCTTGGCATGCATTTTTACAAGCCGACTTGAAAAATGGACCAGGCATTAATGAAAGCTCTCGATCAGAAGAGCCAGGCTGAACTAAATTCGCAGCACATATTACAGTGCGGAGTCGCAAAACGTGAGTCGAAACTCAGCTAATGGTTAGGATAATTTTCACCGAGGTTCGAAAAATGCCTTTTTAGATACACTATCGATCGCATGTCATCACAAAAAATTTGTCTCTAGACGAGGAACGAACCTGTGACCTATTTTTCTTCCGAAGGTGTTGATTCGTATTTAAAACCAGTTTTTTTTTCTTAAAAAAAATCACCGAGTTGACCTTGTATGTATCTGCGCCGGCACATACGCGATTATAGAGACAGTCAACAAGATAAAAATTCTCTTTCTGCGTTAAACTATAATATGAAACACGCTAGGATAGGACGCAATAGGAACACGCTCATCCAAAAACCTTCTGGAAAATTCAATCAAATTCGCTTTTACCCATAAGAGCCAATACATTCTGGTCAGATACTACACATTACTGGTTATAAGGGGCAGTCCTTAGCCTACCTAAAACTGTGTCAATATGACAGCGGCTACAACAGCGTAAAGAAATCTGCAAGAATTTCTAGAAGATCCAAGAAATGCTGGTCGCTACTGTCCATCGTTGTTTTCGCATCACCTCTACTGCAGCACTGGTAGGAAAAATAAAGCATAAAGCACAAATTTACTGACACGACTCCATCGAAACCGACGGAGCTGAAGGCGGATAAAGTAGTTAGTCAACTATGCCAGCATATCGCAGAAGCCTCCACCAACAACAGCAAGACACACCTGGAATCCCTTGAGAATCCCATTCATTCCGTCAGCTGGCGGCGCTCTCCATCCAATGCGAAGTGTAGTTAGATTCAGCATTCGAATATGCACATCCGACGGTGGAAGCGACGGCGCTGAAACAGATTTCACATAGCACTAGTGCTTCTACCGAAAACGGCTAACATCTTACGACTCTGGTAACTCTCGATTTTGTTAACAGCTATTATCAAGCACAGCAGCTCGATCGTTTCTATTGCTCATTTTATAGCGTGCTACAGACGAACAAAGCTGAGAAGAGCACTTCGGAAACAAGAAATAGGTTGTATGACTAAAAAATGGAGGGTTTTTCTGGACTTCTAACGAATGCGAATACCCTCGCTCTAAACAGTTACACCGATAGAATTTGAAGTCACAGATAAATGTCTACACGCTGTTGATTAAATGAATGGGAGTAAGCACTATATATGTAGGTGTATGCAAGATTTTTTAAAGTCGTTCTTTATTCATCTGAATTGCTTATAAATAAATGTTAGAAGCTGCTGTAAATCAATTCCCATGTATGTACATTGTGCCGCGTAGTCCACTTCCAACGGATATCACCGAGACACTCAAGGTGGCCGGCAAAGCCAGTCATAGAAAATTTGCCGCCCGTCAGCCTAAAGGCCCCCACAGAGTTCTGCGGCAGCGCCGCGGCCCTATGCTTAACCATAGGGCAGAGACGCAGAGCTCGCCGTCGGCGGCGTCCCTGCCCTATCCTTAACCATTGCGGAGAGCGGCGTTGCCGCAGAACTCTGTGGGGGCCTTAAGGGCCTCTATAGAGTCTCGCGGCAGCACCCCGAGAACTCTTCCATATTGCTCCCGCCGCAGTGGGACCCACGCTACCACTGTGGTGGAAGCCGCGGCGCGGACGAGTTGTCGCAGAGCCGCCGCACGCAAAGGTCCCAGAGGGCTGTCGCAGTTCACGGTGGCTCTCACCCGCAGCGCCAGGAGCTGCGGGTGAGACCCGCCGGAGGGCGTGATAGAAGGGTGTCCATTATGGTTCATCTATTCTAAACATGTTTAAAACGAATCTACATGCTAGGGATAAAGTGGGTTGGTGCATAATCTCTGTCCATAAAGGAGCTTGACAACGAACAACATAATCACCGGTAGTGTCGACAAATGGAGGCGTATGGAATCCTGCACTCAAAACGTAACGCAAAAAACCTTAGCACGATATTAGGTAACCTTAATTGCACTGAAAATCTCTGTGGCCTTCCAGTAACAAGTTACTCGTCTGAGGTTTAGGGAAAACCTTTGCACAGAAATGCAACAACAAGGCAGACCGTTCTTTCTAGTATCCCACCCACTGAACTATAACTGCATCGGACAGACTTCCCGGACTCAACGAGGCATCGGAGGGAATGCTGTCATCACAAGGGCTACCACATTATCTTCGAGCTGCTTGTCAAGCGAGGAAGTTTTAGTGAGGGTAGATCGACAAAAGTGAGAGCAAGCGCAAAATGGCACAGAACTGTTGAGCTATAAGAAGTGTTCTATTAGATTTCGGGGCTTAGATTCAACAACCCCTAACTTAACTTAGAAAACGCTTCTTCACAAAAGAAAAAACGTTTTCCTTATGGCATCTTTGACATTCTTAGATGTCGTAACTGCCGGCAAAAGTACGCAATGTTGCGTACAGCAGCCCTTGCGGCGCCGCACCACCCGCCGTTGTCATGGCGGGTCCGCGGCACCCGCAAGACTCTACTGCCGGCCTAAGCCACGAGATTAGATCTTCTGCTGACTGCGCCGCCCGCGCACTCAGTGCGCGTATTCTAGAAAAAATCAGGCGGCACTATGTCACTAGATGCGAAAACTATTAGGTTGTCTCATAAGTCTTCGCCGTTTTTTTTTTCAACGATTCACTGCAGATTTCGCCGGCGGTCTCTTGCATAGCGCTGCATAGCTTTCGAAAGAGAATGATTTGCTCTATCAGACCATGTATTGCATTTCTTTTTTAATCATGAATTTTGTCAATTTTTAGGTCGTTGAAGTGAAAAGTGAAAAAGTGAAAAAGTAGCCATTTGCGCACTTGTTCTCTCCGCTTAGGTTTGTAATTTTTTGCGCAGTTTTTTATAGCATTTGGAAGACAATGTTCTGTACTACAAGAATATATGTTAGCGTTATTTGCTCATTTGTCCTTTATTGATTTTTTGGTCATCAAATTGAGACGTCCGAAGGGGGGATGGTTATTTTTGCCGACAACTCCTGCTCTGTGGTTGGACTTTTTGGGTTGGTGTTATATGTCGTTCGAAAGAGAATGTCCTGCTCTATAAGAATGCGTGTTGCGTTTATTGATTTCTATTGAATATCAACAAAATGCCAAAAAGGAAGAAATCGTCTTCACCAACACCTCCTTCTTCTTCTTCATTTGTTGATATTCGACAGAAATTAGCGTGAGCCAATAAACGCGACACAATTTCTTACTAAGCAAGACATCTTCTTCCAAACGACATATAACTACAAGCAAAAAAGTCCAACCACAGATTCGGAGTTTTGTTAAAAATTCGGACAGAAAAGTCGGAATTCCCAATTTGATGGCCTAAAAATCAATAAAGGACAGGTGAGAAAATCAGACCAACGCATATTCTTGTAATACAGAACATTGTCTTCCAAATGCTATAAAAAACTGCGCAAAAAATCACAAACCTAAGCGGAGAGAACAATTGCGCAAATGACTACTTTTTCACTTTTTCACTTTTCACTTCAACGACCTAAAAATTGACAAAATGCATGAAGAAAAAAATGCAATATATGTTCTGATAGAGCAAATCATTCTCTTTCGAAAGCTATGCAGCGCTATGCAAGAGACCGCCGGCGAAACCTGCAGTGAATCGTTGAAAAAAACGGCGGGGACTTATGGGACAACCTAATATACGTCGCCCTCAGAAAAGCAGCAAAATTATGGAAGCGCTTAAGTTTCTAGCAAAGGCTTTTTATATGCAGCCAGAAATATGAGTGGCGATTTCAAAAAACAAACACCAGAAACATGCGAAGTAAATTGAACTGGGCTGATATAACAAGTCTTAATGGATCCGCTAAACATATCGTATTCCTTGACTGATATCTGCTAGTCTCGCTGAATAGTGGAAAATTTTCTGCACTAAAACCTCCATGATTCAAAAGGGATGCTTTCTCAAGAACGGTGATCCTCATCTCAAACAATTCCTATGCCACATTTCTGGTGTCAGTAGCCAGTTTTAAACGTTTTTAAAATAATAATTTCATCCCTCTCTTCTCTCACGACTACCTTCACGCCCTAACTTTTTCATTTACATCTTCAGCAAGGAGTATGAGGTTCTAAGTCGGAGGACGCGGAGGCAGTCGCATGCACACCGGATCAGTGTTCTAGTTTGGGGTGTGATTCGAGCCAACTAGCCTACATTTATCCTTTCCCCTTTACACATCATCCGTGGTTCTTGGGAAGAACATCCACTAATCAAAACCAAACGCAAGGCAGAGCACGCCGACTCACGAGCTTCGGCTGTCAGAGCATCCATCGAGTTACTTGGAGCTCCTTGAATGGACTTGTGGTAGGGAATCACGAAGAACTCGTAGTTCGTGAACGGCATGAGTCCGTTCACCACATACGACTCCACATGTGCACCGCTCACGTTCACCCACCTGAAAACGAACACTTAGAAAATCAGTGATCAAATGATAAACGACTTGAGCACGCCTCAGCAATGACTCACTGATTGATGTTGCTTCTCGGAGGTCCACGCCATTTTATGTAGTAGCCTTCCACCATGTCTTCGACCTTCTTTCTCTTCCAGAACAGTCGCACTGCAGTCGAGTTGATCGTTTTCACCTCTTCAAGCTTGATGAGCTGCTCAGACGTGATCCTTCTCGTCGCCTGTTCCAGATCGAGATTTTCCAAATCGTCCACAGACACTGCAAATTCGGAAGAATGCATGAAAACTTGAAGGAAAATAATAATATCGGCAGAAATTATGAACCGTTGTTCTGCAAAGCAAAGAAAACAAAAATTCTGTCGCAGAAATATACTAAGGAGTTCTTGCACATGGAGAACTATGATAAGAGGCGAAAAAATTTAGGAGACGTAGCGCACATCAGAATATGTCCATTCAACTCACGATGTGCGTTCCTTGCCATTGTGTTCACAGCTGAAGAAATTGGACTTGGTGGTCCAATCCCCTTCTCGTTCTCAGCTCTCACTACGAATACATAGGTTTGCGAAGGCCTTAGGTTCCTTACGCGGTATCTTGGACCTGAGATGTAGTCCGGAACATTCAACCACGTCTAAAATTGTGGCACTTAGCAATTATTACAAGGAAGTATAAAACGTAATCTGACCCAACTAACCTCCCCAGCTTCCGGACTGAAAAACTGTACAATGTAGCCGGTAACCGGACTGCCACCATTTTTCTCTGGTGCTCTCCATTCCAGGTCCACCTTAAAAGCAACAAATATGTAATAAAAAGCACAAAAACTGTAAATTATGTACGACAGGCATTTTGCGACAGCACGTATTCTCGGTAAAGTAGTTTTATACCCAGAAAATGATTTTCCTCTAATCAGACTTTAAATTACCAAATCACTCGAAAGTTAAACACAGAAGGAGTCCATCAAATCTATGCAAAACAAGCGGAAAACAAATCAAAATCAGAAAAATAATAAAATTGTCTTCAATAACAACGGAGTCAAAAATGGTTGGCATCGAATCAGACTTCAGATTACACCAATCTAACCCACATTAAACAAATTGATAAGATATATAATATCATGTTTCCCCACTTTCTAATGTTTGCAATTTCTAAACCACACAGCCAGCTCGACGTAACTCAGCAACTTCTCTGAACTGCATCTATTAAAATTGTTGGGAACCTACCGTCCACTAGCACTTGTCTGTGAGATTACCACAAAAAGCTAAGGAAACCTCATACGAACAAAAATAACTGCCTTTGCTCCCATAACACTGGATGGAAAAACTTACGTGTTAAAAAGTGAAGCTGAGCTTAACGTAATTCTTCAGGAAGCGCTCAAAAGAGGGACTTGCCAGTCTATCACCTTCTCCACTCTCTTACAAATGCCAGGGCTTCGGTAACACCTATGAGCCTCTAAGAGCCAGATGGTAATTAATAAAGCAGTAAGATTTCCAGTTTTAGTGCGGTTCAACGTTTATTTTACTGGTGCTTTTTACGGCTATTTTGTTTGTTCGAAGTTTCCGTTGACGTTATTGTGCACCCTCGAGTGCATTTAAATAAATATATAAATGTCCATAAAGAGATCGACCAATAAGTAGAATCCGTTGGGTTAGCGGCTGTGTAAAAACTGATTTTTCAGAGAAAAACTTCGTCAACCACGGGTGAGGACGGATTCACTGCTGCATCTATTATTTCCACTTTTCTGCGCTACATATATATTCTAATAAATTCCATAGGATAATGAAACCGAAATCAACCGTTCAAAAATAATATAAATTTTCTTGCTAAAATTACTGACTGCACAACAGATCATACTCAACACTATCCCCTCACCTCTAAAATGTCGTTGTTTTGCGCCTCATTACAGAAATTGAACGATGGGCAATATAAGTAATAAAACAAAACTTGAATGGAAGCTAATCTTACCTCGCTATCGGACACATTACTAGCGATCGGCTGAGATGGTGCTGACGGGAAATTTGACCGGTCCGGCATTCGCGAGAAAACCGATTTCGTGTTGTGATCTGAAGCAGCTCTCCTATATGGAACCACCCAATCGACATGCTCCAAGCTTTTGGTTAATGAACGCACCTTCGACAATTAACGATGCCGTCCACGTCGACTCTCCATCGTCGTTTTTTGCTCGACATGTGTAAACGCCGGTGTCAGATTTCCTGAAAACTTCTTGGTTGGGGAAGACAAGATCCACGACTGAGAAATTGCTGGAACCTTGGAAAAGTGGTACAGTTATGAGAATTACTGTAGCCTCCAAAGAGTGAAGCAAATACTTCTTTGAAGATAAGAGGATAAGGGATGGTGCTGATCATTCCCTTTTGGAATGCGCCACACATACTATCTCAACGAGATGTCGTGGATGCAATCTGAATTCGTATTTGGTTTCTGCAATGATTTGCGGTGGCAGCCTATGGAAAAGTCAGTGTTTTTGGAAGGCATGGTTTGCCTAGACGGGAAATCCTAGCCATAAACCTGGAGTCCGGTGCACGCGACAACAGCGCCTCCTCTAGCTGCGCTAATACGCGCCCAGATACTTCTTGGTCATCTCAATCCCTTTCTATTTTATTAAAGCGCAACACAGAAGCTCACAAAAGCTGCATTGAAATAAAGAGCCTATTCATGACCCATATGTGGTTCATATGGAAAACGAGCCTTGCTGATGACCTTGAATGCATTCTTTTCCTATAGCATGGCCGATTCCAGACCTTGCCAGGAATGAAACATAAAACTTTCCAGATTGCAGAAGTACATATGCTATGCTATATGTGCCCTATTTTATGTTACAGAATAATTTTTACAGTTGGTTGCTCGCGATGCAAACGACACATTGTGCCGTGAGATGTCATCTGGAGATAAACCTGCGTCAGCAGTGTGAATTTGGGCTAGAAAGTAGAAATCTGACGGTTTGTTGGATCAGATGCACTGTATGAAAAATCCCAACATTGTTGGGAACCTCATCTACTTCGATCAGATAGCATCGATGCCTTACTGTATCATCGAAAACATAAGAAGAGGTGCTAAGAAGACCCTCGACAAGATCAGCACACCCATGCGCAAGGTCGTCCAAAGAACGACGTCTGCCACACCGGTTGTAAATCACCCGGAACATGGCTCAATAGGGAAAAATTATTAAAAGCTGTGATTCGTACCATGACAAAACTTTTCGGTGGACACACGAGGTACCAAAGTGAGGTTATCACGACCCTAGCTTTCTTTCTGGAATAATGAACACTGGAACCACTTTAATATGAGCCGTGGACTCACAGCAGACCACTGGTGAACCTCATTCCCACCCTAGTTCCTTCCATCAGCCAAAGCGATCCCCCACCCTTTCCGGCCTCGCATCCGGTTCGGATCGAAACAGACAAGGTCAGTCCACTTCTACGGCACCGCGAGTGGTCTGCTGGCGCCTGCGTGCACTCATAAACTGGCAACGAACGCTGAATCAAGCGCAGTGCAAACCGGTACTCCTTTGTTGCACGGGCTACTGCGCTGTAAACCACGCTGGACACACAAAAACCAAGCCGCAAGCACACACGCAATCGTGACGGATATACGATGTCCCCACAAGCTGTTACAAGCACTACGGGTATCGTGGATTAGTCAGCCAGCGTCGCCAGCAGTAGTGGGTAACTCGACACACGCACATGGCATTCGGCTCGCTAGGACGACGATCCGTTAACGAGCTTGAGAATGGAGCCGCACATCATGTGCACCACTGCGTCCAACACACGTTCAGCGCTCATCAACGGCTTCCCGCTTTCGGAAGAGGAAACGACGTAAGACGACGCTGAGCGATGCGCGGTGAAGCCGGCAGAATCTCGCATATCATATTCCCGCCGTCCGACAGCTGATCCGAGAGATCCGCCGCCGATATTACGCAAAGGAACGGAGTGTATGTGGAGAGCGTATGTGTGTTTGATGCATATCTACTGACATCGCAGTGAAACGTCATTCATTAGCTGCCAGCTGATGGCCACTAGAACGTCAGAGGGGTGCCACTCGAGCTGGTCGGTCGCGACGATCGGGCCAAAATCACCTGATCTAGCGGATAATTAACGCAGCAGAACGCTAATGACAACGAGATGGGAGTTGTACGAAAAAGTCATTGTCAAGTACTTAGTACTGTCACACCGATCTCGTACAGAAAGAAGACCTGGCATTTGAGAGATATGAGGTTTCTCTTCGTCGTTGTAATCATCTGAGAACAAGGACTCTCTAATTAATGGTCAAGAATGAAACTCACGCAATTGCAAGAAAAGATAATGAAGCTAACACTTGGTTCGAGGTTCAAGACGCTACGAAATTCTTTAGTAAGATTAAGGCTAATGGATGACGTTAATACATCCCTGCTTGGAATGCGCAACACATTCTACTTCTAGGCCCTCTACACAGTGACTTCCGGTGGCCGCCCGGTAGACGAGTCAGTATTTTTCACTTCCCAGACAAAAATCATAGATGACAGAATTATCGAATTATCGATGAGTTAGCCTGGGAGGGACCCCCCAACAAGAAAATCGAATCTGATGCACATAACATCTACCCGTTACCTCTTTTGATACAGCATGAATGTGTCTAATAGGACAGAAAATGGCGCGAATACTTTATCGAATGCGGTATATGGTTACCAAGAAAAAATCACTTAACAAGAATACAGCCCGTTTTTCACCAAAGCTCCATTCCTATCCCCCTCACTCGACCCGAACCCCGATCTATTCAACAAAAAAAGTGAGGAACTGAAACCTCGCGAAAACTGAGGAACCAAATCTCATCTGATTAGATTCCGCTGTTGATTCTTGAAAACCACTAGGAAGAACATTGATTTGTTCTACGGACCTCCTTGCGAAAGCTTTGAACATCAGTCAAGCGGATGACCCACTGGGCACACAACAAGGAAAATTCAATAGATAGATGTCATCAGTGTTGAGACTAAGATAACTTGCCTAATCAGAGCATTCCCCCTTTTCTAACACTTCAAATTCGATGGTGTCGATACAGAGCAGATTCCTTCAGGCCACCAAGCCGCACTCCCTGTTGGTCCGCCGCACCACGAACTCCACAACCCTGACTCAGTGAAGTCAATGAGGCGAGAAATTCGGGCTAAGTGGAATCATTTCATTGTATCCCATTGTATTCGGGCAGTGTTGTCAAACGCCGCGAAGACCCGACCTGGTCTGGTTTCTCAAGCACGAGGTCATGCCGGGAGATGCAACTCACTTGAGATCCGCAATATGGAGGCTGCCACTCGAATGCTGACTGTAGCGATTATCCTTGGTAGTGTCGACCGGATTTCCGTCAAGCAGCCATGAGATCCTGGGCGGTGTTCGACCACTTGCCTGACATGGTAAAGTGGCCGACGAGCCAACCATTAGCGTCTGATTCTGATGACCATACTCGATCACCGGTGGAGGATGAGCAACGACAGCTGAAAACGCACAACCATAGTGAAAACCATTTCAAATTCATTACCTACAGCAATCTAGTAAGCTAGTGCACTCTTTATGCTCTAAAACTTACATCCATTGTTACAGTTAGTTCCATTCAGGCATAACGACAGCGCTGACGTTAGGCTTAGAAATGATCCAAACACCATAGGTTTCTCTCATATGGGTCACCTGATATGGGTGGTGGATCACACGCGGTAAAATTCGATAACAGTACGGTAGCGAAGGAATATACAGAAGGACGAGGCGGGTAGCTGATCAGGAGCGCTGTTCTTGGCGTGCACTTCAATCAGTGCAGCGGATGAGGTGCACAGCGCTGTTACTGGGAAGGACGACGACGACGGCTGGGTATGTCCAGGGCTGCACCTAATGAGCGCCACGATACCAATTGCATCGCGGACAACTACCACTGCCCCCAAAGCGGATCGGGGACAGAGGGGCCGAAGACGCACACGAGGCAGAGGGAGGAGCATGCAGACAGAAATGAGGGGAACGGAAATTTCGCAGTTTGAAGAGCTCGAATATCACAAGTCCTGGCTCTTCATCTGTGGAAGAACAAGAGTGTTTGTTCAAGCAAATGAACGAAATTTTCGTGCGCCGAACAAGTAATTGCATTCACACGCCGGCAATTAGTACGATGTCGACGGAACTGGCTAAGCGGTCATAAGGTCAGGCCATCTTTGCCAAAGGAACAGAGGGACTTGTGCTTTTCACGAGCCTTTGTAGTACTATGAAAGTCTGAAAGCTAACAACCTTTTTGAGTAACAGCACCACACCGTATCTCTTACTACATTTACGTCTATTTCAAACTGTTGTAAGGCTAGTAGAGTTAAATTCGTCACTACAGTTGAATTCTACAAAAAAAAATCCTCGAAACGAATCGCTGAACAAATCTTTATGCAGAGACAGGCGTGGGCGATCCCATAAAGGAAGGTAAATGTCAAAGTACCACAACGTCTCTTCACCAAACCTGATGACTCCACCGGCCATCAATCCACTACTTTTTCTAAAAAGGCACTCTAGGAAACAGTTTTCACGAAGATGTGTGGAAATCTGTTAGTAAGAAGCGACGAAGATGCGTGGAAACGTGTTAGTAAAAAGCGCAAGACGAGATACAGAAGGACAGCACTTGAAGACGACCGGAAACCGGAATTCGGCACACATGGACAAAAACTCCGTGCAGCAACGTCGATTCCAGTCAAAAGAATTCCAAACCGAAATGACTTTTCATCGCAAAAACTGGTTATACCATTACGCAGGCTAGAGTGAAATGACATGAATTAACAAACAGTGAGAAGTAGAAATCCTCAAAACTGGCACCCAGGCAATCGTTTTTCAGGGTGTCCATGCATTTAATGCTTGACACACGGTATTCGCTTTTACAGATCTTGTACAACATTTCAACACTCGTCCATACCGTCTTGGTAGAAGAAACCCAAACACTCCGGAGTGACAGAGTGTAGTTAGGTAATGGGAACTATAACAGCAGGCAAGTAGTAATAGTAGCTGTATTTAACTTAAAAAGCGGTGATGCGGACTTCACGTAACCCGTAAGCTCCTCATAGCTTCTACAATTCTTCAGAATAAGAGGCCACAAACTTGTTCCATTGGAAAGAGGTTTCCCGTGAATGACAACTAACCACAATATTTCTAACTCCGGATCACTTGAGCATGCTAAGTTTCGCGGAAAAGATGAAGGGGTTCCTTACTCTCTTAAATTGAACCTGAATAAAAAGAAACATGAATAATCGAATAATCGAATTTGGAAAGTTAATATTAGTCAACGGGTGACAGGGAATGATGGTTAGCGCGATCGCAACAGAACAATCCGAAATGAAGAACATAGCTCAGCAGACTTGTGCGTCGCAGTCAGCCAAATCGCAAAAGCAACATGTCTTCAGAGAAGCTCGTCGAAACTCTTACAGATGGCCGAATGCGATAAGTGACGCCTGCCTCACATGTGATGACACCTTGTCCGCTTATCTTAAGCCAACGAGTAAACTCGTCGGAGCGGTCAGCGAAGACAAACATGAGCACGGGAAGAAGTGGAACTGGAGCGTGTACAACACGACCCACTCACGCCTTTTATGGTCTTCAGGTCACGTTCTGGCGCAAGCCTGGGAGCCTGACCAGGATTTCACATCTTCGCACCTTCACACTACAACGGACGTTACTCTCAAGCACTGCTGGCCGACTCCAAGGAATTTTCGTGCTTTCTCGTAGGCCAAGTCGCACGCGCCCTCAACACGCATGAATAAGTCAACCCTTCCATGATTCCTATGCATCGTATGGCTAACTGCTTTGCTATATACATCGCTTGTTTAGAACGGACCCAGACCTACATGAGGAAAAAAGGAGAGAGAATAACGTTTAAAAAAAGAAACTTTCAAAAAATGACTGAATGCAAAATCACTTCCCCAAACGCTAGTCCTGTCCACTAGATCAAGTATGCTCCTTTATGTCATAGTTATGCACTAGACAGTGACCGGCATTTACAAGCTTCGAAAACTAAAGCGAAGATTAACGTGATAAGGAAAACAATGGGTGAGAGTAAAACACCAAACGGTTAGATCTGAGTAGTGTATCTCTGCACAGCGGCGCGAAGATCTACGACAAGATGTCCAGTTGATACTAGCCGCATCTTAAACTGAAGGATTTACTTGTATGCAATTACATGAGGCGTGACTAGCGCAAGCTACAGATGACGTGTCATTCCGGACCTGCGAAAAAAATATGCTAACGAAGGTTTGCCTGCAGGTAACGTCTGAATGCATTACTTTAAACTCTGTGGTAATTAAGTTTATTCCTGTTTCTTTACTTTTCTCATATTTCAGCTCATTTCCAATCGGCTCCAACGTAAAGTCTGGGCAAATGTCCCACCTAATCCAACCAAGCCCTGAATTGGAACCGGATTTTTCTGTGAAGCTTGGTAAACCAGATAGCAGCTGGTTCGACTAACAGCAATCTATGAGCAAGACGAGCCTGCCTTGGGTTAAACACGGAAAGCGAACCAAGCCAGAGATACCAGATAGATGCAGGCAACTGCTTCAAAAGGTCATTTAATCCTAGTCAACGGAGAGAGCCTCCATGAAAGAGGAAGGGGGTTTTCTACATCGAAGTATGAAGAACGTAGTGGCTGAACGTACGAACGGCCGAAGTTCGCAACTCGCTCGTCCAAACAACAACTCGCCAGGGAGGCTTTACAAAATGCGCTTCGACCCCCGGGTGAAGCCGCGGGTCGCGGAGGGGGGCATTACATCGCAATACATCGTGTTCCAATGTCACGGCGGGGCGCTCGCGCGACGCCGCAGTGGTCATCAGCAGAAACTTTAAACAAATTCCACCGCCACGGCTTCGGCGTAGACTGGAATTTAATTGCTTCGCGGTTTTCTCGTTAACCACCGAATGCTCGATTCGATTCCGGCGACCAGAAGAAATCGGTAGTCAGTCCTTAGCCACTCGCCCAAAAACTTCCTCATACACAGATCCAACTGGATGCTGGCTGGATGCTTCTCGAACTTTGATTATTATTGCTAAAGGAGAAGGCTGATGAAGAATGATTGAGGTGTCTGTAGTTAGTAGCTTACATCCGATACCGTATACTTGGCACAGGGCATGAAGAGCGGTTAGCAAACCTTATTCATTATACTTATTCGTTAGCTTATTTTTTGCCCCTGGAATAAGAAAAAACTAATAGTAATTAATTAATAGTAATTAGTAATTATGAGAATCGCAATCCCAACCAACCACAACCAGAGGAGTTACTTCCCTCTCCCGTGCCCTGCAGTCCCCTCCCTTGGAATTTTCCGAACCTCCTGAACTTCCTGAATTGCCAGTGAGCCAACGCGCAGACTCAGATAAGGGTGTACTGGGACAAAACCCTCAAACTAGGATTGCACCAAATTACCCACATAGTAGCAGGTATTTTGCTCACAGGTGCATGCTTTGAAAAGGAAAAGAACGTAGTGGAGAATTGGTTAGGTTTACCCCTCAGTGCAACGCAAACTAAACTCGTCCTAAATGGAAGTAAAGAGACAGATAAAAGGCCCTTTATATAGGCAGCGCTGTTGGATTAAATAAAAGGATTCTTTCTAAGAAGAGAGAGGTCTCGAAATTTGAATGTCTATCACACTGCATAGTTCTCATTTCTACATGATTATTCCAAGGGATGTGAGCCGAGTTCATATTTTCCACTAAATTAGCTCATTTGCCTAGCGTCACCTAATAAAGCAGCCGAACCTCAAGGAAGAAAAACAGCCTAAAGGAAACTTGAGAGACGTGATGGGAAAACATACAGCTACCACAAAACAAAAAACAAAAGAACGAATTTCGTACTTTTCCAATTAACGACACTTCAAATGCAGGGGCAACACATAAAGGCCCACCACATGCAAATCTTCCCAAAAATAAGTAAAATTGGGATGACAAAAAAATGAAAGTTTTCACAATATGAACTTTTTATACCGGCTTTGGTTCAACTATGTATATAGTAACCCGTCCGATATTAGCATACGTTGCACACATCTTTCCTGCTGTAATATTCTAGAAACGTTGCTGGCTTCCTTGCAATCGAGATGGACAAGGATTCTTTACCTATCCGCACACTATTTGAACGATAATGTCGAGGAAAAATCAAGGTGTCTTTCTAAACTGCCAGTTAGTCACGCAACCTTCGCCTCCTAGTTGAGTTTAATATGGCCATTATTAAGGTTCTGTTTGAAGGTTTCAACTTCAAAGGTACGGAACGCGTAGCAGAAAATGTCGTAGTCATCAAGAACAGAACAGTGACAAGGAAAAACGGCAGCCGAGCCGAGGTTCATGGATGCTCTGGAAGACCAGCAATGAAAATATGGATGCTCTGGAAGAGCAGCAATGAAAATTACAAATGACGCCCAGTCTATGTACATGCAGGACCGGCCAATTAATCACTGAGCAAGGGATTAACAAGAAAATCGGGAAGTGACGGATGAGGAAACGCAGAGAACAGTTGTAAAAGCGAGCTCTGACGACGACTGATGAGTGCTGCTCTGCTCGCAGCACACCGATAATTATTGTGATTAGGGAGGAAATTACAGCGTTCAGCCATAGCTTCATAGCGCCGACTAGTGGTCCCGCAGTGGATAATTGAGAACGAGGAGCGAATTTCGAGCGAAACAGCAGCGGCACCAATGGCGCCGTCGCCGTCGCGGCTGATCAGCGTGCAACGATGAAACGGGAAAAATTCGGCGGCGGTGACGGCAGAATTTATTCGTGGCCGTCAGCTCGCCACCATACTGGCCCATCACG
This sequence comes from Heligmosomoides polygyrus polygyrus, assembly GCA_947396885.1. NCBI lineage: Eukaryota > Metazoa > Nematoda > Chromadorea > Rhabditida > Heligmosomidae > Heligmosomoides > Heligmosomoides polygyrus. The sequence goes on from OX377206.1 coordinate 27,783,833, forward strand.
GCTACTACAACCACTACCGCCACCACCTCTGACAGCCGTCTGATCGATGGAGGTGCAACCCTCCTCACTGTGCACATCTACGGAGAGTCCCCACGCTAGATAGGGAGAGCAGCGCAATCAACGGCTTAACCGTGACCGCGCGTTGAGCCGCTGCTTGAGCAGGAACAGCAGCACCAGCCACAGCACACAGCTAATCACCGTCACAAAACCGTATGTCAAGCATATGAATCGCATTTAATTGAAGCGCAAAAAACGACGCGGAGGTCGACTGGCTGTCACACAGCTGTGAGACGAAAAACTCTGACGACGCAGCAGTATTCGCTTGAGACGACAACAGACACATTCAAACGCAATCGCCCCTTGCCATAATGGAATGGAACTCCTGTAAAATGTTTCGCCTAAAAGAACGGACCTAAACTAAGGTTTATTCGACAGCACAGAGTGTTAAGTATGGGAAATATTCAACAGAAACGCCGACTGACCGAAAAGAACTGGACCTAAAAAGCTCTAGAAACATGATGGAGGTTCGCCGATATTATTTAGGGGTCGAGCGCAAGGCTTAACATCTACCTTACAACCACTGATATACCGAAAACTATACTGTAGCATACATGAGAATAATAATATATCCCAAATCTGCTTGAACGTGAGATGAGGATAATGTAGTATTTCACTTTGGAATTAAATTGAACCGGTTTTGTCTGCATTAGACTGGAACTGACCGCATTAGACTGATTAGAATTAGACTGATTGACGGAAACAAAACTGACAAATTGTAAAGAACTGTCTATTCTTCATAATCTGAAAGGAAGATGATGAAAAACACGCGCCTTTACAAGCACCAAACCAAAATACACAGTGTGTGAAAAAAAACCTTCCAGCACTCTAACGCAACACAACAAAACATATAGGACTAGTCCTAGCACAAGGTCCAAACCTCAGCGCTAAACTATGACACTAAGAAAAGATAAAAGAGCCGATAGGAAGGAAAAAAAGACTATGCCTTAAGCAAAAGTTGGGGTAAGCACAACGAGTAAACGAGTAAGTTTTGAATAAAAATATACGCAGTCGGACGCGAAATTTTTGGTCGTCGCTGAAAAGTCCAACAAAGAAAGAACGTGAAGTCGTAGGCTGTACAGAACTATAATAACCAATAGCAATTGCTCAAGCATTATTAGATCGATTTATCCCTTCTTCTAGCAGACAATTCCAAAAAAGATTGTAATTGATTGTCTTCTTTAAACGAACGGCTCCAACCAGTCAACAATTTTCCAACGAGTCCGTTTTCTGCTATAAATATGTAGGTGAGAATAGCAAGCATAAAGCAATTACGACAATTCAGAACAGCCTTCTTTCATTGGAAAGCACTTTTCGTAACTGCTTCTCAATTTTAGCGAAAGTAAGGCACCAAATCTACGATACTCTCAATATCTAAAACTGCTCATAGCAAGGGAACACTACCAATACTACCAATACTTTCTACATGTTAGATTTTGTAAGCAATCTAACCATGGAGTCACCTCGCAGAGTATCCACCTAGAAAATATTTGCAGTATTTATGATCAAAACGCAATAAAATAAATAATTGTTCGCCAAGGAAATTATATTAAAAAGCGTAAGACATGAAGAGACAAGTAGTCATGTAGTGCAACTAAAGCCTTATGATACGATAACCAAGAGACAGACGTGCCCTTTCTTCTCCTCAACACGCCAAGAAAACTGAAATTCACTGCAAAATGAAACCAATAATCTCCTCAACCGAACACCAAGAGTGAATCAGAGTGCTCCAAGGAACGGTAGCAACATTTCCAGTCGTGACTGAAGAAGAAGCAGAGGCGCTTCGTAAGAACTGGTGCTGGTGACATCCGAACGGGATTGGAGATATAACGCCGAGGCCAGAGGAGGGTGATCCATTATTCACTGCGACCCCAATTGTCAGGGCATTGCGCACAAAAGCCGACGCGACGACGCAGCTCGCCCCTGCTCCGTAACTCATCACAATACGGAGTGCCAAGTACAATGTGAACCGCTGCGATTATTCATCACCGGTACTTAGGAAATCAAGCCGCTAATCGCCGTCACCGGTGCAAGCGAGCAGTCGTGGGGACTATAGTAGTCTGTAGGCTTACGGGGCTCAATTAGGAGCAACCCGGACCCCATTAATATACACCGCTCGGAACCTGGACATCGGAACGTCCATGGCGGCATGTCTTCAGAAGCCGACAGCCTGATCGCACCTAACGGCTCAACGCGGAGATGGAGTATGCAGCAGGTGCCACTTGTGAAAACAGCACAAACAACTAGAACGCTCCCACATAAATGTTGCTCCACTGGGACTTCATCGAATCTGCGAGTCCGTTTAAAACACTTAAAGCTAAACTTTTGTTCGCATTTTCGTCAGCGACAGCGAGATCATAAGGAGCACAAAAAGGAGCATGAGGCAGCTCTAGAATGGAGGAATATTTGCTCAAAGGGCTTCAATGAAATGAGAAGAAAAGGAAACAGACAAATTTTTCCACGAAATGTGTCCAAGACGTAAAATTATTTATCTCAAAGCATTACAGAAGTTGGCAAAGCGGTATAGAACACCAAGTTACACCAACCCTGCTAGTAACTGCAGAGAGCACTGATAATCGTACACTGCATAAATCAGCAAGTCACAGCAGACAATGTGCTTTGCCATAAAAAGAACACAGGAGGGACATTTGACGGGCAGAAAACAATGACAGCAGTAGAAAATATGTCAGTGAAAGTTTCTGAGGCACAAGATCTGACCTCGACCTAAAGCAAACCAAATTAAAATGATTTTGGAGAGGTGCCCACGGTTGTGTTGCTATTCGAGCACTAGCTAAGAACACAAGCAGAGTAGCTAATGTAGCGCAGTCGGTTCTTAGGGCATAAAAAACCTCAATTCCCCACAGCAACTACGCCGGCCCTACTGGTAACTGCCAGCAACTGCCAAACTAAGCAGCAGACCACAACGATCCGTAAACAAATCAGTGGCGCGATTGGCGCTATGGTGGTGGGATGCTTAATCGCGCCCTTCACCGAATAGAGGACCATTAATCTAACCCGTTCAAACGTTGTGAAGGGTGAGGAAACACGCGCCGTCCAGCGGCAAACAATTGACAAGCCCGGGAAAGACCTTGGATGAGTAAGTGGCAGGGTTGGAGCAGGCGAAACGTCGGAAGGAAGAAGACGACGTGGCGGGAACGGGAAAGGAACACCCTGCGGAAGGTGAATCGTCGCAGCAGGGCGCGATGTGAGTCCGCCAGCCACCTCGCCACCATAATCCCTTCGGGGATTCGCACGAGAGGATCAAACTGGGATTAGAGTTAGATCAGGAAGACTCCGCCAAGGCCAGAATGAACGCCTGCACCCGACCGGAAATCACCACCCACCACCTCGCCATACCACACCACACTCAACGGATTATAGCGCGCCGAGCGACGGCCAATCGCACCGGGTTCACGGCAATAAAGGACTTCTGAAAGGGAAATCTGGCCACCACCTTTGGTCATTTTTATGACAGAATACACTAGAAAACTCCTGGAAAGCAGGGTATCAAGCCGCGGAAGGCTTTGTGTGAAAAAGCAGAAATGAAGGGCCCACTCTCATGGAAATTTACAAGAATTCCCTAGAACCAAAATATGACACACATAGGTGGCAAGGTGATGTCTCTTTGTAATATCTTTTTGTTCTGACAATACGTTCGGATCATAGTTTTAAGATGTTAGAGAAAATTTGATATTACGCCGGAACGAAAGTTTCTGCCGTTTTAGTGCTTTGCATGTTCTCACTTTCCCTTTCAAGTTTTAAGCTCTTTAGTCCGCGACGAGGTAGAGTGTTTTGGCGCCACTATGGGAGAGACATGCAGCTTTAAATACATATCAAATACACAAAATGCCTCGCAAGAGTTGAAAAGCTTAACCGACTCCTCGCCGTACCCAAAAATCCCGATTTTCACATCATGAAGCTCTACGGAAATTCCGTGTCAGGGTAGACTCCACATTTAAGAGTTAGGTTGGAAAGGGAAAGTTTAAAAAATCAGCAGTGAAGTACAATACCGCTCAAATTCTTTGCAAAAAAGACGCTTTGCGACGGATTAATCCGTCACAAAGCGTCGCATTGCCATAACTCTTTTCAAAGTTGTTTGTTTAAAATCTAATTAACACCATTAGAAGCCCCGTCTCATTTTCTATCCAGCGACCTAACCATCATCTAAAACGATTGCGCAGTGACCCAGTTATGAAGCTTTTGCTTCCTCGGCTCCGTTATTTGATTTACGACCCCTCCGAGATCCTCAGGGGCATGTCCTTAAGGCTTTTCGTTGACGAGGTTTGTCGAAATTCAGAAATCCTCTGTGGTTTCAGCATATCTGTATTTGTTACGCATCAAGTGTCATTGTGGTACTAAATAGTGCCAAGTTTGAATAACATAGGCCCGATTTCAGATAAGCGCAAATGCGCGGAAACCTAAGATTCAGTTAAAGATTTCCCGACTACTAGCCTGCTACAGAAGGCAGTATTCTACTATTTGCCTAGTGGGAACGATGGTCTTTATAAAGCATGCAAAATGGCTTTGAGAGATGGATAGAAATGACTAGAATTTCTTTTTTCCTACAAGGGATTGGTCCAATCTCAATATGCGGCGTAGGATTTCCCCTATCTTTGAACTTCGGTTGCTCCTGTACAGGACGAGTATGAAAGCCGCGTTTTTTGTGGTCTACAGTAGACCACAAAGGCATTCGAATCTAAAAAGAACAAAAAGATTTTGGCCGTTCAAGGTAGATTCCAAAGTTTGACGAAAACAACAGAAAATTTTGTTTCCTTCGCTTACCTCTTTATGGATGAGTTTATTCGAAAAATCAACTAGACAGCATTTCTCAGGTTGTTGCGAGCTTTCCACAGATGTAAAATTGTCCGTATTCAAAATGAAAACCATTTTCACCTCTTCGGCCGCCGAAGCAAGTTTGGGGCTGCGCTTCGGCCCGAGTGCGAACCTGGCGGCGGGCCGCTCGCTGCCCTTGTGACCTCCCGCGGCACTCCACGGAAGTGTGAATACTGTGCATAGGCGATATACGACATGTAGACTCACTTGAAAGTATGAGTCAGAAACGAAATTGTCGACACTACCTATACTGTCGACACTACCTATATTATACTAATACTTTCTAATAATAATAAATATTAAGAAGGCATTCGACTCCGTCGAGACTGAAGCGGTCCTCGAAGCCCTGCTCACTCAGGGCGTTCCTACTCAGTACATCAGAGTCCTTCGAGAGCTGTACAGTGGATTCACGACCAAGATCTCTCCATTCTACAACGACGTCGTCATCGACGTAAGGAGAGGGGTTCGGCAAGGGGATACCATACCCCCGAAGCTCTTCAGCGCCACCCTCGAAAACGTCATGCGCGTACTAGAATGGGAAGACATGGGAGTGAAGGTCGACGGCTAGCAGCTGCACCATCTTCGTTTCGCTGACGACATCGTGCTCATAACACCGAGCATCAGCCAGGCGGAGCGAATGCTGGCCGACTTCGATCGTGTATGTGGGAACGTTGGACTGCAGCTGAATCTTACGAAGACGATGTTCATGAGGAACGGACAAGTTTCTGATGCCCCATTCTCGCTCAACGGAACGAACATCTCCGAATGCTCCAGCTACGTGTATCTGGGTCGCGAAGTCAATATGGCCAACGACCTAGCACGGGAGCTGAGCAGGAGGAAACGAGCGGCTTGGGGAGCTTTCAAGAGCGTCGAAGAAGTCACGAAGAAGACGAAGAACGTCCGACTCCGTGCCTACCTATTCGATTCTACCGTTCTTGCTGCCCTAACATACGCCTCAGAGACCTGGGCTATACGAAAGCAGGATGAACACGCGATCAGCGTCGCGCAGCGGGGAATCGAGAGGACGATGCTCGGAGTGACACGACTCACGCAAGTGAGAGAAGGCCTCCGGAGTTCCGAGCTTCGCCGACACTCGAAGATCAGAGACGCTGTCGCGTGGGCCAAGTTGTCGAAAATTAGGTGGGCCGGCCACGTAATGCGCTTCGCAGACACCCGCTGGACGAGAGCCGTTACCGACTGGATTTCGCGGGATGTCAAGAGAACACCGGGACGCCCACCAACGCGTTGGTCGGACTTCTTCGTGAAAGCCCTGAACGACCGATATGACGCTATTCGTATCCCTCGAGCGAGGAGGATCCATTGGACCACTCTGGCACGCGACAGGGACGAATGGAGACGCTGCTGGCGCCCGCTCGAGCAAGTCGATGATCAACGGGACGACAGGTGATACAGGTGATACTTTCTAATAGCAAACGGTTAAGAAACATAGTGCTAGCAGTAGTATGTTTTCAATGCCTCTCAAAGTCTACTCATTGAAGAACAAAGCTGTGCGACGCCGACAAGACACCTTTGGCACCAGTGTGGCTACATGGAAAAAGCATCAACGAATGCTCAAATAATCCCACACTAATCACCAAGAATGCACTATTCATCCACAACTCAACTATTTCAAGGGCAATATCAGTACATACACTTCAATCCGTGGAGGAACTCAAGTGCAGCGCCTGAACACCTCCCTTTCAATACCTGAAAATGCAGTCGTTACCTCAGACAAGTGAATTGAACTGAAGGTGCCAACCACTTCACGATGAGAGTCTAACGGCAACGGAATTTAGCCACTGCTGAGCAGGAAATCTGACTTCCCCTTGACCTCTAACACTGAATACCAAAATCGAATGCTCTTGGAATTTCCTTCCAAATGTAACAGAAAACACTAACATGAGGAGAAGAAGCGAAAACTATACCAGCACATAGCTTGCCGTTAGAATGTGCAGAGTCATTCCTATCATTAAAAAAGTACACTTTGAGAAGCAAGAGCTCTAAGCTGCTTTTTGGCATGCACCATGCATTTCTTCTTGGCTGAAGCATCCATCTGAGAGTATCCTGAACATCAAGTGATAGCATCATTGTAAATTATGTCCCCGGCTTTATTATGAAATATATAAGGGGATAAGCGAAAAATCAATTATTTAAGAAGCAGATAAGCGAAACAATAAAGCAGTTTCACTCAGAGTGAAGATGAGCAAAAAGGCCTCTCCGAGCAGCTTCCGGAAACAGAACGCCATCGCAGGCACATTACAAACCCAGCTTGAAACTGGTAATCGGAGTAACCGTAACATGAGACGGATCCCTAACTGGCAAGAAGAACCCACATAACTCACAGCCGAAATCAAGGTCGCGTGCAATGTCTTCGAATCCAGTGAATCGTATGGTCGCTCCGAACTCACAACAACTAGCCCGCATGGCTCAAGCGATCCTAACGGGATGAAAGGAAAACGCGGATCGAACACCAGGTCAAACACTTTCAGAAAACAACGCGTAATTCGAGCTGCAGAAGCGTTAGGTGAAGAACATTACGCTGATTACATCACGTCACGTGTATGCCAACACCGCTGCAGAAACCGACAGACGTGAAAAAACAACTTTCGCCATGAAGGCCGATAGAATTTATTGCCACTTTGTGTACTCAAAACGGGCCAACGAACACTGAATAACTCGCGCCTAAAATCGTAAGCAGAGACAAAGCGTTTCAAGAATCTACGCGCTCAGAATCTTTCCGTTGCTGGTGAAGCTAGCCAGCAATGTATCAGTTGAAGAGCAAATATCCTAATTCTAACAGATCACCCAAAAAAATACATCAAAGTAATCGAGTTTCAGGTTTCGTCAAATTAACACCCAGAAGAAATAGCGAAAGAGAAACGAACCAATGTTGCTCCTAACAAACATAAGAAAGTGCGCAAAAAAGATGATCAAGAGCAACTTTGCTCACACCTGCAACAAGAGGCGCAGTATATGTCACTGAGAGCGACCCCACCTAGATATAGAAAGCCAATCCTTCCTTAGTGCGTGAGTCCGTGCGTGCAAGCGGCCGTGCTTACGAATCTAATACTTGTGATCTACTCCATCGGTGGTTGCACATTGTTACCTGTCCAAAGTGAATGTAACGAAATTGTATTGGCTTAGACCTTCATATCACAAAGTTGATCAGGAGATTGACGCCAAAAGATAGTATCGATTACTGCCAATACTTCCCCGACAACGTTAGAGATGGTGTCAGTGCAAATAACAAACGGACTTCGACAAGCGAAAAAATCGATCAATCGATCATTATCGTTCGATTTATATTTTTTCGATAACCAGATGTGTACCAGCTATTAGTTAGCACCACTGCCGGCAGTTAAGAAAAAAAAAACACTAGAAGATGCGCAAAAAATCCGGTGAGAAACGACTCGGTCTCACCGGCAGGTAGCAATTTGTCATTTGGAAGAAAAACGGAAAGTTGCCGAAATCTACAAGGCTGGCCATGTTACACACACCGTCGTCGATCGTGTATGCGACTGATTCGACGGCTGCGTACGACGCGAAACTGAAAACCTCGTCAAATTTAGAATGTTTGCCTAACCAGAAAGGCATACGAGTCGTAAAAGAACATTTCACGCCTTCGAAACGAGACGAACTCAGGCCACTACAGCGAAGCCAGCCGCTGGCAGAACGACACACACTAAGCCTGCTGGACGAATTCTCGGTATTCTCGCCACGGAGGAAAGAAATTTACAACTCTGGGCGCAGAGGTGGAAGGAAAAAAGGCAAAAACTGTTAGCGTAGTTGGACCATGGAATTCTACTAATTTGCGAGATGTGAGGAAACTATATAAAAAAACGTCATATAGTTTTTATTGGGAGGAGGACTGCTTCTTAACACTTTCACTCTAGCAAAGATAACAACACTAATTTCACTAACACTGTACATCTCTTTGATAAGCTACTTGTAGTTACACAAAATCTCTTCTAGAAGATTGAATACTAAGCTTACACATAGCATCGACACGCTTCGAACCTCTTCAGTTCGACATAGCAAAAACCTGACGCTTCTGGGGGAAAACTTCGTCCACATTTTACTAGTCCTATGATTGAAGACCGCCATCGAATGAGACCTGCTAAAATTACCATTACTGCGTTTACGTCTTCCAGCATGATTTGTTCAACGAAGCATAGCTGCTACCTTCCAGAACCTTTCTGATCCTTAGGAGAGTGCACATACCCTAGATTCTAGGCAGAAACTATTTTGTGGCCAGCGAAATAAGGCAACCCAATCCACGCCAAGACCGAGGGTGCCTTCAGCGCGAGCAGAGTGTGCGAACATTAGGAAAATGCATATCCAACTCAAATGGTCGTCACACAGCAATCACGTCTTGTAGGATGACCAAATTTGTGGGACTAGCAGGATGACGAGATTTGTGTGACTAGAGACGTCACTGTGCATTCACACATACGTAGCAGGAAAAGAGACTTTTCATGTGTGCGACTTTGAGGGAGAAGCGTTTGCACAACACACCCTAATGTGACCCACCCTGCCTACAGAATAAAAAGTGAAATCACCTTTTCTACGATTTCATTCGTTAACGGTCACTTTTTCATCCGTACGCGGTTGATAAGCAAGAATGACCTGACAGCACTCTCAATCATGACCATGACGGAAAGTGGTGAAAGCGGCTAGTAAGTGGACAAAAGTTGGCAAAAAGGAAAGGGATACTTCTCGTCAGTAGCCATATGACATAAGACGTCATCTGAAATCACAGTGGCAACACATGTATACAAAAAGAGAATCATAACATAACAAATATGGTCAGCAAGATGGAACCTCCCTCTGGAATCAGCTCAAAAGTCTCTACCTAGGGCAGCAGAATAACAGGAAGGCTTATTTCCTTGATCACGTAGGGCCCGGTGGTGCAACTATGGCTAGGATGCCGCAAGCCATTACGCAGGTCGCGCGAATGCTCCACGGTCTCTGCTCTTCTGGATGGAAATGGATAAATGGCGTATCACAGGGGAGTAACTCGCCTAAAAGCCACGCTTCCACTCCGGAGCTAACCGCTCACTCCAGCGCTCATTTTGACGATTTTTATACACGGTTTCCCAGAAAAACACTCCTGCTCTAGTCCTGAAATTTTCGTTCCCTCAACTGAACAAAGATCTATAGCTTACTCTGAGTAAAGGAGTAAAAAGGTAAGCTACATTTAGCAAACCACACATTTGCACATGTCCCTATGCCTTTTTAATTGGTAGTGTGAACGCCACAAATATGAAGCTATTTAATTGAGAAATTGAGTCTGAAATTACAGACGAGACTTTGTACCAGAACCAGTGTCTTATAGTGAACCTGAAAACTAAGTATCTGCGCTTCTTTTCGAAGCTTTTTCTGCTAAAAGTCTCAAAATGTAAATTCAATAGTGAATCAAGGCCGAAGGCGAACTGCTGTCCGCGCACTGTCTATGAATCATATCTTTGACGCGAGCACCCTATCTTTAACACTGGGATACAACTTATGCTGGGTACGTGTGGATTACAATTGCCAATTTTGACGAACAAATCGCTTTTGCTAATCGAAAATTAACGTGGTGACCTGATTGTAAGGTCATATCAGGGCATTATTTTAATTTTTGCGTATTTCTATGTCAAGGTTTCTATTAGGGGGAGCCAAAAGTAATGAGACAAATTTAAAAAAAAAACTTTATCTCTTTATAACTCATTTACAACTCAACGATGCTGAGGAATGTATTTGCCATTAAGGGCAATGACCTTGCTGCCATCGCTCAGCCAACTTCCTGATCCCATCCTTCCAGAACTGCTTGGGTTCTTGTGTCCCTTCCGACCAGGATGCCCTGTAGGCTCAAGAAGTATGTAGTGGTAGTCGCGTAGAGAGATGTCCGGCGAATACGGTGGGTGAGGCATGTGAACGTAGCCCAGCTGGCCAAGCTTATCCGTGGTTACTTGTTCCCGATGGGGTGCGGCGTTGTCGAAGAGGAGAACCTTCTTGAAGCGCTGCGAGTGAATAAGAGCGAGTCGCTGGCCCATCTCTTCTATTTCGTTCACCATGGCCTTGGAGTTCATCGTAGTGCTCTTGGGAAGCAGCTTCCGGTAAACCGATCCATGGGCGCAGATCCAAAGGTCCAAAGGTGCTTCTCGCCGTGAGCATCTCGCCGAACGAAGGTCGTTAACGGGTCACCAGGCCTCACCCAGACTCGCTACTTGGAAGGGTTAAGGTAGAAGACGTTCTTCTTATCTTGCGTGAATATTGAGCCCAGGCTGCTCGGGGTTGGGAATTGGGCGAGATTTGCGCGACACAGGTCGACTCGTCAGACCGGGGTTTCGGCATGAGACAGAATGGGGTTTTGGCATGCTTCTGGAAAGGGCGGAAGTGGTAACTTCTCAGGTGGCCTTCATTAAGTAGCATACAAACATACAAATACAATAAGCACGAAACCGGACTCCAGCCACGAGATATATGGATACGGCATGGGGTGTTTCATTACTTTTGCCCCCCCCCCCACTAATAATGTCGTACACAAGATCAAGTTCACTCTTCAACCCCAGAGTTTCACGTAAACGGCATTTACATTACCAAATGGGCCAAAGCTGCTATAAATCGAAGAGTGCAAGGCACGATTTCCCACTAAAATGTTTTTAACATCATTCCCTTCTTTAAAATACTTTGCTGCAGCTGAAGCAGTAGCAGCGTTATGATCATTCAAACTGTGATATTTTTTGCAACACCCTGCACAAAAATAATCCCCAAAGCAGGTAAAAGTGTGAAATAGAACATGAAGACAATTAATTCTGAAGTGAAAAAAGAACAGCTCTGTCATCTGCAGGAACATACATAATGCAGGTAGAAGGGCCTCAGCCGTCAACTAAATACGAAGGCCTTCAATCAAACGGCGTGTAATACAAGGCACAGAGTAAATATCAGCGCGGCGCGAGGCGAGGTCAACTCGAACACTGAGAGGAGGGGTTCGCCGAGGGTCAAGTCAAGTGCGGAATACCGGTGCACCTCATCTGCACAAAAAAGGCGCCACGCCGCTCGTTGCGTATTGAAATACGAGCCGCAGCGCTGCGTTGACGACGCCGACACCGACGCCGACGCGTCGAGGTGACGACGACGTCGCACTTCGGATAATGAGAACGTTGAGTTAATGCGGTGACCACAAAACCGAGCCGATACACAACAAACGAAGCGTTCAAGGTTGCGCGAGGCAGACAGGCATCCGAGTAAACAAGGACGCACGAAGTCCTGCCAACTCACTTCGACCTCATCGACGAACGAAGATTAACGTTGTGGCAGCGGCGCTTCCCTCTCGGAAAAGACACGCTTAAGGCGAAAAAACCTCCGAAAAAAGCGTTCCACTTTCGCGACGGGTTTGAAAAAACACAGACGTTAGTAGAACGGTAGGGACGCCTCTAGAACACTTTCGAACATGCTAATCTGGATAGAACATGGCGTCTCTGATGAGCTTCTTTCGAAGTCACTTCGACTTGCCAAGGCCGACTGTGACGCAGAGATGGTGCTACCTAATCTGCAAGAAAAGTTGCGGAAACGACTCCGGCGAGAACGTTTCAGATTTTGAAAGCACTTTGCTGCATGTTAACCCGGACGTCCATCTGACCGTGAATTTCCTAGGACTTCCGACGACACAAGCATGCAGCTGCTGCCATGTTCAGAAAACTAACAAATTCATAAGTAGCTCCATCGCACTAATATCACTATTACTTTATCAAATGTGCCGCCCTACTATATATCACCCTCAATGATTCACTTTCGATGTTGCGCTTATAACACTCACGATAAGCTATGTGGAGTGAACGGTGGCCGACTTCGACTAAGTATGCGGAAAGGAAGAGTATAGAAGGAATGGCTGAATCGCGCTCTCACCACGTCAAACGAATGAGTTGCAAATGCTTCCCTTTAACGGAACTAATACATTTGACAAGCCGTGCTATGTGGGACATGAAGACAATTTGCCCAGGTCTAGGAACTGGGAGGAAGAAAACTTAAAAGCTTTTAAAAGCCTTGAAGAAGTGGAGAAGAAGATGAAGAAAGTTTGCCTCTGGTGCCCAAGAATACGACACTCAGGTTAATGCTATCCCTACAGGTGGGAGAAGGTATATACATGTAGAGCCGTAAGTTTCGTCGATATGCGCAGATAAGAGACGCTATCGCTTGGACAAAGCCTTCCAAAAATGAGCGGATCGCGCGACTCGCTTGACAGAATTCATGAGCAAATAGATCCCGTGAGACGTCAGAAGCGTGTCAGGAGCACAGCAGAAGAACAGCGAGGTGCGACTAAAGCTTTAAACCGTGTATACTCAAATTAGCATCCTTTCTTTTTACTAGCAGCCATTCGTTCAACCACAGCGTTTACTTAAACCCAACAGAATACTCGCTTCGGCTGCCAGTGTGATTATGGAACGGCCGCTTAGTTCGATATTAGCCGGTCTGACATCTTCTGCATTCTCGACTAACATTTTTGTTTCAAAACCAGAAACAGGCTCGTCTATCTGTTTCTAAACCAGAAACAGATAGACGAGCCTGTCCGACATGAAAGTGGTCATAAAACGCAGCACAACTTCCGCATTACGTCACTATTATAATTCGCTGACAATTTGCGCTGAGTTGATGTAGAAACCGTTGGAGCTAAATAATGGCGCAGAGAAAAGGAAAGCCGTCTTAGTGAGAACCTCGATGGATGCCAAGATGCCCTACATTTAACATCTCATTCTAACCGTTGGTAAGTACATACCGCCTGCAGCTGGTTGCCTCTTCCAGCTTTTTTTAGCCGTGCAGCACATTTACACCATTTCCGCAATTTCTTATTAACATGGAAATACTTTCTAAAGTGCAAGACAATGCGCTGTGATAGAGCAAGCGTCTAATCGAACAAGCTTGACAAATGGGATCATGAACTCCATGCAGTGTTCGCTACCACCTTAACAAATGTGTTTCATCTATCATGAACCAGAAGATGACACTAGGACATGAAAAGAAGTATAGGGAAGGAGGCGGCCACATGCTGGACAAGTGTCTATACCGACAACCTATCTTTGGGGTGCTTTGAAACTAAAACTAGAGAGAAAACCTGGATAATATAAGGGGATGCATTGCCAGCTGTACTAGAGACATACAGTAATCCTCTCCTCGTCAGAGTTACAGACTCCTAACCCACTCCAGAAACCCAAACGCCAGCCAACACACTAGGAGTGTTTATGTGGCAAAAATCGAACAAAACATGCTAACAAGAGCTTTTCTGACTAGGGAATGGTTTCGAACTCACATGTAACTTCTAGTTGAGACCAGGATCATTAGAAAGAGCTCGGAATGCTGATTACGAATATGGGTGTCAAAATTGCAAAATGAAACTACTGAGCGAGTTATGGCCTGTCGAAGTCAGGTGGCCTCACCACAGGCTGGCCGTGCGACGCAGCTACATAGTGAGTGTCTTCCTAAGTTCATTACGCCTGACACGAATTCCAGCGAGTTAGGATAATCTGCAGCAACTGTCACTACACGTTACTTGCGGTAATGAACGTCTCCATAAGTCTGAAGGGGGATGCTGTATATAGGGCTAGGTACTGGCCTTCAATGTAGGAAATTCTTCTGTAGTCAGAGCGAAGCAAAGGCCTACATATCAAACTGTGGTCGGACGTGTGAAAAGCGATGAGTCATACAGTTCAATCTTGCGCGCATAGGCGAGCAACAGTTCCGCAGGGCCGTTATGGCTGTGGGCAAACACCTGACCCGTCACCGTATGACAAGACCAGGACGTGAACGACCGTCGTAGACGAGGCGATTTGACAAGAATGGTACGAGCTGAGAATCCTCGCAAGAACGGCTTTATGAATGACCACACAGCAGAGGAATTCTCCGACATACAGTATCGCTTCAAAGGCATTGCTGCAATTTAATTGACTGGTGCAGGAGCGTGAATAGTACCGCGCTGAAAACACAAAGCCCAACTCTGCGTTGCTTCTTAATGATCAGGATTTCGCGAGGAGCAGCTGCAGCTCCTTATGGAACGCGACGATCCGCACAAAAAGACGAGGGATCGTAGCAGTTGCCCACAAAGACACGCAAACACAACTAGAAATTTTGCTGTCACGGACGGCAAAATTTCTAGTCGTGGGGAACGGCAGAATAGTCCAAAGAGCTCAGGCCGCGTATCACAGCAGAAAAGACAGCTAGAAAGATGAAGCATGACCAGAGCCAGCGGCTTAAATTACACCATCGTTCATAAAGACGAGATGAGGCCAGCTGACTGTTTGTCTCGCATGCTGCCGTTTCCCAGCAAATGACGCAATCCGGTCTCAGCTAAAAGCAGCGAAAAACTTTTTCGAAACTCAAATCGCTTAAAATTTCTTCAACAGATAATGGCTCCTACACCTGTACATCCGCCACACATATGAAAGAGTACCTGAGAAAGAAGTGTGACAATATGAGAGAAACCTGTTCGCGTTTGGATCACTTCGATGTTAACTATTACCTCTGTGAGTGTGAGGTTCTCGGGCAGTAGAAGGCTACATACAAAGACTGCGAAAACTGCTGATCTGCAAGCCACTTTGCTAAAGGCAACGAACCTTTGGTTGAGAGCTTCAGTAGGGCTTTGCTCAGAGAGCTTCCTGCCGAATTCATGGCTGCGCAGACGTAAGCCCCTTCATCCAGCGGACGCACGTCGGCGATGGTCAACGTACCGGCAGACGACACCTTGATCCGGCCGTCGGCTGACACATGGCCAGGGAAGAGGAGATTCTAAATAACAACATCGATGCCGAAAAAGAGAACTTGCGAGCTCACTCTAAGTACTTTATCGAAGAGCTAAAATTCGCATTTAGTTTCATTTGTGTTAGCCAGTTCCACAGATTTTGAGCTTTGGGTTTTTCTACGGCATTATAGGGTTTTAAGGAAAGTAAAGTACCCCAGCAGCACTTTGAAAAGTAATAGCTAGCGTTCGATCATACAGAATAAAACGGGAGCGCAGCATAATGAACAACGAATAACGCCTCGAAAAAGTCGAAATACGAACGCACAGGAGGCTTTTGTCAAACTGCTCTTTTTTTATAGAAGCTCTACGGTGATCGTAGTATTTATTATTGGTTTTTCGAATGGTTACGTCAACTCACCACCAATACCTTTGCCGGAATCATTTCTTGCGACGATCTGCTTCTCTTAGAATGACTTAATGTAACAGTGCTTCCTACGTTTTAGCGCAGCTCATTTCACTGTGGTTTAATGTTTGGACGAACCCATTTTCGAGGGCCGCCCTTTCCACCTCATGCTCACAAGGCATGCAGCGGAGTTGGGCAAAAAAAGCCACTCTGACTGATATGCCCACATGAAATTTCATCCGTCAGTACCACATTTCGAGCAATGCACCAATTCATTCGCAAACAAATGTTGGAGAACCTCTCTCTGCCAAAAAAATGCCCTTTCGGGCTTGCTGAGTTCGGTAGCGTAGCAAGACCATCACATGAAACAAGAGCTTTTCACTTGAAACCACACAGGTTAGCAATTTAGAACACTAGACATCAAAAACCTTTTTGGTGACAACTATGCTAGCATTACCGAGTAGGTACGACGTGTATAAAGATGAAGGAATTATTGGAGGCGATGTTTGCTACACTTTGTCACACCTGCCTACATAGCAGTAAACCAGGAGAGATTGTATAAATATCAAAGTCGATGAACGCAGTTATAATGAAGCCTTTACTTCCTTTCGATCGCAGGAGACGCCCGTATTATGCGAGGTTAAGTAAAGCCTTCAAGGCCCATTTATTTATTTATTTATTTAAATACTTATTTATTTATCAACTTTAACGCCTAATCAACCTTAATACAAAATACTCATCTTGCTTCATCACAAACCTTTAAAATTAAAACCGGCCGTTGCCAAAAAAGTCTAAACGTTATTCCAAATCCACCACCATACAAGCGTTTGTATAACCATGGGCGTTTGCTATTGGTCAGTAGCTACCAGCTACCAATCAAACTATATTCACCCAAGCAGCTTAACGTTCCACCCCCGATCTTATTTGTTTGCCTACTGATATATGGGGGGACTACTTCAGAAGTCAATTTTTCCATTTTGGTAAAGATGGTGGAATGGAATGCGACGGCAGAAATATCCACCTGTTGCCCTTCTTTGCTCCAGAAATAAGCCGGTGTTGGCTGGCCTATTGGAACGCACTCGAACGTGGCCATGGAACCGTGAGCAACCGTCTGGTCTACCGGCTTCGTTTGAAAGGTAGGTGGCGCCTAGAAAGCAGCGGCAATTATTGAAACATTCGGAAAACGGCCCTCAGTCCTTGTCACGGATTTACCTGGACTTTCAGACGAGCCGACGACTCAATCGAACCAGCTGGATTTCTCGCATAGCACACGTAGTCCCCTTCATCAGACACTTGCACTCTGAAATGCGAAATAGCAGTGCTGAAGATTCAAAGGAAAAGCTGTTTAAGCGCTCACCTATCGATTCGTAGACCACGATTGTCCTTCGCAATGTACGCTCTGGCCACCGGCATTTGGTCGTTCTTCTTTTTCCAACTAATTTGAGGTTGTGGTTCACCGGACACGCGACAGTCAAAAAGCACGGACGAGCCAACGTCCACCGTTACGTCTTTCGGTTCTTGCTGCAAAATTTGACATTGCCTTGGGTTGATACATACTTCACGGGCATTTAGGGTATAAAGTGCATTCTTCCGCCATATTTTTATATAACAACAGCGAGGCATTTACAATAATTGGTTGACTTCGCTAACTTGTAGGTAGTAACAAATGCTCTTGCTCTAGAAATCTGTGACATGTCTGTGACATCTGTGACATCAGCCACCTTTTCGACGTCGTCACACGTTATGAAGTGTAGGCTACTAAAGTGCCATTGAATGCTGGAGTACAGAAGGTAATCGGAGAGCAACGCTTGTGAGCTATGGTGGACAGTGAATGATCATCCGCCTCCACTTCGGTAGCTCATCTTTCGTCGAGATTGAAACGTGTTGTCTAGCGTTGTCTTGGTAGAGTTTCCGTTTGTAATTTCAAGGTGAGCTTTCAAAATTTGCAGTTTATTAAGGTAGTGATCTGCCTTCACTCGTTCACTCTTGTCGCCTAGTAGCTCCCAATCATCTATGCCCTCAGCGCCCCGCCAAAAGCACAGCGTCGCTTTTATACGAGCACCTGGTTTTTCAGGGCTAGTTTTAGCTTGTCTACTTCGCTGATCCACTGCGCACTGGTGAGTGCTAGAGAAGATCATCTTCATACGTATTGGCACAAGTAAGATAATAGGTGCTAGTCTTGATCGGCACACTATCCCTGGGAGCGTTCAAATACGAGGAGAGAATGTGCTCCGTGTCGGCCTAGCCGTCCACGTCGGGCTGGACTAGAGCGTAGGGTACCAATTGGCTATGTTATCTAACGCTGACACTGGATTTCAATCCACGCGCAATAGTTGATTTTGCATAACAAGTGCTCCGACACGCCTAACGGCGTGTCACGCACTTGCGCGCTTCGCGCGCTTTGTACCATCACTGACCTATGGAAAGTAGTTCTTGTAAAACAAAAAATTCGCTAGCATATAGGACTTTGTGCGTACTTTATCGACATCAAGCGCTTCACCACTTCGGTACCTTCATCATAGACATTCTTTCCTGACCGACCAGTAATGTCATTGGTTTGTGTTGTGCAGTACTTCTGTCAATCAGGTTGTTCCTCCGCGATCGTTCTCATGCTCAACAGCTAGCGTTTCAAATTGTCGTTGACATGTCTTCCGAAGCCAGGTTCCCCTCTCTCGTTTCTTCTTACTGGATCTAATTGCTGGTCCGACTTTAAAGGTCTTCCCACCCCCTTACTGGATCTAATTGCTGGTCCGACTTTAAAGGTCTTCCTGGGCGCTCTGCTGGTCCACCATAGAGGTCCTCCTTACCGTCCTTCTCCACCACCCCCTTAGTGGTCCTCCCATGCTCACCGCTCGGTCGGTGACCCTTATCTAGAATCAGGATGCTTGCTGCCCGTTTTCTGGATTAAGAAGCTCAGAAGCGCACGCAGACGCCGCTGTGTCGAGCATGAAAAGGCTATGCATATGGCAGATTCCTTGTTCTCCGTATGAGTTCCTTTCCGGTGCTCCCTTCTTGTCGATTCTCCGACGGCGAGCGAACGCCCATAGTGTGACATCGGTGTCACATCCTCTAAATCCGGTCTCTCTTAATGGTAATGGATCCCCTTGCTGATCCTCCTTCCTGTCTCTCCTCCCGTGATTGGTAACTCCCTAATGATCCCTACATAATGCCTAAACTCTTCTTGGTGTCTCCTCCTGGCCTGATTCATTACTCTCCCCATCGACCATCACGATGCTCCTCCTGGTCGCTGCCTCCCGATCGCCATCGGTTCTCCACCCTCAAAGTCCCCCTTCTATCCTTACCCTTTTAGTAGTCTTCTCATGCTAATGGCAACAAGTCGGCTTCTGAATCTGGACGCTCAGAAACGCACATAGGTGCTGTTGCGTTAAGCAGAAAAGGGCTGCGTTTCCCCTGCTGCAGCAACATCCCACGTTCAATAGCAACTTTTGCTCACGCTGTGGTTGATGCGGCGTACCTCACTTAGGTTAGATCACTCCACTGACAAACTCTTTTATATATAGGTGGTGATAACACTAGCAGCGGCTGACAATTTGATACCAGATTGCATCTTGTCTCGCAGTACGTCCAAGTCCAAGTGGATCGGGTGCCGTGAAGACTTTTTATTTACGCATAATGTCCAGCGAAGATAGCACGCTGTGGAGTTGGGTTTCAG
Organism: Heligmosomoides polygyrus polygyrus; assembly: GCA_947396885.1. Lineage (NCBI taxonomy): Eukaryota > Metazoa > Nematoda > Chromadorea > Rhabditida > Heligmosomidae > Heligmosomoides > Heligmosomoides polygyrus. The sequence goes on from OX377206.1 coordinate 27,803,513, forward strand.
AAGCCTTTCGTTCAACTATTGAGAAGCTCCTCTCACATTCGTTGCTTGCAGTAACGGGATTTCTTTAGAATACTCGAGAGCATACGAATCGAGGTAGCAGGATGCAGTGTTAACCCAACACACAGTGAAAAAAACGTATTCGCCTTTTCGCGGTTTACCAGTTATATACGAAAACTGAAACAACAGAACATGGTTGAGGTCAAGAACGCATCCAAATCGCCTGCATAGAGGTAGAATGCGTGACTCATCCAAACAGAGAATGATCAACGACATCATTTACCTTCTATGTTTTTTAACCTTCACTACGAGATGGGCGCGTGGAGCGCAGTAGGAGTGCCGGCTGTCGCGTGCATCCAATTCCAGGTTTCTGGTGTGTTTCCATCCAGTCCAAACAAAGCTTTCATTCCTCTGAGGTCGGTGGATTGGTACCAGACTTCTATGGTAGGGGTAAAACGCTCTTCTGTCCATCATTTAGCCACCACAAGTCATTGTGTGGGCGAGATCCGCATTCAGATCTTCCACGACAACCAAATCGCCTCCCAAAGGAGACTGATTAACGCTGTCTATTATCCTTCATACCACGAGATAACTCTACAGAAGGAAGCGATGAAATAACCTTCAGCAACGCTAATCATCTTCTTTACCGTGAGCGAAGTGTCATTTACCAGGTCTCTGACCTAAGAATGGAAATGAAGAGCAAGCATTGCTTGACCAAAGAGTGGATTTCGGCTCCCTTACCTCCTAGTTCTTGCGATACTTCTGCTCCAATGAAGTCTGTACTTCTCCATGCAGGACAGAGCACTGACTCCAGTCCACTAGTTGGCTCTCCCCGAATTGCTGTGTAGCTCACGAGTGCTCTTAAGTCGCCCCCATGCAATCAAGTAGAATGCGTGGCACAACCCGCAAATGATCGAAAAACGTCGTCCTTTATCTTTATTCTTTAAGTTTTCCCAGTCAGCAAAGCGTCGACCTCACCTGAACCTCCTTCTGAATTTTAGAGAAGCCTACAAATTTGACCATTCCAATGTATTTTCAACAGTTCGGTGAACTGAATAGTGCTAGTGCTTTGTGTTCACGAAATATTCGAAAGAATTTGTAGATCTTTTCAGAAGTTGAGCATAGCACGTGACTAATTATTCCACGTTCCTGACCACGTCTCTTGTCTAGATAAAGCTGAACGCGGAGCATTTCATTGGCTTAAAAATGGAATCCTGCTTTTTCCCCCACAGTGCGCTGAGTATTCTTGCTTGTCTTTCAGCTCACTCGCCCGCTTCAGGAAGGACCTGTTATTCCTTTGTTTTGACTGAAATGACAATTGAAAAATCTCCACCGATTCCTTTAGGCCTGATGAATAAGAGCGAACCGATTCAGCACGAAAGTGGCTGTTCAGACATCGTTTAGTAGTTTTTAGTTTCGGGGTTAGACGTACAGCCATCCAACCCCGAAATACCGAGCTACCGCATTCTTTCCTCTAGCGAATACGCCGATGCGTATGTGAATCAGCGGAAGTCGCGTACTGATGCCGCTGGCATACCAATGCTATGTGAATTCTAAACGCATTTCACAGGATGCAGACTCTGATAACACGTATCTTCTACTTGAGCGAATTAATAGGCACTGAGCAGTAGACTTGTAGCTCAGAGTGATATGGAAGGCAACAGAACCAAGCCAACAAGACACGAAAGAAGAGCTTTGATTGCGACTACCCCAGAGTGCCCTCTACTTCCCCTGCTGGTTATATTTTACATTGAAATCGAAACACATGGCATAACATTGATGCTAAAGTTTGCATACAACAAGTTGCTCACCAGAAATTTGGGTTTCTCGTAGACGCTTAGTCTAGCCGGATTGGACACACGCTCTCCCACCATATTCGTTGCCACGCACTGGTATGTTCCAGAATCTCCATGCTCGACCTGAAGACGTGAGAGATTGATCAGTCAGTTTTGTAGTTTCCTAAACCACCGCTACCTAGGTTTAGAAGTATTGTCCCTATGTGGTAATGAGTGTTTATAAGGACACAATGACATTCCTGGAGCAAAGTGAGATTGGCAACTTTACTGGATATTGAACACCATCTGGATTCATTTAGAAATCTCTAAAACCAATCGGAAAGAGGAATGCCTCGCAACCGCCAATGAACCAATCCCGTCTTTAGGCATATGTGGGCTGATATAGGACAGTGCCACGGTCTGACCTGGGTCAATGAACGGGGCAGTCACTGCCTTATGAAAACCCCGCATCTTAAACCATCCGTATCAGTATCAAAAACAACGTTCAGGCAACGTTCTCAATATTCACTTGATGGCAGTGGGTCTAAAGTTAGCTTCGTCGCTGGCTTCAGACAAATTTTTCCTTATCACCTCTCCCTAACATTGTCAGGCACAGTTCAAATATCAACTGCCTAAGCAGTGGCTGCTTTGGGCATTCACGGCTACAAATCTCTACTAGGGTCGGCTTTTGGCTACTGCGACCGCTTCCTTGAGCTATCTTTATAGTTTACCACCACAATCTTGTAGACCTTCACTTGGGCATTTCGGCATCCAAATTTGCACTCATTTAGGTCGCTGAAGAGTTCGGTTTTGCCCATAGAACATCAATAATCCAAACAAATGCAAAATATAGGTTGTGAGTTACATGTCCCTGAACTACGATTATTTAACTCTACAATTTTTATACTCTCATGTTACGTGCTTATTGTGACCCCTGACTCCTTATAAGGGTTAGTTGTACTTCATATCCAAAGCTTAATCTTGCCATGTTTGCTCTATTGCTAAGTTACAGGTGTTCTAAATAATTTTTCAAAACTTGTCGTTTTGTCGTTTCCTTTCAAACGGCTTCCTTACACAAACACAAAACACCTGACATCTAGTACAACTTCTCGAAGTCCAGCAAGTATTACAAAGTCTGAAAATATCTGCTGCACTCACCGGTTCAATTATCAGATTTCCATCCGGATGTAGCGTCATGCGAGGAATCTCCGACAGCTTTAGTTCCCTATCGTCCTTTCGCCAGCTAACGACTGGCTCTGGAAACCCTCGAGGTGGCGAGCACTCCAGCACCGCTTTGTCGCCCGATAATGCCTAAATTTAGAACACTTTCGTTTTGAGGACAAAAATCGCCATTATGGGGATAATGTCAGATTTTCAGAAAACGAAACATGGACAATTTTGCCCAAACGAATGCAGCCATTTGAGCAACGTAATGTTGTATGCACTCCTGCTTCTCTTCAAAATTCATTTAGAACGTTATTTTATCCACCTTTTCGTTTCATAATGAAAGTCAAAATCAGTAGTACAAAGATCAAATCCTGTTTCAAGAAATAACCTCGATTTCAGTGATGCTAATCTAAGTCAAGGAGCAGAAGAGCTACCACAGGTGACAGGGTGTAACGTGATAGTAAGAATTCCGTGAGCGCAACCAGATTCGCAGTGCATTTGCTTGGTTATCTAACTGCTTATAAGCGGTAATTCTTAGAATGAATTCTCAATTCTTGTCATGAGGTGAGCTGCTGCACACACGGTTAGGATTCCACCAGTTCCATCGTGTTAAGCACTTTCCGAAGTAAATCTTGTCAACGACGTTGGGATAGAAAAATCACACTCACGTATACACAAGGAAGACTAGAAGATAAAAGCCGATACTAATCAATTCCTGTTTGGGATAAGCCATACATTGTTCTTCTATGGGATGTCCTGGAAGCAGCATGAGTGCGTATTGCTAGTGGTTACAAACTGATAAGCAAGCCAGCGTTGTACCTATTCCTTCGAAAGGAGCGGGATTCGCCCAGATTGACAATACCGCCAAAACTGAAGGTAAACCGTTATGTGAAGATGATACTCTAAACTGACCTAAAAAGAGTGTTTCACTTTCCTTTCGAGGGAATTCACATTATCTGTGTTCGACTCACTTTTCTAGCGGCGTTCCCTCTCTCTCTCCCCCCCCCCCCCCCCTACCTAAGATAAACCAGTCCGAGTTTTGTATTTCACGCAGGCCTGGTGATAGCAGCAGTTTGCCGGCTCTGCAGGAAGGAACTTTGGCTAGTCTGGGAGTGTGGTGTCACAAGAGATCAGGCCTTCCGAATGCGTTATCTGCCTTAAGGAAAAGGCAATACTACCCAAGACAGTATGTTATTACAAGTGCTCCGACACGCCTAACGGCGTGTCACGCACTTGCGCGCTTCGCGCGACTTTGTACCATCACTGACCTATGGAAAGTAGTTATTGTAATACATAAAATTCGCTAGCATCTAGGACTTGGTGCGTACTTTATCGGCATCAAGCCCTTCACCACTTCGGTACCTTCATCATAGACGGTCTTTCCTGACCGGCCAGTAATGTCATTGGTTTGTGCAGCGCTGTACTTCTGTCCCTCAGGTTGTTCCTCCGCAATCGTTCTCATGCTCAACAGCAAGCGTTTCAAGCTGTCGTTGACATGTCTTCCGAAGCCAGGTTCCCCTCTCTCGTTTCTTCTTACAGGATCTAATTGTTGGTCCGCCTTTACAGGTCTTCTCTCCCCTCTTTAACCTCCCACCTTCCAGGTCCCAACTACTGGCCCACTTCTTTGTTTCCACTATTGACACCTACTGGTCTCTTCTTGCTGGTTTACCCGTCCTGTTCCCTCCTCCAGGTTATTCCTTTCCTTCCTTGCCGCTCTCCTCGCTCTCCTGGTAGAGGTCCCCCTTACCGCCCTTCTCCGCCACCCCCTTAGTGGTCCTCCCATGCCCACGGCACGGTCGGTGACACGTACTCAGAATCAGGATGCTTGCTGTGCGACGTAGGGGGCTCGTTTTCTGGATGAAGACGCTCAGAAGCGCACTCAGTCGCCGCTGTGTCGAGCATGAAGAGGCTATGCATATGGCAGATTCCTTCTTCTCCGTATGATTCCCTTACGGCTCCCTTCTTGTTGGTTCCTCGTCCTGGTCCCGCCTCGAGGTCCCTTCTTTAAGGTATATTCCTCCTCACCCCCTCGGGATCCTCTCTACTACTCTAACCCAATTAAGTAGGCCTCCCACGCTCACGACACGACGACGGCGAGCGAACGCCCATTGTGTGACATCGGTGTCACATCCTCTAAATCCAGTCTCTCTTAATGGTAATGGATCCCCTTGCTGATCATCCTTACTGTCCCCCTCCCCTGATTCCCTAATAATCCCTACATATTGCCTAAACTCTTCCTGGTGTCACCTCCTGGCCTGCTTCACTGCTCTCCCCATCGACCATCACGATGCTCCTCCTGGTCACTACCTCCTTATCGCCGTCGGTTCTGCAACCTCAAATTCCCCCTTCTACCCTTACCCCTTTAGTGGTCTTCTCATGCTAATGGCACGAAGTCGGCTTCTGAATCTGGACGCTCAAAAACGCGCGTAGGTGCTGTTGTGTTAAGCAGTAAAGGGCTGCGTTTCCCCTGCTGCAGCAACATCCCACGTTCAATAGCAAATTTTGCCCACGTTGTAGATGATGAGGCGTACCTCATTCAGGTTAGATCACTCGACCGCTCTCGCTGTGGATGATGCGGCGTACCTCACTTAGCTTAGATCACTCCACGGACAAACTCTTTTAGATATAGGTGGTGATAGACCGCTTGCAAAGACGAATATGTTCACGTAAAATCTCCGATCTCAGAACTTCAAAAATAAACATCATGCACATAAGGTGCGAACTGGCAAAGAAATGGCACTTTCGTTCCACGAAATGGGCAATTCATGAAGCTAGCTCAATCTTCTATCTAGCACAACTTTTAACAGCCAGAAGATTAGAGGGAAGTGGGCAGCACAAGTGCCGTGGACGCATCTGCATGATCATGAGCTGGTCAAGAAACCAACTGCAGTCAACAAGTATTCATCACCGTTAACAAACAAGTGCAGAACGCCTGGCGCATACATGACAGGTTGACTACCGCTTCGTGTGGTTGCTTGAGAATGACTAGAAATGGCAAGAACAAGCTCCCACGTTCTACTCTTCAACTCATTAGATTATAGAGCAACAAAAGAGATTGAAAGACGTGAATTACATACATCTCTTACTTTGTTGAGCTCTCTTAAATTCAAAGGTAACCTACAGCCTATAAGACTATGCAAAATGTAAACATTCAACACCAAACTATTTCTCATATCTATAACTCTCAGTAAATGAACGGTACAACAAGAACATCTATAAAAACACACATCATCATACCGCTTTTACAAATACGCAGCTTTTACACTATCAATCAAATGAAAATCGCGACGATCTAGATGAGTACACTGTCTCTTTTTTGTTGCACTAAATATTTGCCTCTGTGCGCTTTAAACCAACTCGTTATTTTTCTTTATAAATAAAATTTTCATAAAATTTCACCTTTTTATAAAGTGAGGGTCGGTGAATTAACAATATTCAAAGAACGTTATACTAAATCTTCCTTACACCTATAAAATTCACCTAACCGTGTAAGAGAGTTTCTGGCTTAACCTGGAGGACGCCCGTTTTGATTTGAGAGGTGTTCAGTTTTCTTTCAAAAGCGCCAAGCTTGCTTAGAAGAATGTCCAGTTTGAAGGGAACATGGTATTCATTACAATTAGAGTTTAATTAGAGTTCAATTTAAAATAGGAAATCAAGCCATGAAAAAGGAAAACTAATGCGATAATGTCCGAGATGTCAAGTGTTTCTGCATTGTTGTTTTCGGAAAGGCCTAAGAGGTTTCAATTACTCCGCAAAATTCTGACTGAGACCACGTCAACAACGCCGCTTCAAAAATGAGTCAAAACGAGGTCAGCGCGAGAATGCGGATTGTCTGCCGAGTGTTTAAAAAAAGCCGCACATAAGCCGGTTGATCTGTGAGCTCTCAACACTGAAATGGTCCTCCCTTTGCTGCTTGTCGCATTCGCTGTAAAGAAAGACTACAGAAGACTTTGCTGAGCGAAAGACTTCGCACACGCAACTAGCGCCACGGATTGTTGAGATTTCAGATCTGCAGAGACTTCGAACCCCACTGTCCGCCTGAGCTTTGTCGCAAAAGAAGGAGGGATCCTATAATGCAGAAAGCCTGTCGGAGGACTTTCAGACACTGCGAATTTTATCCACCGACTTACAGTACGTGGTCTGGGATTTCTGCTTATGACAGAATAGGCAGGGATCTAGTGAGTCTGATCGGCGACGTCTCCAAACAGACAAAATGGAACAACTACGGGATATCCTATCAGAAGCAGCACCCGAAACACCGTCGGAATTTCGCTGATGACCTCCCAGATGAAAGTTCGGAACAATCCTACTAATATAAAAGCGTTAACCCGTCTGTTCGTGTGTATGTGTGTTCGTGTGTCACTAATCTGTGTAAGCCTGTGAAACGTGTCGAACATGTGAAGGTAACCCGAACGTACATGTAAAACCTGTTAAGGTTACCCTCACGTGCAATCGACGAAAATGGACGAAAATTGATAGATCCAAAAAAGAAGGAAGAGGGACTTGATCGGATGACTAGTGCCGATCGATATTATCGATTTTTTTGCCGAGTTATTGGTTTTCACTCAGATTTGTTCCATTGGAATGAGAGTCATGCGATTTTGATGGCCGATGGGTCGACTTCACTGCAGGTTGCACGGTTCAATTAGGCGACCAATATCGAATGATGGTATCGAGTTTTCGATCGGAGTTGGCGGTTTTCGCTCAGACTGAATCCATTTTGGTGGGTGTCAGGCGACCGTTGCTTCGGAAGAATTACTAATGCTCGTGGGAATTACTTCAATGATGGCGTTCAGAGAGAAACTGATGCAATCTAACTATATCGACCGATCAATCAATATCGATTTATCGATTTTTCTGCAGATTGGACAGTAGGGAACGCGAATCGCACAAATACGATGGAGCGTGGGCAAGTTTCACGTCAACCGTAGTGAAGGCCTTGTGCTATCCTATGTAGTAAGAGAGACCGTTTTTTTTTCTTGCTGGTTGAGGTCGAAAGGTCGTAAAATCCAATAAACCAGGTCGTTCTGTTTTTGGAGTTTGGTGGGAAGCTCCAAGAAGATGTTTGGGGGCCGGATGGCCGCTGAACGTCTGGTAAATGGATAAAGCTTGAATTTCTCTGCGTTTGTTCATAAGAGAGAGAAGAGAGACGAAAAAGGCAGGCACATTACATATCACGAAAATTCTGATTTTCGTAGGAGCTGAAAAGTATTTCACAGAGACGGAAAAAAGCTGAAAAAGTGAGAAATAAACTGTTGCAGAAATCAAAACGTTTTGCGTATCTAGTACCTTCGAATCCACTGATCTCTTCAAAGAAGATGGCGTTTTTAAAGAGCACAGAGGTCGAGCTGGGCTAAAGGTTCCATGAGGTAAGGGGTCTCAGCGAACGAGATTGTTGTTGTGCAACACTCTGATCTGTCATAGATAAAATGTGAATTTTGTCTCTGATATCGGTCGCTTAGATATCCTTACAGCGCTATATACAAACCAAAAACCAGCAGCTGTAAAGCATTACTACCTTCAGCGCAGTTCTGCCCACTGCTTTTTTTACTGTTTCTGTATTCCATCCTCATTCAAACAGGCGCCGACGTCAATGCTCGGGAAAGCTGGGCGCCTCTACACTGCACAGCAAGTGTTGTAACATTTTCCCGCCGTAAGGGAATAATTACATTCAGCAGGTAAATTCGTCCACGTAGTCCACAGTAAGCTCAGAACTTCTAAGCGGAACTTTGTGCATGCAATAACGACTAGGAAGATGGTATGTGAGCTGTACTGAACATGTTCCTGAGGTCGGTGACTGGGAGCAATAGACGTTTTCAGAAGTAGGGTTGGCACTATGACGGTAACCAGAAAACCGACAAAGTTTTGAGTGACTATGAAGGACAAACTCTTCGCTACTGTAAAGAATATTATGGAACTGAAAGGCTACCGAATCTTCTTTGTATTTGTTATAGCTTAGGCTACAGTTACAATTAGTTGCTAGATACGACAACTGGTCGAAGGTGGAGTTTGTACGATCCGGCCTCCACACTATCCGACACGGAGACAATAGTGAAGAAGATAGAAGAGGATGAGTATTACAAGTTGATGAAGGAGTCAGTGTTGTACATATCCTACAGAGAGGAGCAAGACTCATTCAGTCTGAGAGCAGCAGCACACCTACATGTTCGACAGCTGGCCAAGAAACCCACTGCAGTCACTAAGTATGCATGAGCATTATCAAAGGGGTGTAGGACGCCTCGAGCATCCAAAATAGGTTCACCGCCGCTTACTTTGGTTCCAACTTCCACGTTCTACAATTAAACTCTCATTAAACTCTATAGATTATAGAGCAACAACAGGAGTTGAAAGACTTGAATTAACATAACTCGCTAATCTTATAGAGCTCTACGAAATTCAAGCGTAACCTCTACCGCCTCTCAAAATTCGTAAAATATACACAATCAACGCCAAATCGTTTCTTATACTTATAACACTCACTGAGTACGAAAGCAGAAGCCCTCTTAAAAAAATGAAATTTACAGCCAGAGCATACAAAGCGTAACGGCATCTGAATTTCCCTAAATTTCCCTAAATACACTGATGAAGAGAGATCTAGGAAATCATTGGTTGAAAGGCGATGTGTTGCAGAGTTACAAGTTGGTTCCGTGATTATGGAATTCTATACTAATCATAATGAGGCCAAATTGATCCGCAGCTCACCTGTACTGTTCGAGGTCGTGTCCGGAAGTCATCCCGTAACATGGCTATCTTTAAGGTTCCCTCCCGTGATTGCGCCTCGCCATGCTCGTTTCGTGCGACGCAGTGGTATGAGCCCGAGTCGCCATCCTTGCCGTTCTTCCCTTAAAATGATAACTAATAAGGGCATCTAATAATGGAGCTGAAGCCACGAGCCTTCGAAATAGAACTGAATTCACCAAAATACTGTCTATCTGATCGATAAATAAATAAATAAATAAATATATATATATATATATATATATATATATATATATTCAACCAGAGGGATGCATCTTTTTCTCGTACCGTAGTAATGCAAAACTAGTGCTCCACTCTTTAATTACCTATTCTGAGTACCACTCTTTAATTATCTATTCTGAGTAGATAATTAAAGAACGATAACGAAGAGCTAAGGACGCGTTGTAGGGCAGTCGGAGGAGGCGGCTGCAGTCAAGTTGTGGAGTCTACTCAATTCCCGGTTGCTGGTTCGGATTTTCTGATCACGCCAACCAGGCCTTCCATCCCTCCGAGGGCGATGAATTGGTACCAGACTTAACTTTGAAGGGTAAAACACTGACTTGTCAGCTGACTAGCCACCTCAAAACACTGTGTAGGCCAAATAAGAATTCAAGCTGTCTCCCGACATCCCGTAGAAGTGCAAAGCGTGCACAGTACAAGTACCAGTACAAAGCTTGCTTTCATCTCTCCAAAGGCGGTGAATTGTTATCCGGGCCGGAAAGGATAAAGCAATAACAAGCTCATCTCCCACTCCAAGTCACTTCCTTGGCTACGGGCACAAATAATTCCATCTACAATATCCCGTGGAAGTAAAATGCGTGGCGCATTCCAAACAGGGATTTGCTATCACCGACCTTCATCCCTGCCTATATCCTTTCCACCAGGAAAACTTAATCCGTTCTCTTCAAGCCTTCAGCGGATTTTACTGATGTTACAAATTGTTACAAGAACTGGTCACGGGTGAGCGCTGATTGCAGATGCTGCACTGAATCAAACTGCGCTGGTGAAGTAATGGCACAACAGATCTGTCCAGGTAGCAGGTGTGGGTGTTCAAGTCTTACTTGGTGCTGGGGTTTTTATCCGTATCCAAACATTGTTGTGACAGAAAGTGTTGCCAAACATCTCCCATTGTTATTCCACAAGTAAAAAAGCCGGATATATCCCAGTGGGAGGGGAACACCGCTATAAAAGTGAACCTATCGCACCCAGGATGGCGTATTCCACCTAGGAGATTGAAAAACGTTGCCCACCCATAGGCCATTTTAGCGTGTTGTATGATAGTCTACATTCAATTCTGATCGAAACTACTACTCACAATGAATGCACAGTGAGGACAATCGTTAAAAGTCGTGCCGTCATTTATTGCATAATTCCACAAAAATGAAATTTACACCAAACTCAATCAAGTAAGTAAACAACACATTGAACTGAATGAGTGCGTGGCGCAATAACATCCTATAACACCCCATGAAGACACTCGCTCTTCAGCACATTGACGTAAGTTTAAGAAATCTGCTTCAATCAAACTACTCGAATTCTATGAATTTTTAAACAGTGTGAGGGCTTTTTCAGGCCCTATAAACATACATAACACTATTTACCATTTGACTCGAAATTTGCAGCACTGATTCAGTTAGTAATGTCGTGATACGAATTCTACAAATGTGCCACACCGCTTATAAATCAAAAATTTATATGCGCAGTCGCTGCTCGGTCTCTAGACGACTGAAAAAATAGTATCTGTAGCAGGAAGCCCCTGCTCTTCCGCTAGAAGCCCGCGGTTTTGAACAATGCAATTAACGCTATGCCGGCAGCACAGCATCTACTATAGAAAATTTTCGGATCAATAGCAGGTTTTTCGGAAATTCCCGAAAAAGGCCTTGTTTGTCTATGCCAATCAGCAAGCAGCTGTGGATTCTGCCGAAGGAATATACGACAGAAAAACTGCTTCAATCGATTCCCATTCTGTCTCGTTAGACTAATAGATGTCTGACGTTACACGGTCTGCCCCTGATATGCCCAACCTACCGTATAACAAGTGAATCACGTAGAAGCTTCCGGCGACAAACCGCTTAAGAAAGTCATCAAAAAACTCACCGCTGCTGACTTTCAGAAGAAACAGTGCTCCAGTGTCCAGAATTATTCGATGGCTGTTTACCTGGTCTTTGTTAGTGGTAACCGGTTGACCATCCTTGTACCTTAAAACGGCTAGTCTGAAGTTAACGACCAGCCCAGAAAACTTCAATCTCGTAAGAGTGTTCGTACCATGTAATCTGTGCTCCAGGAGGTTTTGCTGCACAATTCAAAGTTGCTGGTGATCCCTTCGAAACAATCACGTCCAGAGGATGTTCGATTATGACAGGCGCTCCGTTGTCTGAATCTGAAATACGTCTTATCTGCAACTCCTCTCACGTCACCCTTTTGAACCGATCCAATCTCAATGAGACGACGAGTAAGTGCATTTCAGAAACCAGGAGCCGCTGCTCGTTGAAAAACGCCACGCACTTTAATTGCGATACGCCTAAGAGTGTCCTCAAAAAGAGCACTCCCAAGATGATGCTCTTCTGCCTGACTGAACACTGCAGCAGTGACTGGCGCTCTAACTCTGCAACTCGATGTCCAGAGGCATGCACTTCGACAGTGTTTTCCGGCTGTAAGCCGTCAGGCTAATGAATGATAAAAGGAAATCGTCTGTATCAAACAGAATGCCGGACACCAGGTCATCCTCTTGCATGATTGTGCAGCTTCTATTCATGGCATTCCATTCCATACTTCTATTCCATACTTCGTATCCGACTCCGTTCTTATGAAGTATCTTAGTGAACATAGAAGCGCATCGTTGAGGTAAATGTGAGAAGCCTGTCATCCTAGATCAAACGGCCTTAACAGCTATTGCCGGTGAGTTCCGGTTGAAGGAGAGTTCGGTCTTCCCTTTCCAAGAATTCTCAATATTCTAAGCTCCAAGAGGGCACTCTTCGAGTTGCCAAATGTTAAAAAGGGAAATAATACAAAAGACACCAACTAACCGTGCATAATACCTGGCTCCACCTCTTTTATTGACTAGAAACCAACAAGGAGACTGACTATAAGGAGAATGATTCTGACAGTTTTCGCAACTTGTATTCGAGAAACCGTAACTCGGCTCGGACAGCGTCTTATCACCCAGATTAAACACAGTTCTATTTGACATTCTCAGGTAACGCGAGATACACTTTCCGATTCCAGTATCTTCAATTCTAGCGATTTGTATTGCTCTAGGCCAGGGATGGTCGTAGTTGAGAAAATTTATTTCCATTGCTGGTATGCTAAGATGTTCGAGACAAAATGTAAGCCGTTACGAAAAGGCTTTCTAAATACGTTTTTGAAGTGAAATTATTTAATTTTAATTTTTAATTATTAAATTACTGTAGCGTGTTTAGCAGTATTTTGAAGGTTCTGGAGCGCGTTGTGTAGCATGGTTTTGATTTTTTGCTTTTCTCGACAATCGCACGTTCCAAACTTAAGTCTTCAATTATTCACTCATAATTATTCACTTGTTCCCTATGCCTCAAGCTATTGCGCAAAGATGATTTCGAAAGAATCAAGGGAGAAATAATGGACGGATTCGTCAACGGATTTTGAGACCGCAACGGATGTCTTCTCACACTTCAATACTTGTTTAAAAGGATCCCCTCAGGGCATACTGGTCGGCATTCATTAAGTACAATGATTGTCCCGTTTCAAAAAATCTAAAATCTAACGCCTTTGTTCCCGGCAACGCGTTCTTTCTTTCTGTTTTCATATCTATAGCTGCCCTTTTCAGCTCTGACCACGCTATATGTAAGCCATGAAACGAGACGGAGGAAGGAACAGTAGTATCCACGTTTCAGGAAAAGCGATATAATTACTTGACCTTAAGACACCTTATGAAAACATTCGCGTAGAAAAATCGTATCTTTAGCTACTCAATAACACTTCATAAAATAACATTAGATGCCGACCGCATAAACTATTTAAACTTGTTGTGAGCTAATTTTGAGAAAACCGTAATGATGACCGAACTTTTTGTGCAATCCAATATCGTCCCTCCATGTTTTATTCTTAGCAGATATCAAACACCACCTACTTCTGTGTTTCCCACGTCTATTCTGCTCACTTACCCCGTCCACTCAAATTCTCACGGCCATAGAGTGTGCATCCGCTGAACTTCCCCAAAAAAACCTTAATTCATATTTTTTGAAACCACATCAGGCTATTTAAACTTGTTGTGAGCCTCGGGTAGGATCAATTGTAAGCAAACAGGCACTGGAACGGAAGCAGAACGATTTCTGATGAACTAAAGCCCTCGTTATTTCAACCAGTCCACTTCATCAGTGTTCATAACCTGTTCCATAAGAAAAACGTGGAAGAAATTGGTTCCCTTTTTGTTCGGCAATCGTCCGATCTGCTGGCTGCATTTAGCGTCCTCTGCTATCCTTATCCATGGGAGCCAAGAGGGTAGCTCCTTACTTTATTCATTACTATAGTCGTCGAGGAACCTCACCTATGCTTCAAGTGCTTTTTAGAATACGGGGAGGTTGAACACATCAAAATACAAACCGAATACCGGTTACACAGCAGTCCCGGTCAAAAATATAAATTCCCTTGTTTCAACTACTCCTCACGACTTTTCTGCCATTAGATGTTAGTTAGCAGAAAAGACTAGAAGTCGAGTAGAAGCTACGAACTTTCACAACTACATCACTCCCATAATTCATAAAGGGTGAAAAAATCATATCGTCCCGCTTGTTGCTTGAAAACGAACTTTTAGTGATCTACCGAAAAACTGCAAGTAAATCCCCTTGCGGGCTTTGAGAAATCGATAAAACGACCAAACTTTTAAATATTTCGAATAAGAAATTATTTAAAGCCTGATTCGTCGAATGTTCATGAGGATATAGAAATAGTGAGGTTTCTTTTAAAGAAAAGAGCTCCCAGGAACAAAGTGGTCGATGCATGGCGTATTCGATCCCAAAAAAAAGAACAAATGTTCAGTCCTGCGCCAAAACGGTAACTCCCTTTCAATATGACTGCGCCTTTGGTGCGAAGTCTGCTCGATTCCTAACCATCTTCTACTTTAGTAGGCGCTATAATAAGCACTTCCCAACTCTTCCCTCAACTCATCATTTTGTGCAGCGTAAAGTGCTTGAAAATGAGAACAAAGCGGTCGATACATAGCGTACTCCCAACAGGAGAAAAGGCCTAGCATTGCCCTCCTTATTCACTGTACATTCTCGCTAATACATGTCCCTTCGAAAACACGTCTCGCCCACACCGCCGGACCCTGAAGTGATTCGACAGTGCGCGTTTCAACGGAGCACCGTCAGCTGAACGCTGCTCTCTAATGGTACCAGTCACACACTCACAGGATGAGGATCATCCATGCGCCACATAGTCAGCGAGGTGCGAATTACCATCGTAATAAGTACTACGACCCTCGATTGTCACCATCGCTGCCGGCAGCAGACGTAGAAGTGCGTGCAGCGCCCCGAAACGACGCCCCATAACCTCCATTTCCATGAATAGAGCAGGCTGTTCACCGGCCGGCCGAGTTCATCCGCCATTTATCGGCCGCCGCTTGATGATCTCATTTCAGCAGCTCATTCCCAGTCACGATGAGCAGTACCGTGATCAAAACTGGCTATGTCGGCGGGAAGTGGAGAGAGGCACTCCCGAAGCGAGGAGCGGCTCCGGACTATCCTCGCCTGCTGACGGCTTCTTACGCAAGGCGAACGCTGCCGTCAATCAGAGCCGAAATTACTCATTCGTATTTCAACGCGCGGATGTGGTGGACTTTGACGAGGTCACCCAAGTGAAGGGCAACCCGGCGCACGCGCCGCGGGACAATTTTACGAAGTAATAAAATCGGCGACTCGGGTTCTTCTCGCAGTTGCCGCCATCGTCGCCCGCCTTGAGTTCTCTCGACCCCTAACCGCACAAACGAATCCGCTCGCCCTCCCTTGTAGATGGCGTAGGCCTCGGCTAAAGGCAACGGAATACCGTCCAGTAATTGCCAGTTCTCATCTAACAATAACGTACATGCAGACGACGAATTCTTGATCGCGCAGAACAATGGTGGTGATCGAATGGCCGGCACTTCGGGGCAGATGTCGCTGTGCATCGACAGCTATGCCCACCGCTGCTACACGATTAATAAGTTCGCTTGGATGATATACCAAGGCGTTAAGTATGTAGGTAACGAATTTTCAAGTTGGCATTATAGCAAAGGTAACAGAGCTGGCCTTGAACAACAAGGATTTGACCTTCCAAAGCTCCATAGGTTTAACCCTGCGAGAAACCCTTGCAGAAACAGACCCAGATGGAGAATTAGAATTCAGCTTCAACAGCATGAGAAGAACAAAAATTAGTACATAGCCGATGTTTTTAATTGCTACTTAGTGTGCAAGGTTTAAAAGGCCTGAAACAAGAGCAGTTATGAGAAGGGTAACATAAATCAAAAGAAAGCCGTGAAACATAAGATCTCCTATTAGAAATCCTCGGAAATGGCAGACAACCACTCTTGGAACAAAATTTAGAAACTATAGGGTGTTCGTACAAACTGTTAAAACCATTTGAAATAAAAGGGATGTTACAATCCACTTCTACAAATACGAAAATTACTTCAAACTTAAAAGATCAGTATCGCGCCTGTTCCGTCTATGAACCCTAGACAGGCAGTGTATTCAGAAACAAATCTAACACACTCCTTAGTCTCACAAAAACTTCCCTGCTCAGCTTTTTTTGTAAACGTTCAAAAGCTGACCCTGAAAGGAGACACTTAAATCGAATAAGCTTCATTAACACTGAAAAAACTGGCTACGGTCGAAGGTAAGGTTTGCCTGCATTTTCTTCTAAAAACCTGAAGAAACAGTTCTGAAACTGAACAGATCGAGGGAATCTTGTAAAAAAAGCACAACAGAAAAGCAAAATGCTATTGGCTGTTCAAATACTTGAAGGTTTAAAAAATATGAGAAACCAACTGTGTGATCGTTTCTACCTCAGGGCCTTGTCGTTTCTCTGTACATCTTTTCTGATCGCTTTTATCTTCAATTGCTCATCTCTTCCAGTATCCGTTTCTCCCAGCGATTTTCCGGTGAATTAGCCAAGGTTCTCCCAAGTATCCCAACCGAAGGATGCATAGACGTTCAGATCTCTGTTGACCGTAAGCTACTCAGCAAGGCCGAGAACTGACAATAGCCGGGGTACAGCCTCGTCTAGCACCTGCCCGTCGACCGCCCTGCAAGGCGCTCACGCTCAGCAAATGATTTATCGCCGACAGAAACTCTGTAGGTGGTCCTTTCTTGCCGAATCGATCCTCCCCTACCCCTCACATCGCCAGCCATTCTGGATCACGCCTCTCTGGAACATGTTCGGCACTCAGGGTCAGAGAAAAACTGTACCATAAACAACTGAACAATCATTGCATCGCAATTTTCCGGCCAGCCAAGGCCAGGCAACCACGATCGCTGTGGCTGTTGCTGCTGCTGACGGTCGACCAGTGGCTAGCACCGTACAGCTGCGAATCGTTTGTCTTCGCTGGCGTCAGCAATTCAACGTCAGCCGGACGGACGGCCGGCCACCATCGAGGCACATCGTTCTCATTCATAATTGAGGATCTGATTCGAGTTTGCACTCATCAGGCATCCATTTGCTCATCGCCACCACTGTAGGAATGCCTTTGCCGACCGCATGCCTCACTCTCAGCCACGGTCCTCAGAAACCAGACGGCGTCCAACGCCAAAAAAATGCCTCGTTCGCTCGTATTCCGTGTGTACGTTGTGGGATGAAACGCCCAGTAGTACGTCTTCTAGGATTGTTCTGCGCCTAAGAAATAGCAGAGGGTTGCGTACGCCACGTGAACTGGCCTGCACATGAGAACGCTCCTTGAAACACATGAGGATTCGAAGGCAGCGGCAAGTCTCGCAAGTGATGCATTTGGAGCAATGCCATTCAAAAAGAAAGCCTTCACCTTAAAGACGGTGTTGTTTCCCCTTCGTAACCCTTCAGCAAGGTACGTCAACACCGTGCATGGAAGGAGTGACCGAATTCCCAGGGCAATACAAGAAGGCTTTAACTGCAAAGCTAACAACTGCTGCTAGTGGCGAACCTCCACACCTAATGATACCGAAAAATTCTGAGTCTTCAATAACAGAAGACTCGGGCGTATCCCCTTCCCGCAAACTTCTCTTTCACAACAGCACATCCCCATATCGAGAACTCAAAACAAAATAAGAAGCCGCTTCCCGCTGCTGACAATGCACTTTTCGTCATTAAAAACTCCATCAGCCGAAAGAACATGGGAAGGGAAAAAGCAGCAGAGATGCTCTGCAGATAAAAGGATTACATACGGTTGTCTGTGGGCTACTTACTTAGCACTCACTAAGCTGGACAAAAACTTGCCAGGCTCCTCTATTGAGCTTGTACCCGAGCAGACGACGAATAACCCTAATCATAACCGCGGCAGAGATGCGTGCTCGCCCACATCAAAAGCCAGGACATGTTCACGTAAAGCACTGTCCGTCGAGGTCCAACACATCACGGTTCTCTCGTCAGCAGAAATAGTCCCCAGGTCCTTCGCAGACGGTGGCTGAGAACAACGGCATTTTTACGAGCTCCCTTAATCAGACAGCAAACGGCCTGATAGGCGGATTACGGCCGCTTTTGATGTGCTGCCGACGACTCCCTGTCGCGGGTGGTTCCGTGCGCGGGAGTTCCCACGGACCACCCGATTCGAGCCCTCGTCCGTCGGTCCATGATATGGGCAGATTGTGGGGTCAATTAGCAGTGCAAACATCGAAGCGCGTCCGAGACCCGATCGACCCACGTCGAATCCGTTATGAACCCCTTCGCCCTCCCGTTCGAAACATGTAACAGCAGCGCAAGAGGCCACTCAGCGACTACAGTGAATACCCTGCCAAACAGACAGCCTGGACTTTCAAATTGCTGATGCTTTTCTGTCTTCGGATATTTCTGGAAAAGCTAACACAAAACCCCCACTTGAGCAGGTAAACAAATATGGACGTGCCCTCATCAACTATTCGATAACCGATCTTACCATGTCACATCAGCAATTTCCCAAGAAATCTTTTTAGTCATGTATAATAAGGATGCCAAGTTATGGTGCAAACTCTCGCTCCGGGCAGAATTTGTCCCCTCGTCAATCGCATTTCGAGTTGAGATGCTGCCTGATCACAACAGAGCACGCTTACACATACTCAACAGGAAGATTGCAGACATTAACTCGAAAAGACGTGACGAATGGAATCTATAGAAAGATACACTGACAAAGGTAAAGCGAACTGAGCAAGAGGTTAGATCCGAATTCAAGAACACATGTTCAGGGCAACTGGGGCTTACAACCAGTCTGCAGGAACACAAATTCGATGCAATTCCAACGGGAGAGGAGAACTTAATGGGTGACTAAGGATTCCGAATTACATTGTAGGCTTCAATCCCTTTGTGGGATGCGCCACGCAATCTATTTCTACGGGACGTCGTGAGGCAATTTAAAAGCGTATTTGCCCTATACTAGTCAATGCGGTGGCCAGGCGATGGGCAAATCAGTGTTTTATCCTTTACAGACAAGTCCGGCACCAATTCACCAAACTGTAGGGATGAAAGACTTGGGGGACACAGGCGGAAACTCGAACAAGGCTAGCAACACACGCATGAAAACTGCACCCTAGAGAAGAAATTATATGGGCAGTAAAAGCGCCTGCTTCACAATACATGCCGCCAGCCATTTAGCCCATTTATGTGTTTTAGTCGCCCCAAACATAATTCCTTCTTTAAACAATAAACTAATTACACACTGTTGATCTAACAGCTGGAAGACATTAAAAAGATTGGCCTAAGCTAATTTTTGAAAAACAGATTCAAGAGATTATGGATTTACTGAATGAGCCAACTTCTGGTCAGCGAATGGAAACCATGGAACAATCGCATCGCTCCTATAATTAAAGTGGTTCAAACAATAAATAAATAAGTACGCTAAGCAGAACACTAATGCCCTCTCCGAAAGACCCATTCAATGGGACAGATGTTGCGACATTGTTAGTGATGGCCCATAGCTTCCGGGCTACGCATTCTGCTAATTGCATAGAAAGGAACGAGTAAAGCCGCTCAGAAATCAATTCCTCAGACGAGGTACCATCCTGTTAGAGAAAGGTCATAGTTCCGACTCTTGTCGAAGTGCAAAATACATAGCTAATACGCAGTGTAAAACTACAGAAATCACTATCAGACTTCAATAGTATCCATGAATATAGAATTAGATGGAAGCATGGTAGCAAAAACATGGAAGGAACGCTATTTCAAATACAGCACTGCTTTTGAATCAGCAAAATTTCTTCAATGGAAGCCGTCTGCAGTAGACCGGCGTGTTCACCCTGACACTAATACACATATTTACGCACGTTGAGGGAAGAACGTGGAAAGTCTTTCGGATGTTATAAACAAAGCATGTGATATTTTTATGATTTTGCGACTACGTTAGCAAAAAACTCTCTTACACAATGCAGAATGAAGTGCGGAATGAAACCCCAAAGTAAGAAGTAAAAAGCCAGTCCAGTGTTGACGCCTACTCAAAACACCATACAGCTCAGTGAACAGCTCTCTTCAAAACAGAACATTTTAACTCTAAAAATGTTTAAAATAGCTCAATTCGAACTCTTACCTGATGGGTGGTATGTTGAGCTTAGCTGTACCAACTGCTTAGCACTAGGCTAAACACCCAAATCGCCGTTTAGTACCAAACCAACAATTTACCAAATAAGCTGATATATGAAAGCTATAGGAACCGAACGTGCGCCACTGCTTTTTGAGCAAGGACTTTACTATTAGGTTGTCCGGAAAGTTCTCAGCGTTTTGACTGCTTCACTTAGAACTTACCATAACTTTCTCAAATCTTGTCGGATTGAGACGACATAAGCACCGTTCGAATCAGCACACATTTGCCAACAGGCAGCCAGTCGACTTATTCCTCCAGCGAAAAAAAAGTTGGTTGTCGAGATTCGACAAAATCCACAAAAGCTGTTTTGGCTTGGTTCTGATTGGTGAAGGTTCTACAAGCGAGAAAGCTCTGAAAATGTTTGAAGAGGTGGTAGTCGGTTGGTGAGAGGTCTGGAGAATATGGCGGGTGAGGCAGAACTTCAACCCTTAATTAGTTCAATTTTCGAATAGTGATTTGTGAAAAGTGTGGGCGGGCGTTTTCGTGCAAAAGAATCGGGCCTCTTCTGTTGACCAATGCTGGCTAAAGCTGACGCAATCTTCGGTGCATTTCAATTTCCTTACAGTAGGACTCTGCTGTGATCGTTTGGCCTGGTGCCAAGAAGTTGTAATGGATCACACCAGCCGCCCACCACCACACAGCGACCACTACCTAATTTGGTGGACCCTTTGGAAAATGCCTAGGAGGTTCGTCAGCGTTCAGCCATTGTCCAGCACGTTTCCTGTTATCTCACAGAGTCCAGTTTTCATTACAAGACTCGATCAAAAACGAGACAGTTTTGCTGCGTAAAAGTCGAGAAGAACAAATCGCGAAACGTGACAAATTTTGCCGCTCACTCAACTCGTGGGGCACCCATTTTTCGAGCTTTTTCACCCTTTCAAGGCGTTTTAAAGCATCCGCAACAGTAGTTTTACTGACGTCCAGCTCTTCAGCATGTTACGGGAACTGTTTGGGATAGTTCAGCTTCCACCAACTCCTTGAACTCGTCGTCCAGGATTGCTCTAAATCGGCCGCTACGAGGGTCACCTTCGAGGCTAAAATCTCCGGTCCAACTTACTGAACCATTGGCGCAAAGTGTTTTCTCTAATACTATTAGGCCCCCCGCACTTGATTGATTTGTCGAGCTGTGTCGGCTGCGGATTGTCCCAATTTGAAGTCAAAATAAAACATCGCTCGGAATTGTTCCTCCGACATACTTCAATAGACCCTTCAAAAACAGAAATATAAAGCAACGTTGAAGCAAATTATTTATCCAGATAGAGCGAAAAAAATCTGTACAGAAAGTAGCATTAATGCGCAATCCAAGTTGAATTTTTACTTAATAGTAGACGAATGAAGAATAGTAACACAAAACGCTGAGAACTTTCCGGACAACCTGATACCACACAACCAATGACCCCTCCTACTACGCCCACAAAGGCCCAATTGGGGTCACTCTTCTGTGAATATTATACTACTATCAAGGCAGCACCCTTCTGAATTAGTTCTCTCTACATACAGCACAAGCGCTTGCTTGCCTATGAATTCAGAACTCAATCTCGTAATTAACTTGGTTATCGAATTCAAATAACATACACATAACAAGAAAGGGTTTGCTAACATTGAATTAAGCCTACACCGCTCAGAAATCTTAGCTTGGACAGGAAGCCGGAACGTTGGAACGAATAGAAAACGAGAAAACTCTTAAATGTTTGGTCGTGGCCTCTAACATACTGACACAACCTTTGAATAATTGTACTGAAGGGCCAGATCCCTTCTTCGGCTGAACCTCTTCGCGTTCAATCCGTATAAGTAGCAGTTTTACATACCTTGCCCTATCCCGCTCCCGTTATGTCGCTGTTTACGACCGAGCCGTTGGCACGCGATACGACCCTTCAATGGGAATTTTTCAGCGCGACGACAGCCTCAAGGCTGCTGACTGGAGGAAGTTCGAGCTCCCCGCGTCGCGTCATCCAATAACATTGGAAAACGAGCGCCATAGGCACTTGATTAACTCGTTTCACACTACAAACGAAGACGAGTCGGTCGGAGCTCTTCGTGCCTGAAGCGAGTCCGAACCCAGCGCCGTCATCGCACGTCACCCCAGCCCAGCGCGGAGGCCTCAAAAATGTACGTGGGGGGTCCGCAGACAGATGGCGAGACAGCACCGTTAATCGAATGACAGATCAGAAGGATATCAAGATAGACCGTGCCCCACCGAATCCACGTAATCGATTAACAACAATCGCATCAAGTGCATTACGCCGTACATTTCTATCCACTCCAACATGAACGGAATCGTGGCCCACAAAACAAAAAGAAAAAAAGCAAAACGAAGAAAGACCCCACTCACCTTCTGCAAGACTAATTCCTATAGAAGTGAGAATAAAAATAGCTAGAATCGAATATGAATCAGGCAGCATCGCTATTCGAGACGTGTGTCCTAATCACCTTGGTCGCATCTTCCCTCTTTGAAGAATAAGGCGAAAACTGTCCCGGCAAGACCACGAGCACACTGATCAACCTGTCACACAGAATATAGGTCACTCATTTCAAAATGATAAAGCAGACACAAAACTACTCGCGAAACTTGTATCGATCATGAGACATTCACGCGGAAACCGCCATCGATCACGATTCAAACGCACACTACAAAAACGATATCGATCAGTGGGTCTCAAATCAATAAGCAAAAGCTCTATCGAAGGAAGCATATGTGGAGTTAAACGTTCCCGTTAAAATGAGGATCAACATGCTCCCGTTTCTCGGAAATCTTATTTCCACACATAAGGCCATATATCCAGACAAGATCGTCAGAGTCATGTTTCACTGAATCCTGCAACGATTATGAGCATCCGAATTTGAGAGCAGGGCACGAGAAACATCTAGCAATGATTGTGCTTGATAAGCAAGCGAATTCGCAAACGTTCTCCGACTACATAACGAACAATTTAACACCTGCCTATGGGCAATAGCGTTTGATCCAAGCGATTGCCTATCTGTTCTTTCAATAAGAGGAAACTGGCCAAGAGAGTAGTAAAAAGAATGAATGAGAGGAAGAGTACAGCACCATGATGACGAGGCGCTCACTCAAAGCGTTTCTGACAACAGTTTGTTTAATAGCGCACTGTGAACATGGTATTAAGGAACCTGGACACAGCCGAAAATTCGGGGACCTAGTAGGAGACTGTGAACTTTCAGCCCGTCAAGATAAAAAGCGAAAAAGCTTAGTAAAGAAGGCTCAAGTTCAGAGGAATGGGTTCCCTCTGCAACGAACACAGCTGCGAAATCCTTAGAAAATGAGGAGCTGCAAGCTGGCTACGTGCAGCCCGAGAGGAAGTGAGCGGGCATACCTTCGAACAAGCGGTAAGAATCAAAGATGATTTAGTGCCTTCAAGAATCTAATCGCGAACCCCATAAAACTCCACCATGCAGCAATTGCTCTAGAAATTCAAGCAATTCAGTTTACCAAGGAAGTTCAAAGAACGGAGAAGAACGCAACGATTTGGAAAGGGAGGCCACAAGGAAGTGCAACGATAACAAGTGGACTTCTCAGGCTGAGGCGGCCAGAGGGCGGGGCTGGCTGAATGAAGTCGCCGCCAGCAAGCGCAGATGCCCGATGAGGACAACCGGATGGGGAGGATGATGAGATGACGATGGCGACGAGGAGGAACGGATGAAGAGGGGGAGCGATGTGACGACCGAAGGACGGAGACCTGCCCGCCAACCTGCCGACGACGCGAAATCAGATTGCGGCGGTCGGCGACGAGCGGCCTGCGGCGGCCTCCCTATGTGAGGATAATAGCGCACGGACACCGACCGACCGACGGGACGGCGGACAACTCTCCCCTCCATTCAAACAGGAATTCCACTCAGTTCGCGCTTACCACCCCAGCGAGTGGTAGCCCGCTAACTCCAGCCAGCGAACCACCAGGCTGCCTTCCGCGCGCTAACCCCAAATCGGTCCGATCTGCCCAGCCGATCCCACTGCTGTGACGAACAGCGCCATCGAAAGAGAAGAATGCGCCCGTCGTCATCGCCCGCCTAGCGTTGCTGCTTGGATAATGACCAGTGGTTAATCTCTCAAGACCGAAAAACGCCGGTTCCATAATTTCCAGGCGCTTAATTATGACGCTAATTGGACGGGATATGAGGTCGTCTCCCGAGCGTCAATATGATAATTCAACTACGTCCGAATTTCGCCGTTGTACACGCAAACACGAGGCCAAGCTATCTACAAAGACGTGAAGCTGGTAAGTAGACAGTGATGATGAAATGGACACTTTTAAAAAAGCAAAAGGGGTAAAAAGCATGGTGCATGTCGCGAAGGGTACAGTATTGGGTGGTGGGAACGCGCTAGTCAGTTATAACCAAGCACAGCACCGACCGTACCCACGCCAGGTAATCGGAGTATGTACCTACCGTGCACTCCCTCTCTGAATGGGACGCTCATTTGAAGCGACCTGATGGGCTTACGCGTTCCCACCTCTCAATGCAGTGCACCTTCGCGACATTCACTAGAAAGGCTATACAGAAGAACATAGAAGCACACGAAAACCACATAATAACATACGTCAAAACTATCACAACCAAGAGGATCTATGCAACAGAACCTGGGCTCTGCCGCACAAGCACAGCAGCAGTAGTGTATCAGCACTTGCTACGAGAAAATAGCATCCTTCCAACCTCCTATGCATCACTGCACATCAGCTGAGGCTCAGTATTCTTGAATGGATAGAACCAAAACTCATTGTTATTTTCGGCAGAATACGAAGAAATCAGAAATCCCGAAAAAACCTCTGGCGAGAAAATTTCAAGGTGCTTGAGAAAGTGGTAATGTACGTGGACGAGAAACATGGAAAACAAGGTGGACTATTTAGGATTGAACTTTGGCTTGTTCGTCTTTCCTCTAGGATCCAGAAAGGCTTGGTGAACACTTTGACGATCTGCTTGAAACAGAACATGCCACAGAATACTGGAACGAATGGGAAAGTAAAACGCCCATAAAAAGCGAAGTGAATGCCACTACAAAAACCACCCTGACACATACATAAGACTCCTGAACTCGTTGCAGCCTACTTTTTCCTAAACGCTATAATAGAATATACAGCGCAGCAGTGGAAAAACAGTGAGTAAAAAAGGAGGCTTCTACCGAGTGAAACAAATCTCCGTTACCGTTGGAAGAACAGAAAATTTAACAGTTTCTAGAACTACAGGTACTATGCGACTAAAGACCTCACCGTCTGAGATTGAGGGATTCACATAGCCAATCACAGGAGGCGATGCTATCGCTGCCACACAGAACCAATGCGATCGACCAATAAGGGCAGTATCAGTTGATAGGAGGCGTCGAGTACGATAGTACGAAACCGTTCGCTTGGTTTCTAGCAAAATTGGAAGCGGGAGGAATTCTGGGATGTGATTCATGTATATGTTAAGATAGGTCTCATTACGAAATTCCTCCATTTGCCCAGCTCCCTAGTAAGGATCCAGTCTTCTGTGACTGGACAAGGGTCTGCGTAACCCCGTCATCAGCCCGAGAAGTACCGCAATCTTGGCTAGAGAAAACGTGACGAAAAGTGGCAAAGAAGGAGGAGCGGAACGAAGACGTCGAAGCGTTGCTTTCAGAAACACTGTTAATTAAGTACTTAAAATGATTAAAAACTAAGTAGAACATTTCCTCCCAAGCTCGCACCATGTTTTAAGCTCCTTTTGACCAAGTTGCAAATATGTTAATACTAATAATAGCCTGGCGTGTAGAAGAAGGTAAACCGAGATTCATTGTTCTCTATGGGACCCCGAAGAAAAAAACTGGATGCATACCAGTAAGCAAGAAGGGAATGCATTTTCTGGAGAATGTGGACGCACAATAAAAGGTAGTTTTGTGGAGTGGCGAAGCAAGCCTTCTCTGGACCTTTAGCACTTCTTACAACCGTTGCGCACCCTTATACTTCAATTTCAGAGTGATATCCCACTAGTCAGTGTGGGAAAACGGAGGCGATTTCTTCTGCTTCGCATTGATTAACCACCGCCTTTCGTGCCTACACAACGAACGCTGAGCAAGTAATAAATTTCGTGCGAACATTGCGAAATAGTAGTGCGTCTCAACGGCGAAAATTAGCATTTCCAAGGTGACGCCAGCTATCCTAGCGGAAAACTATGACTCACCGCTTTGAAAGACTTATACAATGAAGGACAAATAGGACAGAGAAATATACGAGAAACCCAAGGCTCTGAAACATTCCTCTACATTTAGGCGCAATATGTCAATTTTTAATGAAAACGCTACAAGAGCAATGTAACATTTTTGCATTCACACATCACGATGAAGCAAGGAAAAAGGCAAAAAGAAAGTTGAGCAGTGTAGAGAAAATTGAAATGGGGACCTCCGCTTAAAATTTTTGGTATATAAAGATTCTCGAACAATACTTTCAACAACAGTTTCACTTATCATTTGAATAAATCTCACTTCCGCACTTTTACTTATACCCGGATAAATAATAACAAAGTTAGGGCTCTTTTCCAACAACTTTCAGCAGCTATCCGATTTGGGAAACAAGCAAATATGGACCGTTAGAAGGACAAAGTGAGGTTGCTTAAAAAACTGTGTTTGTCAATGAGAAAAGACGGCAGACTGACTACGTAATTCACGTAAGTATAGCAGCAAAGAATAGTAGGAACCGCATCACTGTGCCGCATCAAAAGAGGCATTACGACGAGGATCTGAATAATGTTAGATTGAGATTGTACGCAAAAATCAAAAAGACAGAGAAAGCAGCCGAACGAAGGGCGGAGCGTGACAAAAGAGGTCCCAACGAGCAAGGCGTAAGGAAGGAAAACACGAAAAATACCCCACTCAACAACTAATTGCATGTTCAACTTCCACTCCTAAACAGGGGACTGACAGAAACTGACCTTCCTCAGATACACTCATGAAGCACACAATCTCTGTTTAGACGGAATAGCGAGAAGCGGAGTGCTTCAGAAGCTTAATAGCAATGCGCTTTTTGAAGCACTTGGAAACGGATTTTAAGAATGAACAAAGAACCGAATGCACGAGTCGGTGCAAGTCTATTAGGTTGTCTCATAAGTCCTCGCCGTTTTTTTTCAACGATTCATTGCGAATTTCGCCGGCGGTCTCTTGCATAGCGCTACACAGCTTTCGAAACATAATGATTTGCTCTTTCAGAATATGCATTGCCTTTCTTTTTTCGTCCTGAATTTTATCAATTTTTAGGTCGTTAAAGTGAAAAGTGAAAAAGTGAAAAAGAGCCATATGCGCAGTCGCTTCTCTGCGCTTAGGCTTGGAATTTTTGTGCAGATTTTTAAAGCATTTGGAGGACAATGTTCTGCACTACAAGAATACGTGTTGGTGCTATTTGCTCATTTGTCCTTTATTGATTTTTAGGTCAACAAATTGGGACGTCCGAGTTTTCCGTCCGAATTTTTACCGACAGCTCCTGCTTTGAGGTGGACTTTTTTGCTTGATGTTATATGTCGTTCGGAAGAGTATGTCTTGCTCAACAAGAATTTGTGTGGCGTTTACTGGCTCGTGCTGATTTCTGTCGAATATCAACAACTGAACAAGGAGAAGGAGTTGTTGATGAAGGTGATTTTCCTCTTTTTGGAATTTTGTGCTATGCAAGAGACCGCTGGCGAAATCCGAATCGTTGAAAAAAAAACGGCGGGGACTTGGAGGACAACCTAATAGAACGAGGAGAGAGGATACATTCCCTTCCTCCTCTAAGAAATCCTTAGAAATTGCATAGGAACATTTGAAACTAACACGTTCAGCACAGAGGCATGTAGATTGTAGATGAGTACAGAGAGAGATGGGCTTGCTGCAGCTAAACACTACACAACTACCAGATACGAAGACCATATAGGGTGCAGTTCCCGCTTCAGATTTTCACCCAGGACATACTAGGCACAACCAGCGGAGAAACGCGAGCAAAAAACCATGGCAATTAGAGTAGGACACTCCAGGGGAACGGCAACAACTGCACAGTTCAGGTGTTTTAGTCAGCGACCTTGACCCTTAGAAGCATTCGGATCGCTGACCGAGACAGAGATCAGTTTGGGAACAGAAACGAGCTCTGAATAAGAAAACACAGCCAGCGAACCACTCGTGCAAGGGCACTATACATGCTAAACAAGGGTATTCGATAGCGACTCGATTAAGACAAAGCGTAGTCTGAATATTCTAGAACCTCAAGCACGTACGGCAAGGGCAAGAGGTCTGCTTTCATAACAGCGGACGCACAATGCAACGCTGGGATCTGGCAACTGAAGCAATGTGTCGTGCAGAAGCAAGGAGGAAATGGTACAGACACAACCTGGAAACGGCTGCTACTAGCATATACCTCAGAGCAGGAGCTTATGCATGATTCTATTACCAGTATCAACGAACATTTTACAAGAACTTAGAGCATGGATACTTCTAGATCTTGTCTCCAAACTGGTAAACAAATTGAAATGTACAGATCTGAAAGTCTCCGAAGTACAGGTTGCGTGCGTAAATTATTCAAATAAAAACAAGCGATCATCAATAAGCAGGATATTTTCAATAGAAAGCGAAGATAGATAAGAGGCTTTGAGAAAGAACTTCCAAAGAAACGTTGGAAATGAAGAACAAAGAAGAACAGGAACACAGAGCTTCCTGCAATTTAAAAGTTCCATGCGTGTTCAGTAGCGAAGGTTCGGAGGGAAGCCTGGTTGGACGTTATCAGAATAAACGCGTGAAGGTATACAAAACATTGCAAGGTATGAGGTATTGCAGCAAGCACTAATACTGGTCCCACCCAACTAGGAGGCCTGGACTATATACTATTGACGTGACAAATTGTACACCCGTACAGCGATCGTAATCTGCACAGCTTTATTCGTGATTTAAGTGCACGTTTTTGCTTAAAACCACTCGAAACAGAAATTTGTTCAACAAATGGTGCCCGTTCTGTACAACAAAGATTGAAGGCCGACTGGAAAACAGTCTAGCAAGGTGCTGAGTGTTCAAAAGTCGCAGCAAACAGACCAACCCAGCGGGATTATTTGTCTCTTGGTAAGCATGCGTGCGCCTGTGTGTATAAGGATATCTGATAGGGCACACGGGGAACGGGAGAGCGGAACAGCGAACGTGGGACGCACACGGGGCACCTGTTCCGAGCCATTAAGGAGCCATCAAGGGGCCACCCCTATAAACATGTCACGCGTCCAGGTAAGTCATAACGACAATTATCCCCTAAGAGACGGTTAATTAACGCCCAGCCCTGGCGACGACGTTCAACGATGGTGTCAAGCCGGCTTGAGCGTGCCCAACCGACGACGTCTGTGCTGCCAGATGGCCTGAACTTCACCACCATTCATGTACTGTAGTCAAGTGTGCTGTACAAACATCTTTATTACCGAGCAGTAGAAGGCAAATTAGCATCTAATTAGTATACTCAAGTACACTCATTGACTCTCGGAAGGGTAATTACGAGGCGCAGTGAGATAGACCAGCCGAAAATGAAATATAAAGGCATGCAAGATAGCAGTGTAACATAAAAAAGAAGGCAAAGGGAAGTCCAGAAATAAATGCGTGATGAAAACTAGATAGGCGGATAGGCACCGGTACAATTGAACAGGAAATGAAACCCAGGAAAGCAGCATACGCGCATAACAACAAAAGAAGTGCTCTGTGTAAGAACACCGCTGTGTGGGTCCCGGATTGGGAAAGGAGCACGTTCGCACGCAATGTGAATAATCTCATGCAAAACACCGGCACGAGAGAATCCAGGAAAAGGAAACTATGGTAACATTTAATAGCGCATCCAATAGCTCCAGGCGATAAACAATCTTTAACGTTCGATTGCTTCCTTACCAAAATTACAGAGGAGAGTAGGTCGATGGCAGGAAGCGAAATTGCCTCCAGGAATTCAGGGACATAAACATGGATGGAATGTGGCGATGGTCACTATAACAGTAGTCTAATCCTGAAGACAAGCACCGGAAATAGAAACGTGGAAAACAAACGCCAAGCGCAAGCGACAGAAATCCCATGACATCTGCGAGTATTTTTCCTTGAAGGTCTATATTATCGGACGCATAGAAATATGCAACAATTTGAACGAAAGAGAGGGAACAAGTAAATTGCCGCACAATCCCACCCTTTGTCGTTCAGCCAGGGCCGAAAGGCTGAGCAATGAAAATTTTCCATCGAAGTTTCCATTTAAAATCTCACAGGCTGTGAATCCCCCAACACGAGAGATGTTGAAATCGTGAAATGATGAGCATTCGGTCTCTAGGTGCACCGCACCTAGCGCCCTCTATCACGAACCATTGGTCACCCTTGGGCCACAAAACTGCAGCCCGCCAGTTCAAAACCGTTTAGAACGTCTTGAAACGGATTACGCAGGCCTCTTGGCCAATCAGGGAAAGGAGCTGCTAGCTCTTGTGATTGGCAGACGTTCTCCTCCAGACCGACGAATGAAGAAACGCGTCTAGGAGAGAGTACGCGAAGAGGAGCGGAAGAGCCACAGCGACGTAGTTTTGATCTCGCTGGGCACGGACTTTGCCTCCCACGCTGCAAACGACTTTCAGGTGTTGTACTGTGCTGTGGCGCGTGGTATCGCAGTCGCATGAGGTGCCGGCGTCGCGTGCACCTGACTTCAGAATCCTAGTTCGAATTCCTCGTTAGGCCAACCTTGCCTTCCACCCATCTGGGGTTAATAAATTGGTATCAGACCCGCCTAGGAACGATGAAACGTTCGATTTGTACATCGGCTTTCCACCGCAAGTCATTGAATAGGCCAAATACGAATACCCATTGCCTCCACGAAGGTAGAACTCTTTGTTTTTACTGTACTTTCATAGAGTGAAACGAAACCTTTTCTGCTGGTGAGCATTGAGGAATGATACGGCCACACGGTTGTCCTAGATCTGTTCATTTGCCCTGCTCTGTAATCGGACTGCAGGCCTGCGTAATCTTCCTCGTGTTGCAGAACTGGTCAGTAGCCCAAAAAGTGCTCCCGAAAAACACCAATAACGTAAAACATAAACGCAACTATATCGACCGAACCAACAAAATGGAATGGACGACTCATTATTCAGAGGAAATAACATCTAAAGTTCCATTTTAATGAGAAAATGACTCGAACACTGTGAGACAGTTTTATTGGTGTCAGGACATCGTAGCAAGCAATTCAAATTTAGCGTGAATTTATTCAACTGACTGGGCAAAACACGTGAGCATATCTACTAAAATCAAACGCAGTCAATAAAAACCCGGCATCACCGAACATCATAGTTCGAAGGATTACTGAGCATGGCAGCATGAGTTAAATAGGATGATTTAGAAGCTCAAAAACATTTTTTTTAATTTGTGCACTTTCTAGCTGGGCAGCACTCAATATTATAACGCGCATTAACAGCAAGACATCAAACTAGTGCAACATCAAAATCCATTGACGTGTGCGCTTAGAAGCATGTATGACATCATCAAATTCAAGGACAAAATGCGATAATTTTCGATGCTGCTGCGATACTCAGTAGTATATTCAGCTTTTCTATTCAAATCAAACATCTTGAAAAACGACTCAAGTGCCATAATTACCATTAGTAATCCAAGTAGGGCGCGTGTAGCGCAGTCAGAGGAGGCGCGACTGCCGCGTGCACCCGATACCAGGTTCCTGGTTCGGATTTCCCGCCCGGGCCAACAAAGCCTTCCATCCCTCCGGGGTCGGTGAATTGGTACCAGACTTGTCTGGGAAGGATAAAGCGCTGACTTGTTCATCGGCTGGCCACCGCAAGTCATTGTATGGCCAAATACGCATTCGTGTCGCCTCCACAACATCCCGTAGAAGTAGAATGCGTGGCGCATCCCAAAAGGGATTGCGCAACGCCGTTCTTTATCCTTTTATTATCCTTATTAATCCAAGTAACCAATAACCAATACTAATTAGTAATCCAGTTTGGGCTAAAATTTTTGGGGTTTCGCCTTCTAGCTTTCATGAGTTGCCTCCAAATTTGAAAAATCTTACAAGAAACGTAAAGAATAACTATACTAGGAGGATGGTCCGCTTCATTCCACCTGTTCGACAACAGCAGCAAACATGAAGGTAAACGTTAGATGTGCAAAGATAACCCGTCAAACGTTCCTTCGAGGAAGAGCCATTCGACGTCGCGAGTCACCCATCCCCACTAGGATAGACCCACCGTACGCTTGCATGTATGATGACATTACCAAACTCGAGGAAAAAAGCGAAAATTTTCGATGGTGTTGTGATGCTTGGCAGGAGGGAGGGGGGAGGGGGGGGGGGGGGGAGAGCAAGCCACTCCTTTCTTGACCACTACAAGAAACAAAGGACAACAAGCAATTTGTAGCTGCCCAAAAACAAGAAGGAAAACAGGTGTTGAGCAAATTCGCTCGGGCCAAACGTCTCGAAGTTCGCTATAAGATCGGTCACGGGCATCAAAGCACCTCGATGACAAGCATCAATTACGCCGAGCACAAGATGTCCGCGTCGACGGGGCAGCTCGGCGACTTCGTGGACACTCGCTGGACGTCGACGACGATGAGAGAACCCGACAGAAGCCGAGTAGTAAGAGCATCTCCGGAGACGTGACAATGAGAATTAGATGCGTCGACGAGTTGAAGGTGAACGTTTATGGCGCGTGCGACTTACGGCGCGCGCACCGTGCGCCCCGCGTCCTTCCCGTTTCATACCGCAAGTTCAAACGACGACACAAAAAATGAGGTAAACGAGGCAGAGAAGCGAAGCGCATACAATTCGGCCGACGAGAACGGCAACGAGGGGACGCGGTGGCGGCCAGACCGTCTGGAGGGACGATGTGCACAATGGAAGGACGACGAGGTGGTTAGAATGAAGTGAGCGAACAGTTAGGGGCGAACGAAAAAGGAGCAACGCGACGGGCAGCGAAATTCGCACGCTCCAGAAGTTGGGCGACCTGAAGGCGAGGCGGAGGAACACTTGAGAGAAAGAGAATGGGAGAGAAACATGCCATCTACATGCGAGCAACTGCAGAAGTCTGCTCGAGACGTTGGAGAGGCTACCGACGAGCAGACGACCAGCCGAATCACCTCCGATTCAAAATCAACGACGAAAAATTGAACCGGGAAGGTGCCCGTCCACTGACATTGACAAGGACATGTCGAAGTGATCGAATATTGCGGAGATCGTGATCGATTGCTATCGTCGAACACTGCAGAAAAACTTGTTGCAGAACATGATCACACGTGTGAAAAACGGCCGAGGAGACCATGGTAGGGCCACAACAACGGGGTGGATGCACCCAGATAAGGGACAGCACATTGCACATTTCACGAAGATAACAACACGAGTAGGTGCTGACTGATTCGCTTTGAACTAACGTGGACATCAGCACGTAATCTGGAGCACAACAACAACAAGAGCTCATCGTTAACCCCGTGACTAATGGTCCCTCCACGATAACGCTCAAGATCGCATTCAGCAAAGCAGGATCCACCACGAAGTCGAAACTGGTAGCAGGAACAGAAAACTATTCAAAATCAGCTAATTCTTCTCAATTAGAAGAAAATCCTTTTCTTCGCCGTCTTCGAAATTTGTCGCTTTGGAGTTGCGAGATTTTTCGAAATATTCCTACCGACAGCTTGCTGACATCTTCCCACAAAATCCTCACTGCTTGTTTATTGAATAAGCAGCAAATGAGAATCGTGTCAGATGGCGTGTACGAAGCTTCGTTGGTCCAAAAGCACTTCCGTAGTCTATTTGCGGCAGAAGCAGCTAACACATGCAGGGATGAAGCACTGTTTTCACTCAGCAGAGGAAATCTGTTGAACAAAACACTTCAATACTGAGCCGCCACGAGATGTGACGAAAAATAGAATGAAAGCTTTACGAAGACGTATAGCGTTCGGTATTCCAAAGACAAGATTTAACAAATCTAAGCGA
This sequence comes from Heligmosomoides polygyrus polygyrus, assembly GCA_947396885.1. Classification (NCBI taxonomy): domain Eukaryota; kingdom Metazoa; phylum Nematoda; class Chromadorea; order Rhabditida; family Heligmosomidae; genus Heligmosomoides; species Heligmosomoides polygyrus. The sequence goes on from OX377206.1 coordinate 27,837,847, forward strand.
CCATCAGGGCCAAATAATCCTCACTATATACGTGAGAATTGAATTAAAAGCTTGCTCAGAAATGTATTCCGGGATAAGGGCCTAATTACAAGGTAGCAAGCAGCCCCGCCATATCTCTCAGGGTGAAACCAGCGGACGCGTAGAGCGTAGTCGGAGGATGCACCGACTCTCACGTGGAGCTCGAATTGATTCAAGGTTCCAGTCCCACCGAGGCCAACCAAGCCTTACGGCCCAGTGGAGTCGGTACTGGCATCCGAAAGGATAAAGGAGAACGTACGGCGTTCATCAATTCCTTTCCCATGCGCCATGCACTCTACTTCTGCGAGATATGGAGGCAATTGGAGTGTCTATGTGATGAATTGTGATGGCCAGCCGATGTACTAGACAGTGTTTTAACATTCTCAGACAAGAATCTAGGCACAAGAATCCTGAGCTTATTGCATAACTGCAGAAATGTTGGTAGTTACGGAGATGTTTGTACCGCGATGCGGGGGAGAGCACACACTGAGCAATGCAAAGAATTCCAGAATGTGGCCAATTTTAACATAAGTGGGCTAGAGAGGTCACTGGCTGGAGTTCTTGGCACGCGCACGGGCCAACATCCCGCTAAGTACCGAAACTTCTGCCACAACAGCTGATAAGCGCACAAAATATCAGCTTTTCTGGTCCTGCAGCGACAAAATGATGTTCAATAATGAATCAGAAGGCTAATTTTCTTGTTCACTATGACATAACGTCCTTTTTCGTGGAGCATTTTAATTACAAATGAGGAAAATCTGACAAGGAAAACCCCAAAAGAAGGAAACACTTGCGCATAAGAGGGATATGGTGGAAATTTCTGCCAGAAAAGAACGCACTGAATAACGAAAATTTAGGGAGAGATGGATCCCCACTTGGGTCCAGCAGAACAGCGCAGATCTGAAAGATTGGGTGAACTCCGCGTCTAGCAATTAATCGCGATGCTCAGTCTTCCGTATATAGGAGTCGTATAGAGATGAGGCACTTTTCATGGCCAGCAGCGCACGAAAACAACAACAATTACGCGTCGACGACGGCTCGCTGTCAACCAGCCTCGGCAGCAACATGCCTGAATGACTTTAAGAACTCGACGGCTGGAGGTCTCCGGCGACGCGAGGACCGATGACGAGCGTGGCGGAGCACGAGAAGCGGAAGTGCTGCGTACGGAGCAGGTGCACACCACGACGAGGTGCACCAGCCGGCCAGGCAGCTCGGCCGAAGACGGGACTTCTCGCCGACGAGCCCGAGCCCGGCGATCAATTGCTGGCCCAAGTAGTCTAATCAGGACTAGACTAATCCGCACACGACGGGGTCAAGAGAGCCGCGGCGACATGCGACGTCCACGTCGTCGTCTCGTCCAGGAGCTCAGGCATCGATCAATACCCATCAACAGCGTTGTGCTCGAGGCGGCCTCGCGCGAGGGCTAGTAGTGGTATCAGTGGCCGGCGTGGAACTACTGGTTACGGAATCGTGGGAGAGTGGAAAAGCAGGGAGTGAGGGCAGCACGGATGCATCGGCGATGCTACGTCGCGACCCGACAATGAAGAGGCGCGTTCGGAAGCGATTTATAGGAAAATACTACCGGGAAGGGAAGCGGGGCCGAATTTTAAAACAATGCACCCCATTGCACGACACGAAAAAACCGCCGGCAAGAACGGGAGCGGCGTGTTCAAAGGATTCGAATCGTTGAACGGTGGGAGGGGACAATCGAGCCTCCCGCGAGGACGTACCCGACGGGACCAATTCCCCGCTTACTTGGGAGGTGCGGAGAAATCTGAACCGCTTGGTTCAAATGCACCGAAAGAATCTTAGGACTCAGTAATATGGAATGCTTCTACGAACTCTTAATTAATTGGGTGCCCCTTTCCTTTCCATTGCTGACACAACACATCAGTCATCAAGGGAATAAACAGCTGTGATATAGATTATGATTCAAGATTTCAGATGAGATGATTCAAGAAAAGAACTAAAACTTTCCCGGAAAACTGTTTTCTAATGTGGTTGTTTATCCATCGCCTAAAGAATAACTAAACCGCACTTCTCCCAAAGTATTCTTCTTGTCTGCCACAACCTGCCGCAAATTCAGAAAAGTTTGGTTTCCTGTGACTAAGTATGTAGACGCTTGTAACGTTTCGGTAAAATTCATACAGCTTCACCTCCGCAACGGGGAATACCTGAGGAATGTCTCATTATCGAACATATCACTTAAAACGAGATATCACCGTTTAGGCAAGCCAATAGCTACAGCATTGTGAAGGATACGTAACAGTCTCCGACAAATCAGTGAAGTTGAAAGGCAGGCTAGCGAAAAAATTCGAGTACAGAAATTATGTGGAAGAAAAACGGGGAGCCCATAATCGTGGCAGAATAATCGAAACAGCACATAGTTTCACAGCCCTCTACCTGCAGCACAACCATTCTCTGACGATAAAATATTCAACCGATAGTTCTACAGAGATACGCGTTCTTCTGGAAGTGACTGGACCGGAAGAAGTAATCGGGTAGTGCTGCACTTCTAACGGTATATCTTACACCGAACAATCATACCTGCCAGGAAACGAAAACTATGCGGTAAGCGGCGCATCATCCGAGGCGTTTTTAAGCTACTGATTCTGCAATCTGGGAGGGAATCCTTCTGTCGGCTCTATGAACAACAACTACATGAGGTTGCAAAAAATAAGATGTTGTCTTGAACTGAATAAAAAACTTCGTAATATGGTGAAATTAATAAAAAAGTGTAAAGCGATAAGGCCGGCGGAAAGCCCGAATGTTTGTTCCAAAGCAGCGTTCCGAAAGACAAAATAGGAGGGAGACTTCAAATGATTAATGACGATGATGGACCAGCTTTGTTCGCATCGAGCGAGTGATGATTTCAAGCTCAAACGTGCTGGCACTCTTCGAAATGATGAATGTCCGCAATCAATAAGAAGCTTGTCCGAGACGTCATGAATTCGGAAACGAGGCGTATTAGCAGCTGGAAGCTGGCAGGAGGAACAAAGCACGAAGCAGGAGCACGCGTGCGGCGACGAGCTAACGGCGTCGACGGGCTGAGGAGGGCGCCGGGACTCCGCGCTTCGGCCGGTCGGCGTCGGCCTCGTCCGTGCGACGACGATCGCGCTGAAGCGCAGCGCCGGCGCGTCTTGCGTAATCGCGGCACGCGCCACGCCATCGCAACCTGGCCCAGGCCAGGCCCAGGCCGGTGCAGACGACGACGCAGAATGCGGACCAGTTAGCATCGATTGACTCCCTCAAGGTAATTCTCGTACCTCATTTCGAGGCCGGCCACTGCTAATCGCCTGAGTCGTCCCCTGACGCCCCAGACGCCACGACGGAGAGCTGCTTCAGCTCCGGCCGCTCTCACGAAGCATCATGCAACCACCGAGCGCTCCTCACGGAACATCGTCTCTTCCGGCTAAGCTGACACACGTCCCCAACCCAACGTGGGCAAAATGGTGGGGAACTTTGAAGCTAACTCATGCTAGAATCATTGGAAGGAAAAGTGGAGTCAACCAATATGGATGGCCAAGCAAATATTTTCTCCTCGTCCTCATTTGGCATTATTTTATCATTGGAGGACATTATTATCCCCATTTTGTCTTGGTACTACAACACTATCACGCCCAACAGTTCCATTTATTTCTGCCATTTTTTCGTTTTCCCAGTAAAAGTCTGATATGAAAATCGTATTAAAGCAAAATTGTGCTGTAAGAACGAAAAATGGAATGTTAGCGTCCTCCGATGAGAAGCGTGTCCCAAATGGCGATGAGGACAACATGTCTCCCTGGTCCGAGAATTTCCCTCAGAATTTTAAGCACGAAGTAAAACCCGGAAGCTTTTGAGTTCCTTAGGGATGTGTCACGCACTTCGCACTGACGTTATACGTGACATCATATGTTCGAAACAACTATTAAATCAGGCTATGAACCACCACATGAATTCTTTATTCTCGTGGCTCACTCTGCGTGGGTCGAGCTGTTTCTTTTTCTGCGCCTATCTTTTGATTATTCAGCCGTATTCTGATGTGGTACTGAGTTTAACAAACTGCTGTTCCTTTCGTTCTGTTTCTTTCATTGTCGCTTGTCTGATGGGACTCTTAAAGCAGCGATAAATACGTTTTAGCATCGTTTTGCTATAGGTTTTGGCCGCAATGTCCAAGTGTGCGTCTGCCGCAGTGCTGACAATTCAGCGGGAAATCCAATAAAAGGAACAGAGCGCAGTGGTAATGAATTCTTCGGGGATGCGTCGCGCATGCCACTTCTGCGTAATGTTTTGGAAGCATTTAGTTAGTGGTGTACATATTTGATCGCCACAAAGACGTTCGAAGGTTCGCAGATGGGACTCCAAGTCGAGTCTAGGGTGCCATTCTCCATTTCTCACCTAACCGACAGTTTGTCTCTGCTTCAACAAAAAGATTAAGAATAAAGAAGACTCCGCTGTGCCTATACAATTATAGCGCATATGTTTGTTCATCATTCGTTTTTGAAATCGTTGAACAAATGTTTCTGATGCTGCGAAGGAGATAGAAGGATGCCCTGCCTCCTATAGTCGAATTGTAGCCCGAGCTACAGCGAAATTAGCGCTCATTTCTTTTTTTAGCAAGTCTTGTGGCAATTATGCAACTTAAGCGAGATGGAAGGATTGGTTGGTCTGCGCGCCAAACCGAACCGAAGGCGTTCGTTGAAGGTGCATCCGGGCGAAGCTCCCTCCCAACTACACTGTGCGTCTGTCGGATCATAAGCAAGCCCCAAAAAGGCGAGGTGTAGCAAGCATTCAACAGTTATGTGCTGAATACATTAAATTCGCTATCGAATCTTAACGCTGGGTCTTTTCCAGTGTCTGAAGAAGGCGGTTACGCCGAAACCTAAGCCGAATAAAGATTGGATATCACTCTCGGCACGACAGCTCGAAATGTCCTTACTTCACAACAGAAGAACGGGAGAATTGGTCCTTTTCGTTTTTGTCCTCTTTTGATTCACACTTAAAATAAAAACGTTAAGCGTAGTCACACATCGATTATAAATGTCGGCATCTAAGTTTGTGCGGTTAGAGCTACTGGTTTAGGAGAGAGGCAGACTGGATCCTTCTTTCTAGACGTATACCGGGTTTTCTCTTTGCAAATCATTCGACTGGAAGACGGATGAACGCAGAAGGAATTGGCTCTCTGTGATAAGTCGAAACATCTAAGAAATAAATAAATAATAAGCTCTTAATCATGTGAGTGGAAAACTAGGGGTTTCCTCCTTGGAATGCTAGGAGTGTTGCGCTCCCATTCAACACGATTTGGTGCCTTACCCTGCAACGCCTTTCCGTTCACGTACTTCTGTTCGGTACCCAACCATCGATTTCGAGGAAATCGTCAAAAAGGGACAGGTTGTTATTCAAAGAAGGTGTGTGAGAAGGTCTCGTTCACGTCTCGTCATAAGCGGTAGCGATTACGGGTGCAAGGTCAAGTGCGCTTCTTGTGCCCTGCAGAATCGGCACGTCCGCTCGTTCGCTTATCAGAGAACAAATCACGGTAGTGCCTTGACGCATCTGAAGAGGCAGCGTTCCATTGATTGCCTTACTGGCCTCATTCAGAGTTTTAGCGGATTCAAAAACCGGACAAACATCCTGCTATCCGTGCAGATTCTCACGACGAGAGCTGGCAGATGGATGAAAGCTTTTCACGAGATCCCGCCGGCCATCATCAAATCACGCGGTGCTCCACTAAAGTCCCAGAATATCGCAGCTACTCCACACGAGCTAGGAATTCTTGGTATTTCTTCAAGTGGATTTGAAGATGAACAGCAACCTTGCTGGTAAATCGGTGCTAAACGCTGGTACAGTAAGAAACGGAGATTGGATTCAGCAATAAAAATTTAATGCTTTAAATATAACAAGAGTCCTTGTTAAATTACTTCAATGCACTGTTTTCCTAAGTCCTATATTAAGCACAAAGATAAAGAAGAAGTCGAAGGCCGGCGTCAATCAATCCTTTTTTGGGGTGCGCCACGCATTCTACTTCTACAGGATGTCGTGAGGGCAACCTGAATGCGTGATTGGCCTATATGTACAATGATTTGCGTTGGCCAACCGATGGATAAGTTAGTGTTTTACCTTTCCCACGCGAGTTAGGTACCAACCGACCCCAGGGGATAAAACGTTGACTTAGCTAGTCATTGGCCTAGACGGGAATCAAGAGGATCCGAATCAAGAGCATGGAGTTGGGCACAGGTGATAGCCGGTGCCTCCTCCGATGACGCTATCACACTTTTAATATTCTATATTACCAGACTGTAATGAAGTGAGCGAAGAAGGCACTCGCATGTAGTCGAAAGAGGCGTTGCCCTTACGAGCACGACGAGTCGATTCAAAGGTGGGATCCCACCCAGAAGAGAAAAGTCTTTTATCTCTTCGTACTCGACCAGTTTACAAAAGGCTTGCATGTAAAAACAAACTAATCACTGACTTGTCTATTGGCTCGACACGGAGAATCATTTTGTTGGGTAAATCTCCCCGGCGGTTATATGCATATATAAAATATACATATACCCAACATCTCATAAAAACACAATGCGTGGCGCATCCCAAAATAGCTTATATTGGCCTTCGTCCTTTACCACCAGAATCAGTTACCTTAGGATGCCTTCAAACAAGTTTCGTCCAAAGACGGAAAACAGTGAAATGTTTCCTCTAGTCTGTCATTTGTAAAAATGCAAATAATCCGCACGACCTGTCAGGAATTCCAAGTAGGCATTTATAGTTTCTGTTCCACTTTAGCATCTTACGGTGTGTATTCAAAACTGCAGCAATAATGATGTAGCGCAAAAAGTGAGGTAACCTGGACACCGCAGTCGGGGCACCGTAGATATGCTGTTATCGGAAACGTACACTTGGGTGATTTAGCTATGCCCTGACGAATACATTGACTACCCGTCAGAAATCGATAGTAATCAATGCAGCCACGCTAATCCGCTTTGTCTACAAGCTATAAAGGCCGCGTATTGACCGCCCGAAATACTTCACTTCATCTTACAGTGCACATTTAGGTGAAAAAAGATCACTTTGCTTTGATTGCTTTCGTTCTGGTTAACATCGGCTGCCTTGTTCTAGCAGTGGTCTTCACAACAAATAAACACCTCGCCTTACTTTTATTCAAATCCCTTCTAAGCAGTTCATGACTTTTCGGTTAGATTCTTGAAATTCTTCGTGGTTCAGTCGACCTTGTGGCTACACACTTAATGAAAACGGCTTCCCCGAAGCGTTCGCCGGGATGACGAACGGCACGGAATAAAATTAGTTTACTTTTAGGGAATTTATTGAATTCCTGGCAGCGACGGCTGCAATTCCTATTCCTAGCAGAGTGATTGAATGGGAAGCGACGCCCCAATTAAAGGGGTTTCCATATCGATTTTGGTATTTCACAGACTGTACATTAAAATATCCCTATGGTTTTCCACCATAGGGATATTTTAATGTACACTCCTCAATTATGGTTTTCTGCTGTTCTTAATTCAAATGTTCTCGAATTGTCCTTCCTTCTATAAAAGATGCTATTAAACTTGAACAGTGATGTGGTCTCCATTTTTGTTTCCCGCATTTTAATTAACTTTAATTGTGCGTTCTCTGACAGCAGAAGAACCATGTCCAGCTGCACTCTACTGTTGAGCTATGAATTTGAAAGAGAACTTTCGAAATCTATGGGTGAGTATTTCGGAAGGATTTTGAAGGAGTTAGAATGCAGCTTAACGGTTTAGAAGAAAGACTAAATGAACACTGCTCAAGATAGAGGCCTCCGAAAATTCAACACATATTCAACGCTATAAGCTTCAACAGAAGACAAGATTGGTATAGAATAACAAAGGTTGGCGTCGTTGGGATGTGCGCCGCTCACTGCACTCCAACAGGTACCGTGGAGGTAATTTAAATGCAAGTTTGGCCAGGTGTTCAAATCAGTGTTTCACCTTTGCCAGGCAAGCCTTGTACCAATTTGCCGACCACGGAGGGATGGAGTTCTTCGTTCTTTTGCGCGAGACTCGAACCCCAATTCTTGATTCGGCGCCTTCCACTGCTGAACCACTCGCGCCCTAGGAGTGAAAGACTACTGGCAACGCTCTTTATTTGTAGTGACAGGCGCTGCTTCTGCTTACAAGACAAAGATGGTATGCTTCTCTGCCACCCACAACTAGGTAATTGAGTTTAGTGTGCTTCAATGAAAAGGAGGCTTCACACGAGTCTACCACTTCGTTGAAAAGCTGATTTATTTAATTACCCGCGTATACTGTGACGTAGAAGTTCACAACCGCGTTAACACCGTCGAAATAATGACACCAGAGGCCGTATTCATGAAGCGGCGGGAGCGGGAGATAAGCGATATCACCTCTCGCCCCTCTCTCCTGCCTCGCTCTCTCGCCTCGTTAGCTTCCCGTGGGAAGCCGGGAAGATCCCGGGAACATTCATGAATACGGCTACAGAAGGGCACTACATACTGTTTTCGAGGAAGTGTTTGAAGTAGCAAGCGGAACGAGCCTTGCACGGAAGTTATTCGCCTTCTATACAATAGTAATTGCTAGATCAAGAACGAAAGAAGGGAGCCCAGTGAGCTTATGTCAGCAAGCTATACAACCAAGCTTGTCTGTAGGTCGAGTACATGCACTAAACAGCGAGAGTGACTATACTGTAGCGAGTATTCGAGGGAATGACGTTGTTGAACACTGTATGTAGGTAAGGTGGATGATCGAGCTGTGCAACATAGGGAAGCTGGCGCAGCTGAAGAGCATTAGGGCTGTGGGATGTTGAACACCATGGAGGAGAGAAAGTGCTACACAAGCTCAATAGCTTCTTTAGAGGCGTCTTACTTGAGGACGAGCAGAATATACAAAACTCTGTGTCCCCATGAAGGTGGAGAGCGCAAGACACACTTATTAGGAGTCGAAGCATTCGTATTTACCATTTTAACTTTCATCTGGACGCTTTTCATCTTTAGTCTGACACCATCTGAATTAAGATGGACGTTTTACTGTTTAAATAGAAAATGTATAAACAACTTGAAATTACCTTTTTAACGTAAACTTTTATTAAAAGTTCACTATTGCTAGGTGTCTTAAGGAAAAATAACATCACTGTTTGAATAAGCACAAAATTTCCTTGACCACAGACTATACTTTTAGGTTTATTGTGACTTGATAGAGATCAGTAAGTTTGCTAGTGTATTATATGGAGAGGTTGCGCCGCGTACTCGGTATATGTATACAATGCATTGCCTGTTAGAATGACAGTGGGTTGGTACTTATATGCGTATAAATCTAGAAACAGCAAATGCAATAGGAATGGAAAAATCCACACCATTCTGCACTGCATAACTTCAGCAGAACAGCACTTACACCATCGACCATATAAAATTTCAGTGTTCTGGACGAGTGACCGCCACATTCATTCCACTGAAAAACTGCATGTGTCGGCTCTTTCGTGCCTAAGGCACTGTTTTAGCCAAAGGATGCTCATTCAAAAATTGTACACATTTCTTCCTAAGACACCCGCATAAGGATTTTTCATGCAAATTTCATTAGACCAAAAGGTCGCTTGGTCTTTGTTATAAAGCCGTGTATTTTGACTCAGGTACTCTTACTTTTCATTGATATGTGTTCGAATTTATTTATTTATTTCATTTCGTTTGCTACTCAAGTTGTGCGCCTTAAGCAAACAACAGTAGACAGAAACAAGAAACATTTGCTGCAGTCTGAGTGTTTTTCAATCCTTTGATCCTAAATCTTTTTAGGAATCTTTTATAAGATTTGAGATCGTAGCAAACTCATAGTCAGTAATTGGAGAGAGGCGGAATGAATACAGCGGCAGCAGTACGAAAAGAAAAGAAGACAGAAAAAGAGCTTGTGTGTTAATGCTTCTGGGCCTTTGCCATCACCATTACACCATCAATAATCTGAAACGATGTGAGAGAGCGAGGACAATGCATGAAATGCTGAGAATGTGAAGGCAAGAACTGGAGTGGAAAATGTCCTGTTCAAAGCGAAAATGGTATATCAACCGTTTAGTCATTTCGCCAAGCTTGTTGATTTGGTAACCGCTCAATGCTGGATCAAACTGAGCCCTCACCTGGACGTTTCCCGTTTTTGAAGGCTTTTATTCTGTACGACACCTTTTGACGGGATCTACGTGGAGATTTTCGAAGAGGGAAGCAAATTACATGGTAAAGCAACTGCTGTCCTTAACCATAGCTCAGTAATTCTTCGATCCGCTCTCCATTCTGGTGCATTTCTGAGCCACTTGCTGGAACTTGGGTGGGTTTCCGCCGATGCTTAGCAATCGAGCGAGGTCTAGTGCTTAAACTCCGCTTAGTGATGCACGACTCATGGCAGGCTATACACACGACACCTGTCTGAAGGTGAATGTAAGTGCTTCTTAGGGGGAGGCGGCAATTTCGCTATCCAGAGCAATGACCTTTTGTGAGGACTGGATTTCGAAAAAGATATGACACTGGGACACTCTCGTCGCTCGTCCACGCCTAATTATGAACCAAACGTAATCGTTACTCTTGCAATCCAGCAGCAAATGGGGAAGTGAGATGACAAAAGCGATATTGGTCCATGTCGCTAATTCGGTGAAAATTGAATGTCTCCAGGTTCGCGGCGTACCTCTTACGCATTCTGAAATCAATTCTATCAAATATAGCGACTAGCCGAATACACATGTATAATTGCACTATAAACCGGCAATTTGGTGTCGAAAGTGGGCAGAATTTGCGATGCCGCAGTACCCTTGACGGGCGGAATTTATGGCTACCCGCACGGCAACACGAGCGCATCTATAAGGCAGCACGAATTCAGTGCTCAGGAACGATCTGAGAGGCCAGGGTGGACGACAGTGGATGGCTACAGAATAGGACTTCAAGACGGATGGTTTGCTGACAAGCGACAATGAATGGGAGCGATAGTGGAAGCAACAGCGTGTTATTGCAATGAGTAAAGATGAGTCACAAGGAAACCTTGGTGCTTGGTTCCTGTCTCGGCTCCCGTTGCTCGTCGGCTCGACATGGAAACAGTATGAGCTCCAGTCTACAGGGAAAAGAGCCAGCACAAGGACATACTAGTGCTGTGTACACAGCACTCAGGGACTCGGGCAGCGCAGTCGGAAGAGGCGACGGCTCCGACGTACACCTCAAATCGAACCAAGGTCCGGGTTCCAATCAGGCTTATGAAGCTTTGAATGCTTTTGCAGTCGATGAAGTGAAATGGTGCCAGATTAGACTTGGAAGAATGAAGTGCTGACTATTTATCGACTGTCCACAACAAGGCATAGGCGACATGCATGTTAGGTTGCATCCATGGTGTCCCGTAGAAGTAGACGTGGCAGACCCCAAAAAGGAGTTGAATAACTCCAACACTCATCCTTTATTCCTTAACAGGAATTGCTCTACTTTCCTCTATACGAGTTTCGACGATCGTATAGGAATGAAAGCTGTTCTTTCGCGGAAGAAGATTTTTTACTTTTCAATTAATATCCGTGAAGCGAATGACGCTGCGGATTATTCTTTAGGCGAATCCGATAAGTTTCGAGCGATTTCATCATATAGATTGATTATTCATCAGACGATAGTGCAGATGAAGAAGCAGTGAACTTCATAATCTGAAAAGCGTTATGAATTCGCTTTGGCATTTCGTAGTGTTCAGAGCTCGATTGCACGGATTTATGTGAACGTGTGAATAGCAATGTGACTAGCAGGAATAAGGCGGAATCTGGTATTATATGATAGCTGTACGAGGAAGAGCAAGAGATCCGCTTTTGCGGTTTCAGAATGCGTTATGTATACATAGATTGCTCTGGTTCCTTCGGGCTGCAGAAGAAGCAGGCTTTTGAGAACGAACCAAGTGCCACTCAAGGCTTGCGAAAGTAGGCGTCCAGTTACGAGCTTGTAAAGCCTGATCATTCAAATAAAATGAAATGTCTTGAATATGTAATTCAGATGTAGTGTAATGGGAATAGGGAATACACACGTTTCAAAAATTTCAGAAAATCTCAACTTAACGTCCGAGAATGGGAGACTGCTATCCTGGGACATAGTAGTACAATGCTAATTGGCTATTAACTATGTAATCTTATGAGAAATGAATCGACTCTTTTCCATTAGTTCTGAAATCTCGAAAAACATAGTTGCACTGAATAACGAGAGCCTCTATGTAGTTTTTTCTGCGCATAACAGGAAGGGAGCTTGTTAAAAAGAAAATGTTGGTATTGTGCAGTTTGAAGGGCGAGAAATGTCGGTTCGATTCCCGCCCAAAGTCAAGGTATTAATAACATCCAATGCATGCAAAGCTTCATGCGATAGCCGCTAGAGATTAAAGCAGTTACAGAGATGGAATGACTAAGATAATCCCCTGTGAATTGGGACTTTGAACTATGTATGCACAAAACTTTATTCATTTATTTATTTGTTTGGGCTGGAAAAGTGAACACTGCATCTTAACATAATTATTAAAGGCAGTCTCAGTGTGTGTAGTAATAAAGTAAAACAAGCAAATCGTCTTTAGAAATTCAGAAGAATGTACCATCAAGCTAATGCACATGAAAAGCTCTTCAAAAATTTCTTTCAGAGTGACGTCTGGCTGCACCATTGTTATGGATCCCCTGTAGCAGTCTAACTCTGCGAAGTGATGTATGAAAAAGAGAATCAGTGTTAGTAAGCAAAAGCCACTTTATAAGATATGGAGGTTGTTGATGACTAAAAAAATCAATGGATTTTAAGTAGGAATGAGTGCTAAGAAAATTGAATTCAACAATAGGTCTCGGGAAGGGTGATTAATGGCGATGAGATGAAGCACAGTAGGAGATGGAATGAGAACACACGGAAAAATGGGTTCCTGGCCAGAAGAGTAAGTGGGCAATCTCCAGTCTCTGATCGGGGGCGACGGAACTCGGAGAGCAGGAAGATTCGCGGCTCCAGTGTGCAATCTCAATTACCGGGCAATCAAGGCGAGCCGAGTATTTTAGAGCCGCAGCGCCTCATCCGCCTGATGATTACCGTCCAAGAAACGAAACCGAAATCGAGCGCGAGGCACCATGAGGGGACCGGAGGTGAGGCGGTCAGGTGAAGAGGAAAAGCAGCAGTGATCAAACAGTGACGGCGAATTGAAATAGAAACGAGCCGAAGTGGAGCTGCTCAATGTGAGCTGAGTACACACACGGGAGGAAGAGGGCGGTGGAGGCCGCTGCACCGTCTCCTCCGGGGGTAGGAGGACAGCCACCGCTGCACCGTCTCCTCCGGGGGTAGGAGGACAGCCACCGCTGCGCCCGAGGTGCTGCAGACACTGTGCAGAGGCGCCGCGGTGCGACGCGTCGGCTGGCGGCTCGCGTGTGTTTGTATATGCGTTTAGGGAATTTTCGAACAACGGCGCGAGTCCAGCAGGTTCAGAAGTGCGCGCAGACCTCAAGACTGCCCACATAGCTGCCCGTTATTCATTGGCAAACAATGGACAGATGTTTTGCATATTCGGACTCACAGAACGCTTCGCAGAGGCCGCGCGCGAGAGAGAAGATCGAGCGCCGGCGAACGAGCAAAGGAGGAACAATTTTGCTCGAAGACACATTGTCCGTCGTGTTTACAATCCTCGGCCGCAGATACAAGTCGATCGGACCGACTACGAACAACGGTCAGTCCGATAACAGCCGCTGACTCAACTGTCCAGCAGACTAGTAATCTGCAGTCGCGTGCAATATTAGCCATACTGTTTGCCACACCGCTGTGTAATCTGTTCGTCTGCTCATTTATGCAGTCGAATAAGTGCACTCAATGGCGGCTACCTCCATACACCGGCCTCTGATGGAACATCGCTGCCTAAAAGACTGAGTCGAAGTGAGAGGTTCAGTACAAACTTAAGTGGAAGCTTTGAGATTGGACGATGTTCGGATTTATCAGTGCAAGTTTTCTCTCTGTAATCTTTCCGCTTACATCTTTCGCAGAACGAAACTCTTGCAGAACGAATTTCTTGAAGTGAGGTAAAGAATAAAGGAGAAAGGGGAAAGATCGTCTTTAATCAGCCATTTGCGGGACTCGCCACACATTCTACCTCTACGAGAATCATTGAAGCAGTTTGAATACACACATGCCCTGCGGTGGCCTGCGGCAAACTGCCGATGAGGTCAGCTTTTTATCCTTTCCGGACAAGTCTGGTATCGATCGGTTCACAACCCGGAAGGCTCGGTTGGTTTGGACGGCACCCGATCGTTGGATCGATTCCGGATGCAGCTACAGCCAGCGCCTTATCCACCCGACCATCGGTCTGACGTGATGTCGTAAAACCTCTTGTAGCCAGTTGAACGCTATTGACTACGTATCTGGTCTATGTAATGACTTGCGATGGCCACCCGATGTACAATGCAATGTTTCGTCATTTCCAGACGAGACTGGTACCAATTCATCTTCCCCGGATGAAAGACTTAGTTGGCCTGGACGGGAAACCAGAACTTGGAATCTGGTGCACACGCCAGGCAGCAGGCAGCAACTTGTCCCACTGCGCTACAACACACCCAGTTATATAGAAGTTATATAGAAAATCAGAAAACTCTGCAAACTTGCTACTCCTAATTCGAGCTGAGGCGCGAGTAGCTCAGTCAGGGGAGGCGCTGACTCTTGCGTGCACTCCGGATTCGTTCGTAGCACGGAACACGCGCAGGTCAAACAAGCCTTAGATACCTCCTGGGTCTGAGACGTGGTACGGAACTCATCTGAGATGGAGATCGGAGAAAACATTGTCGTGTTCGTCGGCGGGCTACCGTTGGTCATTGTGAAAGCCACCCTGCCTCGAATGCCCTCCATGATGCTTCCTAAAAGCAGAGTGCATGGAGCATACCGCAATAGCTTGATTAACACCGACGTTTGTTTTGAATTAGCTGGTAGTTCAGCTAAAACTGGTGGGAACACTACCGGGGTACGGAAAAAGGCGGTGATGAAAAGATGAGAAAATCCGATCTTGAAGAAGGATGAATTTGTAGACCTCCATTGCAGCTGTAAAGAGGAGCTTAGGGAATCCAAAAAGCTAGATGCAAATGAAAATCAAGCCGAAGGTTCGAAGAAGCATAATGGCTGCTTTAGTGCTTCTGCAGCATAGTGAAAAATTAAAGACTGCAGGAAAGAAAGAGATCGACCTGAATGGGATTTATTGGAGTTCCTCAATCATTTCTGTTTCTCAATCACGGATAAAGAGGATAAGGTTACCATGATTACGGACTAAATCCAAAAAATTAAAAAGTTGAAAAATGGAAAATGTGGAGTCATGGAGTGAAGCAGGCATTCTTTCTGAGGAAGCAGAAAAAAAGCGGGTCGACAGTTCGACCTAATTTGCTGTCATTTTCAAATAAACAAATAGGAGATGGTTTAAAAAATGGTGGGAAAATTTAGGAGACCATTACTATAGGAGAAAAAAATTTGTTAGATCTATCTCAGTCATAGTTGGGCACCGTCGGAAATGCGAAACAAATACAAACATGATGCCCCGAAATTTCGAAGCTCGATGTGCCGTCCTTGTAAAATAGGTCTCTCTCAATTTTACGTGAGTGAAATAGCCTCCTCCCATTAGGATAGAACCCTTTTTGTTTCAAGGTAAAAGGCGTCTACATCACGGAATATTGGTCACATGCCGAAATTCCTCTGGATATTGGTAAAGTTCCTCGATATCGTATCTGGAATTCAAACACGAGGAGTTACGGTGGCAGGCAATAAACATGTCAACGTTTGATTCTTCTCAAATAAGTGTGATAGCAATTCAGAGGCAGGGCTTATGTTTAATGTTCGTTTTCTCTATGTGAACTTGCAAAAGGCTCCCTTTATAACGATGATTTTCCCGGTTCCCTTCAAACACGTTACAACAGGAGGGATGTTGAGCTGAAATAGGTAGAAATCCGAGAACTAGTGGTTAGTTTCAGTAAGAGAAGGACGTGGGACTGAACTCCGTTCCTCGACCGACCGCGTCTTCTACCTCTCTAACAGTAAGTTTGCTCATTTGCGCGTCAATTTTTCTTAGAATCACAAGCACACCGACATGAGCAGGTGTGCTTGTGATTCTAAGAAAGCTACTTTGGCAGGTAAGACCTTCTATAACTACAAGTCTACTTGATCTTCGGTTGAAAGATGCAAAAAGCTGGGGTGCATATATGTGGGGTCATACGAGCGCTGATCAAGTGGAAGTCCTGTTCCAAAATTCAGTGTGAGTGCAGCTTGAACTTGAAATAGAACCCTCTGGGATTATGGTACAGAATCTGTTATACCACAACCAAATTTCAGGGTAGCTCTGGAATGAAAGGTGCAGCTGCGCATGGTAGAATCCCATTAGTTGTCCTAAGGCTGAAAACCATCTCCACAAAAATGTTCTTGAGTAATGGAGAACCACATCTGTGAGGAGGGGAGCATTATCAAAAAGAAATCGACGAACTTCAAAACGCTATGGTAATGTTAGAACAAAAACAGTGGAAAAATTAACCAGTGGAAAAAGTATTCATTCTCTTCATAGGGTAGGGTAGAAGCTAGGAATGTTTTTGTGGGACCTACATAGTCTATAGAATTCGCTTTACAAGAACACCCTAGGAAACACCCGCTTTTCAAAGGAGATGGACCCACATGGTTATGCATTTGACCTGCAGGCTAGGCACCCTTTATACCCGTTTCTCTTTCCGCATGCAAATTTTAGTGCAGGGTAATAGAAGAAAGGTGCGAATTTTGCACCCTGATCAGCGGACTACTATAACGCTTTCTTAGAGGAACCATTTTTCTTTTTTAGGTGATAATGAATGTTGCAGAAGGACGTGTCCTTAGACTAGAGATCAGTGATTGCATAGGAATGGTGTTGAATTTGGGAGACGTTGATCGCTAAGACGGCACTTCTTCTAAGATCGGCCTGACACTTACTCAGTCATAAACTTTGATTGCGCCGCGCATTGTAATGTCATAGCTTTTCACATCAGAGTCGCATACGAGAATCTTCAAAAAGAGCCGCCGCCGAATTTCTCACCCTACACCCAATATTCATATTTCCCTTTGGTGTAACAACTCTTCCCCTGAATTTGCGCATGTCGGGAGAAGAATTTGAAGTGGCCAGTTTAGTTCACAACGTTTTGAAATATGTGTACGTAGGGTTTCGTGGAGTTCGTTAAGGGAATCGCTCTGAAACATGAATAAAAACAATCAATCCGATTAACCAGAGGTGTATCTATGTATATGTAGCGCACGTAGTGTTTCAGATGCCGCGAAAAGGGTGCGAAGGATAATCAAAGAAAATAATCTGCACTCGCGCCGCAGAAAGAATGTTCCTATTTTTTAATTCTGAAGGCATAATTGACGAAATATTTGTATAGGACTTTCACCGCAATAATCCCGACGGTCGCTCTAAATATTATCACGAGCATACAGCAAAAATAAATTGAAACACTTCACCGTCCTCAAGTTGAATGGAACCATGGAAAGGCAAGAGCTAGTCGAACTACCGTTCATCAGAAGCGGATGTTTGTTCAAACTTCTGCACGACAAGAGAGCAAGAGCTCTAAGCGGAACCTTCGGCAAGGCAATGTTATACATATGAATGTAGGTCTATTAATAAGTTGTTAGTAGTCGTTGTTAGTTGTCAGTTTAAGCAAGAAAATGTACAGCGAGACAAGCCCCTTAAATGGGGTTGTCATTTAATTTAAGAAAAGGTGCGAAACAACTGCTGCTATAGCTGAGCGTAAAAGTTGAAGTCGCTTACTGGCACTGGATGATAAGAAGGGAATATGAAAATAAGGCAAGACTCTTAGAGAGCTGGATCTAGAAAATCTTCAGAGAACAATGGGCTTTTGATGAGTCTAGAAAACCAGAAAAGGGGGAACGGCTTCATTTCTAAATAGATCTTCATTTTCACTTCTTAAATTTTTATGGAAGAAAGAACGACGCTGTAGACGTTCTGAAGATAATGCAAGAGATAAGTTAAAATAACGTCATCCTTTGCTACTTTCATCGAATCCTTTTGAGACCACGACGGAGTCGAAGAAGCCATTATACAAAGTGGGACAAAATTGTGAATAATTATTGAAAGGCAGCTTAACATTAAGGTATGATTTCATCATACCAAAATTACATTGAGGTGTGAATTAATTTCTTTTTCAGAGCACAAGCAATGAATGCGCTTGTTGAACTGCTCTTGACAATGTGAGCTCGTTAGAAACAAAGAGCAGAAGTCGTCTTGGTGCTCCCAGCAACAGAAGAACGATTCTGAAAGACTGTGAAATCCTTGAAGTGCATTAAGAGGTATGTTAGCTCTCAACCGAAATACCCTAATTATCCTAGTTATAGAGGACATATAAAGGATAAGCGTTAACCCTGCTAGGGTTCCGCCACGCATTCTACCCCCATGTAATATCGTGAGCAAGTGTTGTGTGTGTACCTGGCCTATACAGTGACCTGCCAGCCGGTGGACAAGTCACTGTTTAATCCTTGTCAGAGTAGTCTGGTAACAGTTCACATTCGGCGCCTCCCCCGACTGTGCTAACATGACGCGCGCCAAAGCAGACGCTGGGCTACCGAAGAAAAGCTACTTTTGTTTCGTTGTCTCCTCCTCCAACCTAAAACAGCGGTGATTATCAGAAAAATCAGCTCTTTTGCAGCATTCCGATGATGTCGATAGGTTCAAACTTCTGGATTTTCCAGAATTCATGGAATACTAGGAGTTTGACGAGACAGGCAAAGTTACATATGCTTGATTATAACGCAGTTCAATTATAAAAAGACACAAAAAACGATGCCGACAGGTGATATTTCAGAAGAACAACCACAGGCAACCAATTCTGACCTCGAGCCTGTGAATATCCAAATATTTGGGCACATTGCAATGGGAATTGGGTGATTGGCTACAGATGAGAATCTGACAAATGAAATGCGAGGATGACGCTAAGTGAGATAGATGACAGACGCACATCTGGGCGTCGGAATCAGGGCGAAGGAAGGTGCACGGAGGCGACAGGACGACGGCGAGGAAGACGCGGTCGGGAGGTTCGACGGTAGAAGCGGAGGAAAGGGGAAGGAGAGACGATGCGACGAGGGCATATGGGTTGGGATTATAATGAGCGTGCGATTAGCACTCGTTACGTAGCACTGGCCACCCTGCTCCGCGCTGCTCGTCCAGTAAACACCCGATCGCATGAATGGCTTCGTCTCGAATCGAACACGTCCATTACAATTGGGCGACAAGAAGCGGCTGAATAACACATCAGTTGACCTCTGCTGACAGAGCGCAGCCCAAGGGGTCGAAGACGTCCGAAGCGTAGACGGAGGAGATGCGGTCGATGGTTGCTGTCAGAGGCTGGCGGGGCAAGAAAAATTGACCTTCTCAGGGGTAGCAGGGAAAGCTCAAAGATAAGCGCTTTTGGTGAAAGTCGTCAGATGACAGACGACTTCAATTTGAGGGACACCCACTAATCGAGGGCTCCTCGGAACGGTTCTGTTTACGAGGGAAGCCTAGTGATAGTCTCCATTTTTTGCGAGTGAGCTCGAGCAGGTCCGAAGGGAACAGTTTTTACGATTAGTCCCGTCCTTACAGTTCTCAAAGTTAGAAGCACTCTTCCCGAGATTCTGCAATACATTCTGGGAAAAAATGGTTGGATTGGCATTCTAATGTACGTTACCTACGTCTTCTAGAAGTACCGCTGCCTTGAGCAAACTCTTACCCTTTCTAGACAAGCTACTCGTTACTAAAGGACTTAAAAATTCACCAAAAGTCGTATTTAAGTTTCAGGTAGAAGACCGGGGCGAGGAAACCTAAACTTGTCTATGGGAGGTGTTGTAGTGCATACTAACTGCATAAGAATTCTTATTATTCGTAAGGAACTTTGTTACACGGCTCGTGGTGGCTGACTTGTAGGATAAGCCGGCTCTCGCGGTTCGGATTTCTTGCACAGGTCAGCCAAGCCATCCACCCTTCTGGGGTTGATGAATTAGTGCCAGACTTGTCTGGGAAAGACAAAACACCGACTTGTGAATCCAATGGCCACATTGTATAGGCCAAACACGAATTCGAGTTATCTCCAAAATATCCAGTAAGGCGTGGATGCGTGATGCATTCCACAAAATAGTTGCCTATCGCCGACTTTTAACACATTTAAAGCATGGACTATTTATTCTTTCACCATTTTTTCTTACTGGGAAATGCTACGCATTTCCCCTGTGTGTTGACATGGAGGAACATTTGAAATAGAGTTCTCTCACATGTCCCCCTCCCCCCATACCATCACTGGTAAGTGAAGGATAAAGGAGAAAATACAGCGTTGTCTATACAGTTATTTGCGGTGGCCACCCGATGACCAAGTCAGTGCTTTATCCTTCCCAGACAAGTCTGGTACCACGTCAGCGATCACGTAGGGATAGAAGGCTTGACTGGCCTGAGTGGGAAGTTCGAACCGAGAATCTGAGTTAGGTGCATAGGACAACCGGCACCTCTTCCAACTGCGCTGCCACGCTGCCATATCTTCATGGGCGCTTCAGAATCTAGAGCCTGCCCGCTTTTATTCCATTTCCACGACGTTACGGCCAATGTTTGCTTCTGCATAACAATTCGTTCAAAAGAATAGTATAACTAGCCAGCAAGGTCTGCAACTTCAAACATTCACCAGATTTTGATGGCAGTACTAATTGGTATGACAACATCAAGTCCAATTCTGGTTGTTTCCAACAATCTTTGCAGTTCTTCGTTGGCAGCTTCATAGCCGACAGGTAATTTCGGAGGTTTCTGCTGCCTAGTGCACGACATTCCGTCTTTATTGATCGAGGCTCCATCGAGCGGATTTCCTGATCAACCTACACTATGGCGCCCATGAAGCTCTCACAGAAACCAAGCAGAACCACGATGGCTGACGATGAAGGCAGGAATGTGGAGTCGGACGAAGTTACGAGCGCGCTGGAGCAACTTCAGACAGATAAGAAAACTCCGGGATTTATGAAAACACTCATAAATCACATGTTTTCTGTTCAAAAGGAGTTATCCTTCGTTTTGGCCAAGAACCAGGAATTGCAGGACCAAGTGAGTAGTCTGCGTCAAGAGAATTTAGAACTCAAGGCCGCCCTTGATGCTGCTCAAAGAAAGTGGGGAGTACGTTCTTCAGAAGATGCCGGTCCCATGAGTGTATTGTCTCAGGTCGATGAAAAGGAGAGACAACGTTCTGTTGTTATCTCCGGCATCGCCGAGTCCTCAAAGCCTAAGTCGACTGAGCGTGCCATAGACGACTTTGAATTTGTAAAGAATGTGCTTAATCATCTTGATGTGGAATGTATCCCCCATCTAACATACCGACTTGGGAAGCCCCTAGAAGGGCGACCCCGGCTTTTGAAGGTTATTTTACCTAACACATTTTATCAATCTCTTGTTCTTAGACGAGCTTCTCGACTACGTACTTTCCCCTCAAAGGGGGTCTATATTAGACCTTCCCTAACTAGAGAGGAGAGAGAACGGATTCGTCAAGCTCGGCAAGCGCGTCGTAATGCTCATGATGTGACTAATCTCAGTAATCTAACTGGCCCACTGAACATGTCTCCGGTAAACTAACAAGCTCTCTTCGGATACCAGTCCCTGATCTAAATTGCCTTTACTGCAATATACGCTCCATCCAAAAGAACACTGCGCCACTCAAGTTTGCCATCAAATGCTTGAATTGTGATGTAATCGTTATCACAGAGTCTTGGCTGGATGACACAATAGATCTAGCACCAATTCTAGGCGATCTTCGTCAAGATTTCTGCTATGCTAGATGTGATAGATTACATAAAAGAGGTGGTGGCTTCCTAATTCTTCTTAGAAATTCCATAATGTTTGAGAAAGTATGGTGTGAATCAGTTCCAGACGCTTTCGAAATCCTCTGCTGTGATTTAATCTTTATGCAATACAGCCTAAGGCTAATTGCTGTTTATAGAGCTCCTACTTCATCCCTGTCCAGCACAATACTGTTAGCCAAGGTACTAAGCGATCTCTACTCTTGCAAAACACGCTGTGTCATATTAGGTGACTTCAATTTGCCGGATATAGATTGGTCAAAGGGCTACTCACGATCTATGGCGTCACAATGTTTTATTGATATGTGCAAATCATGCAAACTAAATCAAAACGTTTTGGCACCAACTCGATATGGTAATGTACTCGATCTTGTTCTCAGTAGTCATCCAAATCTAGTAAAAAACTTAGTTGTTCTATCACCGATAGGTTCCAGCGATCATTCAAGCATCTCCTTTAAACTCCAAGGTTTTGTGAACAGATCGGCATACCGACTACGGAAGGCTTTTCATAAAGCCAACTACGACCTAGTATGCCAATTTTTATTCTCTGTAGACTGGAGAACACTTCTGGAACAACACGCTAGTGTAAACGATAAATATGAGTTGTTTCTGGCCATCCTTCATGATTGCATCGAACAGTTCGTTCCGACGGAAAAGCTGCCAAGTAACTTTTGCAAGCTTCCTCCTAATTTACTTAAGCTTTTTGAACTGAGGCAAAGAACGTGGCTGAAATATCAAAATAACCCTAGTTCGGATAATATTGATCGTTTCAAAACTGTGCACAATAAGTTCAACGTAGAATTGAATCGGTACAACAAGTATATCGAAAGGAAAATTCTTGAAGATGCTAAAAAACCATCTCTTTACAGATTGTTGAATTCTGTACTAAAGCGGACTGAGCGCATTCCTTCTTTGAAAGATGATGGAGGAGTTTCCGCTGTAACTGACCTATCCAAAGCTTCTATGCTTGCAAAATTTTTCCAAAAGTCCTTTTCGGAGTGCCACAATGATGTTGAGTCATCTTGTACCGCAAGCTCTTCCTTCTGTATGGAAAATTCCATTTGGTTCTACAAAGAGGAAATTTACGCCGCATTATGTACTTTACCAGCATCATACCCCGTTACCCCAGATCACGTACCACCACACTTTATCCGGAGAGTTGCTATTGCAATAGCGTACCCACTTGAGCACATATTCAATGCTAGTTATATGTCAGGAGAAGTACGTTGTCGTTGGAAACACGCATTTGTTACACCTATTCCAAAGAAAACACCCCACCAATTTGTCTCTAATTACCGTCCCATTAGTATTACTTCCGTTTTTGCTAGAATTTCCGAAAGGAAACTCAAAGCTGCTCTTGTGACTTATCTTGAGTCAAATTCTTTAATGCCCAATGATCAACATGGCTTTCGAACCGGAAGGTCCACTGAAACGTTGATGTTGTCGACGCTTAATGACTGGACACATGCGCTTGATCAAAAAGTGGATGTGGATGTTGTCTATTTTGATTTTATGAAAGCGTTCGACAAGGTCCCTTCTGATAAGCTGATCAACAAGCTTAAAGGAATAGGAGTCCACCCAAGATTAACTGAGTGGATAAAAAATTTCATATCTGACAGGACCTTCCAGGTTAGAGTTAATCAGTCATTCTCCGAATCGCTACCAGTTACCAGTGGTGTTCCTCAGGGTGGGGTTTTATCCCCAATTCTGTTTTCTATTTATACGGCTGAAATTCCCTCATTGGTTAATCAATATGGTGTTACGTGTAAGATGTTTGCTGATGATATAAAAATTTATAAGAACATTACTAGCGGGGAAGACCACACTGCTCTGCAATCTGCAATAAATGCTATTGTCGATTGGTCAAAAAAGTGGAAGTTACCACTGTCGGGGCCAAAATCACAGGTTCTTCACCTCGGACAGCAGCATAATAGGAACAACTATCACATTGGAGAGTTAGCACTTAACAATGCTGATAGGTTGCGTGATCTTGGATTGGGGTGGGCAGTGGAAGATCCAGATTCCCAGAGCAAGAAGTAACGTAAGGTCTTCGTTCTTTACTAGTCGAGCCGGCATTGAATTCCTGAGATTCTCCAAGAAAAACAAGTTGCCAAACTCACTAAGGCAATACAAAATATTAGTCGACCGGTATCTCCAGGAAGCTTGTTAGTTGCCATCCACCTAGAGAGCTTGTTTGTGTTATGAATAGTACTAGTGTTGCCTGTTCTTTTTTTAATTCCATTCTCTTTTACACTGGATTGTAGTTTGTTGAGTGTTGTTATATTTAGTCGCGTGGTTATCCACGTATATAATAAATAAATATAGCACCGAAATGAACCAATTATCGACGACAGTATTTCGAGCAGTAGTCAACATCAAGAACAGGGATGTGCGGAATTTCAGTTTCCGTGTTCCGAATTCCGGTTTCCGGCCATTTTGAGCTCTTCCGTTCCGTTCCGTGTTCCGCCTGTTTTTGGACCGGAAGGCGGAAACGGAAATGGGTACCGTTAAACACAGGCCTTCTGTTGAACACAATCAGCTTATCAAGTAAAAAGAGTTCTCCTTCATACAATTGTGAGAGAAATACTGTTTGGCAACTATAGTACTAATATTCTTAAAAATGGTTAGACTACCAAAAGAAAGTACTCAAAAGTGGCAACGTTTGAGTGAAGGGCAACATTAATGTGCCAGCAAAGGCTATGTATGCACTGTATGCTAAGAAAGTGTACCCAACACTTGAATGATCATAAAATTCTCGATCCATCAGTTACAAATAGCTACAAAAACTTTCTAAGCACATAGCGCGGTATCATGAAATAAAGGGTTCGGTGATGGTTGTGCCATGCGCTTGTCTATTAAAAGACTACATCAGTGCTCCTGATAGAAGGTGCAAATTTCAATCGTTAATTTCATTAAGTGTGATACTCAATCATATGGAGTTAAGCAGTTCATTTTTCAACTGAAGCATCACGAATATCTGCCATGAGCTGTTATTTTGATTGACCAGGGTGACTTATTGAATTCTGAAACAAATCTATTACTTCGAGAACCATCTAGAAACTGTCAAGCTGTGTAACCTTCATATCGGGAGCTTCTAGGCTGGCACAGACTGAACATTCCTACAGAAGTGTTGGCTTACAATGACTAATCAGTCATCCAGTTATCATCCAAATTCTGATTGAGAGTACTAGTTTTGATAAATTCAGTGTAACCCATTTTGTGCATGCAAATATCTGGGCAGTCATCGCATCGTCCATGAAACCACAGGTTTCTAAAAATGTTGAGAGGAATGTCTTTCCTGGTCGGAAAGTGATCTAGGTGACTGTTCCAGTTTTAGACTTCACCCGAGTGAGTTTTTAAATGCTGGAAACGCTGGTCTGTAAGTAACCTAAAGTGGTTGAGTTGGTTATGTTTGCTGTTCAAAAAATTACAGCAACAAAAAGTCAGCGAAAACCCGTCGCAGGAAATAGATATGGGAACAGCGGAGAGACTGCATGAGATAGTGAGAAATAGTGAGCCGAGACCCCGAATTTGTTTTCGTTTATTGCTCTAGCCATAACTAGAAGGTTATCATAGCAATAATATGAATTCATGCTTTGCCATGTGACTTATAATGACGATGAGCATTACTCTGTAGAAGATTCTGCTGCTCGCAAAGTTCCGAGCAAGAAAAAGTGCAATAGAAGCCGCCTCTGACGCAGTTTCAGATGCATTTTTGAAAAAAAGGCGAATATGTGTCATTTCCGTTTCCGCGTTTCGTATTCCGGTTTCCGGCCATATTGAGCGTTTCCGTTCCGTCTTTCGTCTTCCGCTTTTTCCAGAAAAATTTCCGCACATCCCTGATTAAGAAGTACTTGGCTTTTCATGAAAATCGCTAAAAAGCTCTGTTAATTCAGACACCAGCACGATTTTTTAGTAAAACATCGCGGAGTCGATGGGTGAGAATTATCGAGACACTGCTGTGACACTGTTTAATAAGGAGTTGTTGTCCTGACTACGAGATACAGTTTTAGGTCTAATGTGTGAGAAATACTCCTGTATTTCTTCCACAATAGCAAAGACCATGAAAGCATGCAAATATATCCTGGTGAGAAGCGGGGACAGCTCACTTATCGTGTTCAACGACGGCGGCAGAATTGAAGATAAACTGCTATATAAGGACTAGACACTGAATTATAGCTACACACTATCTTATGAGAAAACAGAGTTGGGGGAAGCTAGAATAGCCTTCCTGAACTTATTTGATAAATGTGTTTACCGGCTAACCAAAAGATGAGCTTCATGTTTGCAGGTTGACGTAGTATGTTGATGGACTGCTTGTCAGAAGAGCTAGTTGCATTTGTCCGTCTCACAACCCAGTTTTCAAATGCGCTTGAGTATACGCTGCTTGTGTTTTTATTCTGAGTAGGTATAAAATAAAATAAAAAATAAATAAATGAAATTTCGTTGGTATTGCACTGAAAACGTGTTCAATGCATTTTCAGGAAAGGCACCAAGCACTGATCGTATCAGTCTTTGCACAACAAGTTCAAGTAATTATGACGGTTTAGTGTGAATTTGGAAGGAAAACATGCCATTTGGCATGCGAATTTCACCAGCAGTTTTGCTCGAAACTCTCGGGGTGACGAATCGTGACGCAAGCCCAAGGGTAAGGGTAATGGTAATTAGGAGAGCCGAAAAAAGGGACGGCGATTCCGAGCCGCTGAATGTGATGCCGTCGGCAAGCTCAAAAGCACGACGTTGCACCTGCCAGAAATCGATTACCATGGAGCTGCTGATTCGTTCCAGGACTCCATCGAGCACCATGTGGCCGGGAGCCAAATAGAAATAACTAGCCCCATAATCTCCATGCCCTCTCATCTTGGAGCATCGGCATGCCCAACCCTATGCATTTGAGGACAACAAGACGACTACATCGCCAGCTGTCCAAGAGCTCCGTTTGATAAAGTCTAATTTATAGTGAAAAATTATGGTAATCCAGTCTCCTGAAGCAGAAGGACTGAAGACACACTCATTGTGGTTTTCAGGAACACTTAAGCAACTTCAACTTCAAATGAACCACGACAGCTTCGCTGCAACTTTCAATAACATGCAGTTCTTAGAAAACATTAATGTACAATGTACAACCAAACCGTCTTGCTCGAGGAACGCTGCATCTGTTTAGCGAAGCTAGCGCGGCGCATTACAGATCAGAATGAAGCGTATGTAAGAAACGAACAGCTCTCAAAACTTTGCACGCGAAAACGAATGGTAGAATGCGTATCGGACGTAAAAACGGAAGAGTGAGTTTGCGAAGACTTCGCAGATGGTAGTGAAAAAGTTGAGTGGTTCGTCCGTTCCGTACCATTTTTGGTAGTGTTTAGTGGTGGAGTGAATGATGGAATGAACGCAGATATTTTTTAAAACTGAAAACGAACACGGTTTACTCGCAGCGAACTTATTCAAGGTATAAAGAATTTGTTCCTTTTTGTGGCTGGTCGAATGGAACTGTGGGTAAGAGCATAAATTTTTCAGGAAGCGCGCTATTGCACGCGTCTTGTGTTGACTACACAACGTCTAGCCTAGTCTTATAAAAGTAATCGTGTTTTCCAGTATTCCGAGTTTAGATGATGTGTCGAAGAAGTCGTGCTCCAAATGTCCCAAAGGTCTCGCACCGAGTGTTCGAATTCGGAGCACGTATCCCGGACGTCGTTTTAAGAGAGTACTAATTCAGAAAATTTGTCCAGAAGTCATGCAGTAAGTGTCGAAATCCAGAAGATGCGTCTTAGAAGTCATGCACCGAGAGCACAAGGTGGTGCATGACTTCCGGGACGCCTTAACTAACGTTTGGCACTTGGAGCCAACACATATTCCGCTTATTAAGTCGAATGGAACGCTACTGTCTGTTCTATTCAAGTCCACAAAATGCGCTTGCGGGGCATCTCCGAAAGCAAAAATCCCCGCAGAGTTTTGAAATGTCCGCAAGTACACTTGCGTAGAAGAGCAGATGCTGCGGCGCATACTGCTGTTTCTAATTAAGTTCTCTTTGAAAGAGGAGGGTGTCTATTCTTCTTATCCTTTTACGCGTCATTTGCATGTTCTTCAGGCTACAGTGACATGAAACTAAATGAAATTTATCTTCAAGGTATAATAATGTCGCTCAATCCGGGCGAAAAGTGCCGGTGAGACGAATTTGGATTCGGTTTTCTCACCACTGCGTTACGGACTACTTCCTCGTATGGCTGTACTGGTTGTCTAGATATATCCATTCAGAGGCAGGGGAAAGAGAATCGACTGAGCTCCCGATTAAGATTCCTGTTTCTATGTGAGCTCGTAAGCGACGGCCATTCCGAACTCGCCTAATGGCGACATGGTTCATCGAACGAGATACTGCCGAAGCACTTACTTCATAATGTTAGAATTAGAGGGCTGCCGTTCGCTCCATGGTGTCCGAGTTTCGATGCTAACACGTTCAATGTATGCGTTTGTGATATTTCAATGATTTTTTTTTTGCAGCTGCTGGCATGTTTTGAGATGAGCTTCCAAATGCACCTGAGTAGGTTGGAGATATTGCGACTGAGGGGGAAATTGCAATTCTTAGCTTCATTTGTAAGAAAGCAAAGTAAACTGGGCAAAGACTCTGCTACATGAGTATAAAAAACGAAAACACTGAGATTGTCTTGCCCTTTCGAATACGAGATCACTCTCACGTTGATTCGGGAAGCAGCTAAACTGGGAGCAAGATAAAGGGTACAGAACCGTGCATTCAGTGAATTGTTTCGCCTGGATGAAAAGAATACTGTTGAGCCCTTCGTTGGCGTCCTGTGCTACATGTTCAGAGCGTCAGTGAGACAGTGGGTGTGTAGGGGCTGTGACGGGCCGAACTTGTTAAAATGCAAAATATTGGAACGCACGGCCGAAGAGGAGAGCGGAGAGGGTGCGGAAATGATTCATGCGAGCGTCAGCATAAGAAGACAGATGGACACTCGTCAAACGGCCGACGCCTAGTCGCCGGCCAGTGACGTTCAAAGATGAGCTGCTGAACGTTGCGATCATTTATCATTCGACACAGCCACACAGCAACCACCATCTAGCCACGTGGCTACGGTGGACGCTCCCGAACGGGAGCCTTCTTTGTTGAATAGAATATTCACAGGACAACTCGCCGATCCGCATTACCTGTCCTTATTTATTCTATTTCACAATAATTATAATATCTCAACCCCAAAGACAGAAAATAACGGAGTTATTGCGTAGAGAATTGATAGGGGACAGTTCTAGAAGGTTTCGGTGCAATTAATTGTTAGGGTCCACTTTCCTCCTCCTTCACAACATGCATGAAATTTGTACGAAATATTTTAACGCAAAGCCATAGGCCCATATGTGAATGGGGGACGCTCAATCTGGACAACCTGCTCTAAACTTGCACCAAGACTTCTGATAACCATAAAAACAACTGCTCCTCGTAGCAGTGCTCTTGTTAAAATTGAATGTGCCAGACCATCTTTTCAAGAGAGACTACAGAAGACTATGAATAAATATGGTTAAGAATAAAAAGGAATAAATCACCACCTACATATAAAAAAGTTTGTCCGTCGAGTGATCTAACCTAAGTGAGGTACGCCGCATCATCCACAGCGAGAGCGGTCGAGTGATCTAACCGAGGTGAGATACGCCGCATTATCCACAGCAAGGGCGGTCGATGATCTAACCTGAATGAGGTACGCCACATCATCTACAGCGCGAGCAAAATTTGCTATTGAACGTGGGTTGTTGCTGCAACAGGGGAAACGCAGCCCTTTACTGCTTAACACAACAGCACCTACGCGCGTTGTTGAGCATCCAGATTCAGAAGCCGACTTCGTATTAGCATGAGAGGACTACTAAAGAGGTAAAGGTAGAAGGGGGACTTTGGTGGAGAACCGACAGCGATCAGGAGGCAGCATCGGGACAGTCGATGGGGGAACAAGGAAGCAGGCCAGGAGGTGGCACCAAGAAGAGTAGGGGAGGGGTCAGCAAGGAGGATCAGCAAGGGGATCCATTACAATTAAAAGAGACCAATTTAGAGGATGTGACACCAGTGTCACACAATAGGCGTTCGCTCGCCGTCGTCGTGTCGTGAGCGTGGGAGGCCTACTTAATTGGGTTAGAGTAGTAGGGAGGATCCCGAGGGGGTGAGGAGGAATATACCTTAAAGAAGATACCTCGAGGCGGGACCAGGACGAGGAGCCAACAAGAAGGGAGCCGTAAGGGAATCATACGGAGAAGAAGGAACCTGCCATATGCATATCCTCTTCATGCTCGACATAACGGCGACTGAGCGCGTTTCTGCTGAGCGTCTTCATCCAGAAAACGGGCCCCCTACGTCGCACAGCAAGCATCCTGATTCTGAGTACGTGTCACCGACCCTGCCATGAGCATGGGAGGACCACTAAGGGGGTGGCGGAGAAGGGCGGTAAGGGGGACCTCTAGGGTGGACCCGGAGAGCGAGGAGAGCGACCAGGAAGGAAAGGAGGAACCTGGAGGAGGTGACAGGACGGGAAAACCAGCAAGAAGCGACCAGTAGGTGACAATAGTGGAAACAAAGAAGTGGGCCATTAGTTGGGACCAGGAAGGTGGGGACTAAAGAGGGGAGGGAAGACCTGTAAAGGCGGATCAACAATTAGATCCTGTAAGAAGAAACGAGAGAGAGGAATCTGGCTTCGGAAGACATGTCAACGACAACTTGAAACGCTAGCTGTTGAGCATGAGAACGATTGCGGAGGAACAACCTGAGGGACAGAAGTATTGCGCAGCACAAACCAATGACCTTACTGGCCGGTCACGAAAGAATGCGTATGATGAAGGTACCGAAGTGGTGAAGGGCTTGATGCCGATAATGTACGCACCAAGTCCTAGATGCCGGCGAATTTTATGTATTACAATAACTACTTTCCATAGGTCAGTGATGCTACAAAGTCGCACGAAGCGCGCAAGTGCGAGACACGCCGTTTGGCGTGTCGGAGCACTTGTATGGAATAAAGTACAAATAGAAAAAGAATGAATATTGAAAAGAATACGTGCGGTCTTCACGTACGTGCGGTGTGCAATATGAACAATACAATACAATATGGGTGTCCCTCGACTATAGATAATGACCGTCTTTGATTTCAAGTTCGTCGGCGTTGCGAAAAAAACTGCACCAAAGGTATAATCCGCGAGAAATCTACCCACTGCGTGGCTATGAGACCAGGTAACGATAGTGAATTAAACTGCATGGACACGTACTCGGTGTTCTGTACCCCCCGAATTTCAACTGGTCGTGCTCACTGATCTTCTGATGTGAATGGAGAAATTCACGCGCCGAGAATAGACTTCGCAATGCTTATTTTTCTGAAAAAGGATACTCATAACGCCGATCCTTTTCCTGATGTAGAAGCTAGAACTTAGTAAACGAAAACCAAACGAATTGGTTTCTTTTCATTCCTTTACAATTAAAGTTAGAATTACACTTCTATGGCTTTACTCCTCCATCATTTACATTTTTTGACCACGGCAACGATAGGTCTGAACGGCAGAAGTGCTGTATATGGACGGAAGCGCCTCTGCCCCAGAAACATGGTGAGGCAAGCATGTCGACCCACTTACATTACTGAGCAGAATTACTGAGCCAACAAAAGATGGAGCGCTGTAGCCTTTCTCGGTGACTGGTGAAGGTGTTCGCTGGCATGGTAGAAGGCACCGTGGGATTTTGAGAACAAGGGCATGGGTTCAAATCTGTGCGTCGTCGTTTTTATTTGCGTGATTATAAGTTAAGATAATTGAATTATCTTGCAGCATTAATTCTGGTCAGAGCGGCGGACTGGTTAACGGACTCTAGTCCGTTTGTTTATATTCTTACGTGCAGAAGGAGGAGAACCTCGCTAAAGATTCCTTAAAAATTCCTATGAAGATCTCAAGGTAAGGTATGACTTATGGAGTGGCTTCCATTTAATTCGACACATGATGCAGGACACTGAATATGATTGGAATGTGAGCAACAGGCGGAAGCGCATACCATACATATATGGCGAAATTATGGGGAGGAAGACTGAGCGGAAGCGATTCGCTAGGTGACACAAGATGGTCCAAAAATGCGACGTTGCTGTGAAAGGAGTCAGTGTGAATTGTTAACTGGTGGCGTTGATTCCAAGTATTCAAATAAAGAGTTTCGGGTCGTTCGCTGACTTTGTTTATGAACCGAGGAAATAAAACACTAATGGTGGGGCCTCTTGTTTCACACTACCACTATTTTCATATGCCATGTAATTCTACCATTTGACTACCATAAGAGCTCGTCTGATCTCAAAGATTTGCGCCTGCGCGAGGTACAGAGTCCAGAAAAAGCGAGTGAGAATTGATCGAGTAACATTTCTACTCCACAAAAAATGGAAAAAAAATGAAATCCAGAGATACTTAAGCGAATCGAAGCATATACATACTTGTATAGGCATGCACAATATAACCACCTCAAACGGGTTCAGGTCCGAGACCTCGTGACAGCGAGGACAAAAAACGAAGACATGAACTGCATGATGGTACTGAACAAGCTGGATATGAGGGAGAATTCCAAATCGGAACTATGTGTGCAAGACAATCTACAAAACTGTTAGGTAGGCCCCGTAATGACACATTGTGGCTGGTGCTGACTTAGTGTCTGTTATGACGTAGCTGTAAAGTGCACTAACTTCTTCGTCAAGAAACTACATATATCACGCAAAGTGAACATCTAAGAACGCTATGGCGCTTCTTGTAGGAAAGCGTCATAACGTCATAAGCGTCATAAAGCGCCATAAATGGTTAGTAACATAGAGAGAAAATAATGGGTTTCCTGCTTTTGTGTTGAAAGAAAATTATCTAAACATACTTGACTTGTCACGTTGTTCCAAAGCTAGCCCGTCGATTAGAGTTCTCCTCATTCTTGTGACTACAAATTGCTTATTTGTTATCTTTTTATTTTTATCATTATTTTTGATTTTCTTTTTTCCCATATGTCTAAGAATGAGGAAACGCAGAATGCTCCACCAGCCGGCCGCTGCAAGTCGCTGTGTGGACCAAATACGAACTCAATCTCCTTTCACGATCTCCCGTGGAGGTAGAAAGCGTGGCACATCCCACAAAGGGATCGAATAGCATCGTCCTCCATCCTTTAGACTCCTATGCTTCCAAGCTCAACCATTGCCTTAAGGAGAACTTCTCGCAGAAGACATTCCACATTTGTAATAGTTACATATACTGAGGTAGACTAGCTGCAAAAGTAATGCTATCATAGGCACTCCTCAGAGCAGAAAATACAGAAGATGTTTCCTAGGAAACTGTGCTGCAGCAATATGTAGCAGACGAGAATTTGGCACGAAACGAAGTGCAAAGCAAAGCGCAGTATGCAGGTGTGAGAGGCGCGTGTTGACAGGAACGGCGTCGGATATCGTGAAATTTTAAACTAACCACGGCATAATCATTAATCACTGGCTCACGGTGTACTGACCCAGGAACGAAACAATAATATAGCAGCAAACAGGGCATTTGCCCGGTTCGAGCGGTGCTCTTACTATGTATAATAGATAATCACTTAAGTTCAGGTTTGGACACCCAACGACATGGGCGAGTTATGTTATGACGAGCTCCTGAGTCAATAAGTGAGTCAAAAGATTCCCTTTGCTTTCTGAGGGAGGCCAACATCCATTGCATAGCAGTAACAAATTTGAAAACCATACCACTTGGGACTCCGTGGGCTATAAGACTCTGCAGTAACCCATCAAGCAAGAACCAAGTAGATCTTCATTGTTTGAGAGAGTTTCAACTTAAATTTTACAGATTTCCTGCTTAAAAAAATGTTTTTCAAACATACTGAAACGTCAGGACCGAAAGAACGACATATGTCAGACACAATTTTGAGCTGAATTCTGTTTTTTCTTTTGCTTTCAACAGGATGTATTTTGGGAACTGGCCACAGTGAGCTTTACAGCGCACAGCAATGGACAACACGCCGGTCGGAGTAGATGTTCCCAGCGCTTCATCTGATTTTCTCTGAAAGGTAATCGCGAACTATACAGATCTACGATGTCTCGCTCCGCACTTTTTCTTTGACAACGTCGGCCGTTTTCTGGGGTAATTGTTCCGAGCCAGTGTCTATGTCTACTTTCTATGGAATTATTCATGTCTGAATAAGATTTCAAGAATGTCTGCCACCGGTGAAGAATATTCAAACAGCGTTGAGCTCATAAAGAAATAGAAAATCGAACACAACAGAAGAAGGTGAGGGTTACCTGAACGTGTCATATAACTTGCCTTCGTTGGCTATTTGTTTCATAGCGTCACGGTTGAAGAATTAGACGATGTAATGTAAAACTAATGGACACATGTACATAGCGCAGTCGGAGAAGATGACGGCTGCATCCGATACCTTGCTCCTGTTTCCGATTTTCCGCCCAGGCCAACCAAGCCAGCCTTCCATCCCTCTGGGATCGGTGAATTGGTACCGGAGTTGTTGGTAACGTTTGGTAACGACAAACCGGTGAATTGCTCGTCGGCTGGCCACCGGAAGTCATTGAATGGCCATATGTGCATTCAAATCGCCTCCACGACATCCCGCAGAAGTAGAATGCGTGGTGTATCCCAAAGAGAATGAGTGACGCTATCCTCTTATCCTTGAATGCATAACTGCTAAGAGCTGGGAAATAACAAAAAAGACTATGTGAGCGCATGTGGCGCAGTTGCTGGGTGCCACCGATTGTCGCGAGCACCCCGAACGAAAAGTTGGACGACACAGAGGTATATTGAACGCTCTCTTTCTCTGAAGTTGGTGAAGTGATATCAGAGTCCGACCTCTACTGCAAGTGGTTGAATTGGTCGGAACCGCTTTGTGAGTGTCTCCACCCTAACCCGTAGCAATAAATACCGTGGCGTGTCCAGGGAAGAAATACATTAAGTCAATCCGCACGTTTTCGGAGAAAGAATTCATGCTGAGCATCCTAATCAGCCTAGTACCGCGTAACCTCCCTTTGCCTTTGAACTCAGCCATTTTCAGTTACGGCTCAGTACTGTTTGAAAAACTGTGCCTCTAAAAGTGCAGACTTTTTGCTCCACTTTTAGAAACGCTTCGATGGAAGGAAAAAAGAGTTTAAACTGCAAGGTATGCATCTAAACGTTGGCTCTGCCATCAGTAAATGCGCGTGATTGGAACACCTTGAGGAAACTAAGAAAACATAGGAAACAGCGAGGGGAAAACCTGAGAAATAGGAAAAAAGGAAACAATAACACGGTGGACGTCTGAAATTCAAGAAATATCGAGGAAGAGAACCATGTGGGAGAGCATGCATTGTAGCTTATCGGCACCACTTATTTTGCTATCACGGAATGATCAGCAAATTGGGGAACGCCGTGTTCTGGTCGTACCTCGGCACTACCAGGATGAATTGCCATAAGATGTGAAAACGCTCCGTGGAATAAACAATATTTGTCCAATTCTAGTTGGCCGCCAGAGCAATCAGGGCCCTCGCACCTATGCTATAAGTATGAGAGGCACTTTAAGTTGTTTACGTGAACCTGAACCTAGCCCGACTGATGACTAGATCTTCAGTCGTCTACGTCGTTAGTTTAGCCCAAGCTTCATATTGACGTTTTTGGAGCTTTAAATGTGGACCAACGCTATTACGGAGCAATCTATGCCGTCAGGCTTGGACACTACCTTCGCACATACTTCCTTCATACACATACACATACAATTTAAGATCACTCGAAATAAATGGGTAGGAAGGAGGTGAGATCACCCACTGGTGGTCCCTATTGCTAACAATCTCACAAACAACTAAGCTTGCCGCAGTCTTAAGAAGAGAGAACCCGGCAGTTACATGCTCCAAGGTACGGTGGCCCGCATGATGCTACGAGTGTCATGTTCAGTGTGTGTAGAACTAACGATAGTTATCTACCTCGTCAAGCAAATAAAACGTTTAGGAACAGTTGGGGACAGTTCTGAAACACGGTGCTCGAGTTTTGAATCCTCAAACACGCAAAAACCATAAACAAATACAACAAATACAATTAAGCAAGGGACGAAACCACAATTTTCGATAGACAACATCGTCTTTAGAAGGAAACAGAAAGATCCATTACTATTTCGCGAGATAGTACACCATGAGATTGAGAAAGTGCTAAAGGATTTCATACAACCTTTCGTGACGACACCCGAGGTGGTATTAGTAAGCGTGGTGTTGGTAAGGAGAAACGAAGCTGCACATCTTTCTACAGAACTCCTAGGTGGTCACGCATGATGAATTTCTACAAAAAGCTGTGAAATTCCTTTAAAATCTTTCCTTGGTGAGCATGTGTGTTCTAGATGGCGTCGCCAGGTTGCTCTAGCCTTCAATTAAGGTCACCAGTCGCTAGCAATATGTACTTATCATTTTGTTGCCGATTACACTGCACACGAAATAGTTCTTGAAGCCCACGTCCAGATGTCAAAAGAAAACGCAGTGTTGAAGAAGATTGCCCTGTTTTTCACGTGTGCATAGTTTGGGAGAGATGTTTCGTTCAAACTGTTCGGGAAGAGGGTTGCAAGTAGCATCAGTAAACGCAGGAGGGGTCGTCCTATTTTGGGCCGGCTAAGCCGTGCTGGCGGTGCTACTAGTTAATAAGAGCCGTGTGTTGCAGGGTGAGAGCGCGGGATGAGTGATGTGTGTTGGCGGCATGCCTTTCATATTACGCACTAATCACCATATGCTGGCGATCATATCAAGCCCACATCTTCCCATAAAGTATTCATCAGGTCGTCGACGAGAAACGAATCCGCCACGCGCTCTCTCGCACTATTTCCTCGGCTCTACACACCGGCGGTCGACACAAATCGAGAACGAATGCTTTGGGAAAGCGACCTTTCGACGAGCCACGAATCGAGCAAGATGGAACGATAGGAGCTATTGCGTTCTACGCCGTCATCGCATGTAGATTAGAAGGCGTTACTCTCTTCAGAGTAAATGGGGAGCGTTTGACTCTCTTGGAACAAGTGTGATTCAGCAAGAAACTCATCACAGTCGTTTTAGAGAACGATGAGAGGTATTCGAGCAAAATGGGCAAGGACTGTGTGCGAGTACATAGCTACACTAGCCTACCAATTTAACGATGTGAGGCGTACGGGGATGCAGATACAGGTCCAGGTCAGGCTCATGTACATCCAGAGTGCATCCAGAGTCCAAACCGTTTAAAATAAATGAAAAGTGGGGCACTGCTACATGCAAGTATGAAACAACGAAGTAAAACTGTCAGTCATGAAAAAAGGATGAAGTATGCTCATTCTCGCATACTCACGCCAAATAGTAAAGAAGTAGTGAAGAAAGTTCAAAAACTATCACATTTTGTACAATACTTTTTTTATTTCACCAAATTTTTCATCAAATTTTTCTGGCTTGCTTTACAGTACAAGACTGCCAGAAGGGTAAAATTCCTAAAAATGAGTGTTATGCAATCAGTTACACACAAGTAGGAGCAGCAATTTCAGTAACGAGAGGGATTTCTGACAGGTCCACGCGAGAATATCATGAGAACGCATGTTTAGTTGAACTTATCGTGGCTGATAGGTTGACCAGGAAGGCATCAAAGCAAGCTATTTTAATTCCTATGTGCGACTAAAAGTGATTTGTCGTTTCTTTGTACGATAAATACAAAGCAGTCCCCTCCGTGGGTATAAAAGACTTGGTTGGCCCGAGGAAGAACCTCAATTCGAGGTGCATGCGAGGGCCAATGCTTCTACATACAACGCCATCAAGCGTGTGAACACTTCTAATGAGATGCCAGTTAAGGCTTAGAGCAGTGATAGAAGTCTTAAAAAAGCTTGTGAGGAAAAAGCGAAACGTATACGTCAATCGAGCACTCCTCGAAACGCTATGTGCTCTTTCCCCGCGTGATATCACGGAATAATACTGGATGTGTGGCCAATTATTCAGCGTCTTCAGGACACAACCAAAGATTGAACTTAATCATTTCGTGACAGGACGAATGCCAACGCGTCGTATCTCGAAGGGGTGATTAGGCACGATAGGGAATGGATTTAGTAAAAGCGACGAGAAGGTGGCGAAGTTGGAATGTTATCCTTTTATACATGTGTATCTCTTATACATATGTGTATCTTTAAGTGGACTTCTACGTCCACTCAACATATGCAACAAGTGCTTATGTTGAGCGGGTGTATGTAGAAGTGCACTTAAAATGTTACCTCAGCATTTTCTCAAACAAGAACTAGCTAGAGAGGGTGGATTTTTCTTCAAATTTGCGTCCAAACCTTCGTTATATATATAGCACTAATCTTCCATCATATTGTTTAACTTGGAGGTTTCCGAAAAGAGCATGAGAAGGTTTGGAACTTGTGGAGGAAAATATTGAAAGGCGCTCGACTGGCTTGCAAACCATGCAACCATTACAACGTATAGGTCCGGATCGTACAAAAGGCATTTGCCTGTTCTGACGATGAAAATAAAAGCTCGATGACTCACGATGGCATTTGTACAGTTTCGTTACGATGGATTCGTCGCATCCTGGAAACCTCCTAAAACCGTACAGTGAAAAGGGGAGTGAGGAGAAAACCCATCCGTAAGAATGTGTTGCAGCAGCAGCTAATCTGAAGGGCGAACGTTGAATAGGCGTTCTTTTGCCGCAATGGGGTGTCGAATTTCTCGAACCCTCATTCCTCCTTCTTTTCTGCAGAAACTCATCCAAGGCGATGCTTAGCTAGCCGATCATCCTCGTTCTTAATAAATTAGGGCTTCAAAAATGAGTGTTCTGGAAAGCCGCAGTGATAGGCTGCATGTCAGATGAAATGGAGGAGAAGTTCGGAGAATCTTGCTTGAAGGAAACTTTTGTAGCCACGATTTAAAGCAATCCAATGCTGTGTCCCAAAATCTATTGGGAATTTCATAGGTTTCAAAATGGAGTAAGGTGCGCTACAGAAATGTCCGGTACTAGGCGGGAACATAAAGCATTACGAGTTGTGCTTACATGTTAACGGCTTATCTTCTGCAACGCACCTTCATTCGCAGCTTTGCATCCGCAAGTTTTCTCAGAATATCAGTATTTGGCAGGATGCGGCCTACTGCGAGTGCAAGGGATGATTTGGGCGGGCCCGTGAGCATAGACTAATCAAAGGGACCGCCCTGGGATCTGGACCGCTTTGACGCAGGTATGTACATTAGACGGGCCACACACCAGAGCTCCTTGTACGCTGGAGGGGGGGGGGGAAGGGGGGAGGGCGACTGCCCAAAGTACAGAAGCTAAGGTAGACTCCAGTTTTTGATGGATAAAGTTATGAAATAAATTTGCTATAGAAAGATATAGTTGGAATAGAAGTTAGCAAAAATTACTGTTGAATTCCGCCGTGCTAAAGCGTGCAATCATCCTATCAGCGTGTCAGCGGAAAGCGCATCAGAATTCGAAAAAATTCTAATCGTTTGTTGATGAGTTCATTAGTTCACATTAAATTTTAAGCCCTGGAGAAGCGTAAGCTCCTAGCTCAAGCACGGATCGTTCTGTGTGTGTGTGTGTGTGTGTGTGTGTGTGTGTGTGTGTGTGTGTGTATGTGTGTGTGTGTGTGTGTGTGTGTGTAAAACGAGTAGAACAGGTCTGGATTAGATCGAAGGTGAGACAGAGGGCGCTGAGGGAGGGAGGAGGGCAGCGCCGCTCTCATCGTTCGCAGCTGTTTCCGATTGTGCAACGAGCAAAACGCCGCACGAACACACTGTAATAGTTCGCCGATCGGGCAAAAAGCCGAGTACCAACTATCTGCTCAGAGAAAAACTGCCTGAATGTGGGGCTTCGTTGGTGGAGCGAACCACGGCGGCACGCGTTCTCATCTCATAGTTCACGCTGCGCAAGAAACGAGACGTCTATATACATGGGAGGAAAGACTCGCCCCTTAATAGGGAGCGAGCAGCTAGACCTTCAGCTTCCACCAAATACCGATGCCACGTTACAGAGCTCTAATAGGATCACGTTGAAGGAACATGAACTCCGATTTCTGAGCTGCAGTTGCGAGCTTCTTTTTTAAATCTCTGCAACATATTTCAGCATGGGATCGCTAATCAAAACGGAACTCATTGCAGTGGCGAGTTTGTTTGCACTCCTGCCGCCAATGCTGAAGTCAGGACTGAAGCATTATAACAAGCAGGGCAAGAACCGGTCCGATAAGATGCATCATTAGCATGAAAATCAGACTTAAAAACTATATTGGGTGTATCCAGAAACCTGCTCGAAGTCTCATTGCAATCCTAGTTTGGTGGGTAACCCCAATTGAGAGATTGTTACACTCCCTATGCCGCACTACCACCTCGTCTCGAAAAACCTTCACAACATGAGAAAGCGGCAGGGATTTCAAACTAATCCTGAACAGACGATGGTGAGTCGAAAAACGTTTTTGGTGTCCCCTAACTAGGATTGCGCCAAGTTTGGTACCACTATGCGCGAAGCTGAGTATCACCACACTTACGTGCGTTCATTAGGAACACATTGAGCATTCATAACTTTCAGGGTGGACTGGTCTTTCTAGGCTTGCACTATCAAAGGTTCGGTGGTCGAGACGGTTGCTGATAGTCAGGTGTAAGCGGACATTTTTGTTGTTGAGAAGAGCAGAATACACAGTATGGAACGGTGGAGCTCCAATTTAGTCGAAATCGGAATAGGAAACGTGGAAACGGAAATAATACATGTTCGCCAGAAACCTACATGGTGGAGTAGCCTAGTGCAGCAAAGTAAAACACACACACAAGGCTTTGTTAAACTAAAGCGGCGTCTAACCCCTTCACGTTTTCCTTACTGAGTTCCGGGTGTAGCTTTCCCGCCGACTTTTTTGTTGCAGTCAATTATTGGAACGCCGCCTTTCACTATATAAGATTTCGTGCAGTTTAAGCGAAGTGTTTGAAGTGAAGACAAAAATTGGAGCAAAGTCACATGCATCTTCTTCCGTTCATCAAAGAGTTTCGTGGCTTGAATTGTCCTGAAATGTGACGCATGGTACATATCACGAACCGCACTGTGGATAAACAGGTGTCTGCATACCAAACGTATCGAATCTCCCAATCTCCAAAGTTGATGCCTAAATTTGATTCCGGCATCGAAGATGCAGAAGGTAGGCGACTGATGCTTAGAATGGGCCTGCTGATTGGGAAGCGACATAGCTGAACAGTTCCTAG
This sequence comes from Heligmosomoides polygyrus polygyrus, assembly GCA_947396885.1. Classification (NCBI taxonomy): domain Eukaryota; kingdom Metazoa; phylum Nematoda; class Chromadorea; order Rhabditida; family Heligmosomidae; genus Heligmosomoides; species Heligmosomoides polygyrus. The sequence goes on from OX377206.1 coordinate 27,878,809, forward strand.
CTGCTCCCTGAGGAACTAGTCTTGCCTCGGAGTTCAATAAGTAGCCATGATGCATCGAAACAACTCTAAAGTGTAACATTCAACAAAGCGTCTCTAAGCAACGTTCTATTCTTTAACTATGTGAGAAGCATCACCAATAAGGTGGATGTAATCTTAGAATGCTCGAGAACACTGCGCAGGCCCAATTTATTTGCTTCGTGGCGCTAAAATATGTATATGCCTTAATTTTTTTGTGGATATTTCACGCAAGTAGAAGTCTTTCATTATCATTCAAACATTGAGTGCATTTTTTTAGCATATACCTGGAGCTAGCACACAATTTCTCTGCTCAGCCGTAATTATTTCTTTCAGCAATAAACAACAACATGTTACCAGTATCACATAACAATATTAGATCTGTAGAACAGTACACATCCCACAGTTGCGCTATGGACGAGTTGGTCAGCAGGAATACAAAACTAGTGTTTTCCAGTTCATAAAAGGGGAACATGTAACGGGCGGTCAAAACGGCCGGAAACTGATATTCGGTGCCTGCAAATGGAAATCCCGCACATCTCCGCTAATGGCTATGTATGGACGCTGGCATGTGAGGCGATATCTGATCAAGGATTCTAATCGAGATCCTTTAGAGACACCCCAAAGAATAGCGGTCCTTTGAAAGTGCAGCATAATCGAGATTTGGAACGCCAAGGCACGCAGTCCTTCTCATGTGAGGATCGAAAGTGTGGTCTGGCGACGTTGCGGGTTCACAAGGTGCCCGCTCCCCGTTGAACCGCATTGACTTTCAGAACCTGTGAAGTGTCTGAAGCGCGTAGCTTGTAAAAGACAAACACCTCGGTCCCTCTTTTGACTTATCAAGCGAAACAGTCACAAATGCTTCTCAGCAGCATCCTTACCAAACGTCTCGTCAAGATTTAAGTCGCCGGAATATGGCAAAAATAACAAAAAATAAATTAAATAAGCGCGAAGTATTAATATATTAATTATGTAATATTAATATAAAGGGAATGAAACCCTAGCAGTGCATTAGGAATAAAAGAAAGATTAAGGGTTGTCGATAGCAAATGCCTTTATGGGATGCGCCACGCTTTCAACTTCTGCGCAATTCGCGGAGTCACTTTATTAACAAAAAAACGAAATATAGTGTATAGTTTGATGGCACAATTAACAGTGTGAATTGTAGGATTCTGTGGGGAGGCGCACGGTCTACCACCAAACAATGATCTGTGATATCCACGTCTTAATCATAACTAACGGATGGAATAAATAATATGTAAATATGGAAAGCATTTCCATGCGGAATGACTACTCCCTAATCGTGAATTCTGTAATCAACGAAGTGAATGTGAGGAAAGGCGCCGTTCCAAAAACTATAAGGCTCGTTTTCAGGGAAAGGAAAGGAGGTGTAGCGCACAAAGTTTGAGGTGGTTACGATTTGGGATTGGAAAGTAGTTCCCGTCGAGAAGAGTGTACTGCGCAGTAAGGAGCCTGAGACAGTATCCTGGCCGCCGAGCCCGGTCGATTCACGACGGACGGCTGGCAATTTGTGTAGACGAACGACGGCAGCTCTGCCGCAGATCTGCCCGTGCTGAATGGCGAGTGACCGAGGCCTAGCCGTGGAAGACAAATCGCATTTGGCCTTTACACGAAATGCGATTAGTGGCGTGAAAGGCGCTCTGGTCAGCGCCTGATCGTTGACGAATTTATCCGCGAGGCAAGCGAGGAACACGTCCTTTATTCGCAGCGCACTCCATATGTAACCGAATTAGGGACAAAGCGCGTCCCGCTGATTTCGAGTGCCTAGGAGGAGGATTTCGGTTGCAGTCTGAAACAAGGTAAGCAGCGGCTATGGTACTAGATGGCGCAAATCTATGGATGTGTTTAGTCCCCGTCTTCAACGCGATAGGTCTCAATTCAGAGTGAACGTTTTCAGTACCATAGTGGGACCCGTAAGTACATATTGCAATAAAAATTAGGCTGCCATATTAGGAGATCATTTATTTGCATGAAACTACGTACTGAATGGTGCTATCCTTGGTGCTTGTATCTATTATACGTTATCAGAAAGCAGTGCGCAAAGGAGTTCGTACTTCCTCTGGTTCGCACTGGAGCAGTCACATTTCGAATTTGCTCCCTGACTTCTGAAGACTGAAGGGTGAACATTCACTAACCAACTATTGTATAGGGCACTTCAGAATCATCTTCACAGAGAACATCAGTGAATGCGCCTGAATTACAACTGGAGAACGCTATTAGTTTGCTGATCGTACACAACGCAGCGACGCTTGCTAAGCGATACTCGGTCTGTAGGCTCTTACCACACCAGAAATGGTCACCTATGAATGATACTGCTCCAATATAATCTAAAATTCATGTACAAATAGACAGTGCCTTAAATTGTATCATATTTGGTCCACTATTACCTAGCGAATGTTGTAAGCACGCTTCAACCGCGAAGCGTAGACAGCAGAGATGCCCCTTCATCATGACAACGCTGTCTTCTCACCTCAGCAACGCAAAACATTTTTGATCACTGAAGAATTTTTAAACCTGCAAGACCACGTTGCAGGGCCTATATTGAAACCCATGACTTTGTCGTAAGAGGTCTGCCATTTTGATGGCGAATCTGATTCTGATATTGACCTTCAAAAGTTTTGTCCCACCAGAGCTTCGTAGATCTCTCCAATTTCGAGAGATTGAGGACGTGCACCAACTGGAGATAGAGGTCTCCGAGTTTATTCTTCACATTCGAAATTCTAGCGGAACGGAATCAAAAGGTGGGCCCAAGATGGAGAAGAGCCCTAATTAAATGGGGACCATATCATTCCAGGAACTTGCAGCTTGTTGCAGTTGTGTTTGTTACACTACCTGCAGAATTAGGTTGCAACACATTCGATCAACAAAGATGGTAACTCGGTATGTTCCTTCTGATTACAACTTCGGTTGTAAGATGCTTCCTTCATTTAAGAAGCCACACTTGTAGCTAAGCAGCTCATCACTGCGGCAACAGAAACAAAAACGGAATACTTCTTAAAGCCCGGTACTGTAATGGATTTTAGTAGGCCCACACAGGACATGTTGTTGCGGGCAAAGATACGAATAAGAAATACTGGTATACAGCTGCAAACATAGCGAATTTACATAGGCAGCAAAACAATACGACACTCCTGAAGACCAGCCAATATTTATCAACACATTCACAGCTGTCATTGCGACAAGATCTTAATAAGAAAGAAGCTGGCATTGGTCAAGATGAGTAACAGACTCATAAAAAACAATGGCACAGGACATAAGAACAGTTTGAGAGCATGAACTGCGGAAGTCAGTCACATTTAGTATGCGACGGAATCAGTGGGAACGGTGAGGCACTTCACGCACTTCAGAAGCAAGAGTTGCGCTTGCACCGCTTCTTACTATTGTGAAGTCGACATTTCGCACGCGTTTCCGCACTGTAAGGGACTATCCTGCAATTGCCCTAGATCGGTTGCGTTGTTGTCGACAACCATGCTGGCAACAAACACATTCGTACAACCGCTACAACAGCGACTCCAAAGAGGGACTCATTGAGAATGAGGCCATGAAACGAGAAAAGCGAAAGGCGCAATTTTAACAGTTGCATTGAAATAGTGTGGCGTTGGAATGCAGACAATACAGCTGCAGATCTAAAAAAGAGTCTACTCGCCAAACACGAAGACGGCAAAAATGGGCACTCAACTCCTGATGAGCGTTGAAAGCTCTGAAAAATGCAAGACATAGTGGATGAGATCCGCCCGGAATGAACAGACGAAACATGAACGGGTCATGCGCCTTCCTAATGCAAAAACAGATTTTGAAGGGCAAACAGCGCCAGCCGCTAGCCAATCAAAAAACAACGAAACAAAAGAAAACAACAGATTACAACGACTGACACAAAACGGCACGAAAATCATGAAAGGAGAGCAGAAGAATTGAGCATCGAACTTCTTATGGGTGTAGGAAGCTCTAAAAATTCCAATTCACAGTGAATAATGAAGCCCACCTGGGATGAAGAAAGAGACCGCAAAGAGCACCGATTGTATCCTAACGAGAAAGCAGAAAAACAGAACCTTTTGCCATGAAAACTGAAAGAGAATTGGGCAACGAACTTCTGATATGCGTAGGAAGCTCTAAAAAATCCAATTCACAGTAAATTATCTATGGCCGGGATGAACAATGACCGCAAAGGGCTCTGCTTCCTTCCTAACGAGAAAATAAAAAGACAAAGCGATAGAGATGAAAACGGCAAGAATTATAGAGAGACAAACCTCCAACGGCTTCGGTTGCTTCCTAAAGAGAAATGAACAAAACAAAAACAGAACAATAGAAAAGAACGGCAGAAGATTTGAGCATTGACCGTCCAAGGCACAGCCAACTCTAAAGAACTCCACAACACAGTGAACCAGGTCTTTGAGCCACTGAGCAAGATTAGCTATTTAATCCAATTCGACGTCGTCCCACCTCTCCAAAGGTGGAAGAGAACGAAGTTCACGCGCGCATGACGGACAGTACCACTTGCCTAAAGTATTTCAAGATTTATGTACATATCAGTTGTCAGTTTTTGGCTCGTGGGGAATATAAAATGGAGCGAAGGCGAAAAAGGGAGTGTATTTAAGGAAATGCACTCTATAAGATTAAAATGTGGCTGGAGACTACAAATATGCTCGAATGACCAACTCGAATATATTCAGATGACTTTCATTGGAATTTGAATAATTGTACTCTAGTGTCCCAAAAATCCTGTTTTCTAAATGCATTCGAATTCAAGTTTTCAGAAAAATCGCATTTTTGAATATACTCGAATTTGAATGTTTGTATACCTTGAGCATTCGACAGAATATTCAAAATATTTAGAATATTCAAAATTTCTTCGGAGCGAACAACTATTCGAACAATCGATGCCGACCATTCGAATGCAGAAGTCAGAAGTACTTTATTCCTGAACAATGTGACAAAAATATATTTACAATGAACAAATTCAAAAGTTTTACAGAGTGCCTTATGTCAGACAGATATTTTGTATAAAATATCCACGAATTTTCTGTACCACGTCGTATACCGTGCCCTCCATGGAATCTCCAGGTTGACACTCATCCCGTCATGACCAAAATGCTACAGAAAAGTGAAAGACAACTGCATTTATCAGAAATTGAAAAGATGAGGCTAAGTGGGCAACAACTGCGGTCGAACTCCTATGGAGCAGGTAAAAAGCGAAAGAATTACTACAAGACTTGATCTGCAGTTTTGCTCAAAGAAATTGGAGGTGAAATGTATAAGTTAGTTTAGTTAAAACGATGTATCTTACGACCACTCCTAACCTATTGCCATCGGCGGAGTGTACCAGGCTTGCCAGCCAGAAAAGATCGTCTTCTAATAAGATGCTTCCTTCGAGGTGAAATTATGTTCATGAGCAGCTTTCCCATTTGACATTGGCCACGGCTTTTTACATTCTTTGCTTTTCAGATTTATCCTGTCAAACCCATACACGACGTTCCGAGCTCTATACGGACGCAGCGCTCTGGCAGACACTGGGCCCATGAAGCAGATTATGTAATACATTACACACATTGTACTACGCCGATGCGCGCAAATAGGATTCGTCATTTTTCCAAATCCTGGATAAATCAAATCTGGAGAATCACGCGGAGAGTGGCTATCTTGGAGAACCACTATTTTACGAAGCAGTCTCAGCGCCGACCGAACGTGGGAGCGCATGAAGATATAGTAGGCCCTCTTGTTAGTGTGTGGCCCTATTCTGAGAGTTTATTGTCTCTTTATTCCTGATTTTGCCCGCGTTACTTGCCAATTAAGTCGTTGTATTTGGACGTCGTTCGTGTTAGAGTCGAGCAGGTAGCAGCCTGCATATATCACACCAATTCTTTTTCTTTAAGCCTCAAGTGATAGAACTGAGGCTGTAGCTCCTAAGAAAATATAAGGTTATTGGGAATAAAACGAGTATAGATCATGACAGGGTAGGATGGCGTCGGCTGGAACTTCTGGAAATCGATGACCGCTTCTGGTCCTCCTCAGCGGTGTTCTACGGGCCTCATTTCCCGTCGTCCTCGCTTCGACCTACCTTGGAGCGGTACCACTGCGCCTACGTGGTTTTCCTGCTCGCACTAACGGGGTACATCAAGTGATCGCCTAGCCACAACAAATGGGCCCTCTAGGTGTTATTCGCACAAGCTGGGATGTGACAAACAGAGCTGATTAGCGAGAACGTTCTTTCCAAGATACGTTACATCTCGTTGAACACAAGCTGCAAAAAACCGTCAAGAGTTTCTTTACAATCTAGTAGAAACAGTTCTACGGAAGCCTTTCCAGGGATTTTCTTGAAATAACAAGACCTACCTTTCGGAATGTCGAACAGCCCAACACATGTCGCGTGAAACCACACTATCTTGCACTTCGTATTGTCACAACCAATCATATTGTCAATCATCGGCTAAATGATGATAATTAAGCGCGACATAGCGTAAACCAAAGATGCTTGATTATCTTAGAGAAACAGATGGAGGAACAGATCTTAGAGGAGGAGAAAGAACTTTACCAAATGCCTTCTGCGACTTGCTACTGCTCTGCAGTAGCAGTGCAATCGACGCTTCATTCTATGTACGTTGGAAGGCCACGCTTCTTAGGCCTGAGTTATACTCCCGCGGGAGCTTCCGCGGATGGGCGGAAATCGCGTCGGGACCCCGCGCCGGGCCACTCGTTGCGGCCCGCCACGCCCGCCGTCCGCGGATCGCCGCCGACAGACGACGAGAGGGGTGTTATACTTCCCGCCCGCGGGAGGGCAGCCGTCCGCGGTGCACTGCATCGCGGAAGGCTGTCGTCTATAGTTGTGCTTGAATGACCTATTCGAATAGGTATTCGAATGATTTTCATTCGAATTTGAAAATTCGAATTCGAATGTTCAAAAAATCGCGTTTTTCGAATGTATTCGAATTAGAGTGTTCAAAAAATCGCGTTTTTCGAATGTATTCGAATTCGAATGCTCAAAAAATCGCGTTTTTCGAATGTATTCGAATTCGATTGCTCAAAAAATCGCGTTTTTCGAATGTATTCGAATTCGAATGTTCAAAAAATCGCGTTTTTCGAATGTATTCGAATTCGAATATTCAAAAAATCGCGTTTTTCGAATATATTCGAAATTCGAATGCTCGGTATTCGAATCCATTCGAATATTCGAGAATTGCCAGAAACACACAATTATTCGAATATTCAATGGATGCAATTCGAATAGGCAAGTTAGGATCTGCATTGTTTTGCGAAGCCGATGCATGGATATTTTGCATTGAGAGTCCAGAAATTGTAAGCACGTCGTCTCCCTTTCACTCCATATATGATGAGTCTCCTAATCCCTCTTCCACAACAATGCACAGGAAACAAGAAGCACGGCTGAATCAGAAGCTGAACCTTCAGCTTTATTCACAGAAGGACTTGCACTTTCATTCGTATTCGAACTTTTCCTATTGGACCTCAGGAACCAGTTTTCGTTTTTCGTATTGGACCTCAGGAACCAGTTTTCTGTTTGACACTGCCTACGATAATCTTGTTTTTCGACCTCATCTTTGCACAATTGAACTTTGCTTGATCTCTTGTTCTCTAATGGGGACCTCTAGTATAGATCCGAAAACATTAAGGGCTATGTTATACTTCGGCGACGTCGGTGACAGTGTTGAGCGGGTGCTACGCAGTGCGCCCAACTCTGCTGCCGACAACAGCGTCGCCGAAGCATAACATAGGCCGGGAGCATCCGCGGAATGTCCGCGGACCAATGGTGCACGGCGGAGGCGGGCGTGGCGAGGCGCGGCGATTGGCCAGGTGAGGAGTCTCGGCGCGATTCCCGCCCTTCCGCGGATGCTCCCGCGGGAGTATAACAGACGCCTAAGGGTTTTGTTCAACAAGTGTTGACCTTCGCGCTCCAAATTTCCCATTTTCACTGCGAAAACCTGTGAGTCTATCGTAGCCTTTCTAAGCTTTCCTTTCACATCAAGTTGCTTTTTAATCCTAAAGTGCAGAGGCCGCTTTGTTTCCATGGTATGTTCGCCGCCCGAGGGTTGGCAGATCAGGATTGTTATGGGATGCAGTTGCATTCTCTACTAGCTGAGCAGTAAACCATACAGTTGGGGTGCAGTAGGGACGATAATATAGGCGGGCTAGTGGGTATAAGATTTTCTAGGTGATAGATCAATTACAGCAACCGGATTTTACAACTGCTCAGACACGTCTGATCAGAGGTGCTGACTTCATAAGAGACAAAGGACGCTATGAAGGGGTTTTTCGAAACAAGGGTAGGCCTTCCTTTTCGAACCGCTCTCCTTTGCATCTGGGTGAATACTTATGGACAGCGTGATCATTAAGAGCAACTTTCTCGGGACCATTTCCGTGAGGCCTTGCCTTTTCCTTCCCTGTACACGTCCATGCAAAATGTTTCTTAGGTCTGCCTTTCTGCCAATTTGGATGGAGCGAATGTTTATGGAAAGGATGTAGTTTCTTTTATGTGCTTCTGTGCCGAACGAGGTCGTCTTTACTGAGTTTCCTAACATTCTGACCATCATCGTTTTTGCACGCCAAAATTACTCAACGATTCGGACACTAATCCATCAAGCACCTAACAGGTTGGAGCTTTTCGGCTATTGTTCAGACGCGTAACTAGAAACCTGAATCTAATAACAAGTAGTTCAATCGCTGATCTACACACTCTTAGGGGACTTATTAGGACTACCAATACAAAGAGAGGGAGAGGTTAGGCTGCTCAAGATTAATCTTCCTTGCAATCCTATAAGGCGCAGAAGCATGAAAACATCTAATCGCGAAGTTTTCCCCAAGAAACTCTGCTTCTGTTTGTTGGGTTTTGATTATCACTTAGTAACACACTTGCTTCGTTCAGATGGTCTTAGGCATCGACAAGAAGAAGTCAGATCACTCAATGTTTCTTGGTAATGCTCTTCTTGGTCCTGGATTGGCTGTCTATAACCCGAAAGTACTTGTCTACTTCATCTTATGTCGCACATAGGATATGTTGTTGTTCAAATATCGGCAAGACAGCAAAAAAGCGGCGCCACAATTCCTCAGTCCTTGATGTAAAGTAATGGCAAAAATATTGGTGCCTGTAATATACAGGGTGGCTGAAAAGTTCGGGCAATTTTTTGCGGCGCTACTTTTGGCCTTGAAATTGAGGTTTTTTGTTATTTCTGTTGTTTCCGTTGTATTCCTCGCGCAATTTTGATCTAGAATCTGTTGCTCCAGTTTTCTCGTTTTCAGTTGTGCTTGCGTTATGTCTCGTGAAAGTGAGCGTATCACCGTCGTCGAGCTGCACAAGACGGGAATGAGGACCGCGGACATAGTTCGAACAACCGGCTTCAAACAAAGGACCGTCTACAAGATTGTAAGACGCTACAAGGAGACTGGCGGGACCTCGGACCGTCCCCGCAGCGGCCGTCCCACCACTGCGACAACACCGGAGAACATCAACAAGGTTCGTTGTCGCATTAGCCGGAATTCTGAGGTATCGATGAACAAGATGGCTACGGATCTCGGCATCAGTAGGGAACGAGTCCAGCATATTGCCAGGAGGAAGCTGGGATTACGCAGCTACAAAGTAGCTCGTATTCACTTCCTCAACGACGCGATGAAAGCTGAGAGGTTGAGGAAATGCAGGCGAATGCGTCAGCTGGTCGGCGATGGTCGCTTGTCGAAGGTGCTGTTCACCGACGAGAAGATCTTCACGGTCCAGCCGGTTCACAACCATCAGAATCGCCGGCAGCTGCTTAAGAAGGGTCAGCAGAAGACGTCAGCCGCAAGGACCATCAGCCGCCGCCATTTTCCAGCCTCGGTGATGGTGTGGGCTGGAATATGCGCTACCGGAAAGACGCCGCTGGTCTTCATGGAGCAGAACGTCAAAATTAACGCTGCCAGCTACCAGCAATATGTCCTCCGCGACGTACTGGAGCCGTGGGCGACGAGCCATTTTGGCGAAACCGGATTTTCTCTTCAGCAGGACTGGGCACCAGCGCATTCCGCCAAATCCACGATCGCCGTTTGCGAGGAGCTCTTCCCAGGGTTTTGGAGCAGGGACATCTGGCCATCCAACTCGCCTGATCTCAACCCGATGGATTATTCTGTGTGGTCGATCATGGAGCAGAAGATCTCCACTACAAGATACGCCACCGTTGAGCAGCTGAAATCGGCGTTGTTGAGATCCTGGGACGAGATTACAGCGGAGCAGTGTGCGACCATCATCAGCGACTTCCCAAAACGACTGCGAAAATGTATTGAAGCCAAAGGAGGAAATTTTGAGCACTTGTTGTGAATTTTCCTGTTGTATTATGTTGTTGTTGATCTAATGAAGTTTCTGTTATTTTTGTTTGTAAATCTTTGGCGTTTATGTAGTTTTTTCGTACTGCTAAAATACTTTGAAAAATTGCCCGAACTTTTCAGCCACCCTGTATATCCGTCACGCCTATGGGCGTGCCCGCACTTGCGCGCTTCGCGCGATGTTGCAGTATCACTAAGGTCAGTATCACTAAGATAAGGACAATCACATCAAGCCAGTTGCTCTGCTCATTCTTTCTTTCCTCCCTAGCAGTGCAAAAGGCAATATTTGAGAACCCTGCTATGTTCCAACCTTGCTCTACCTTCCTTAAGATCGCGTGAGTAGTTTTGCGGTATGAAGCCATCCAGAACCTCCCCCCACCGCCACTACTCTTCTCAACATCGGCATCATCTTCGGACGGTTAAGTGATGGTCGGCGATATCTGAGTCCCCAATTACGTTGAACGACGACTTCAGTACGTCTTCTGAATCCACATGCACGTTGGGTGACGAGTACGGCACGTTTTCTGGATCCCCAGACACATTAGACGACGCCTTCGACACGTTTTCTGGATACCCAAGCACGTAGAAGACCTTTGGGTATTTTTCGCTATTTTATGACTAACTTTCTCCGATTTCTCACCTATTCTTCGACTAATTTCTGCGCGGCGCCGATCAATAGCTCTTAGCGGTTTATTGTATAGTATGGTAATTATAACAAACTTTCCCTTTTTGCGCAGCATATGTGCTCCTGGGATCTATCAGCTGTACAAAACCCAATCTGTTGCATGGTGCAGACTGTAGAGCAAGAAAATGGCTCCTATTTTAAAGTATTGAAACTTTGAAACGCGGCGCAAAGAGCACTAAAGTAGGCGGCTCCATGAAAAGGATGGTGCTGAAATTATTGCGCGGAAGCGCTCATTGAGGAAACTTAAAAGAAACAGGCCATGCTATTTTATTCGTCGGAACGTACGCCCGAGCTGAGTCTGACTTTGTGGGAGTGTGGTTAACTGCGGCCAAGTTTTCGGCTCGAACAATCGTTAGGTAAGCACTGTAGAGAAGGCAGCTATTATATTGTACACAACTATTCGACGACCACTTTTCTCAATCACGGAGACCATTTAGACCTTTCCGCACTCTCCTATGCCATCAAAAATAATGCACAAACAACACTCAAGCACTTCTCAGGGATACGCACGACTCTAAGCTCCTTCTTATGTACACTTCATGTTTCTTAGGTAATGTGAATAAAAAGATGAAGCAGATGGATCCTTCCGGTTTCGAAGATCTCCATCATGATGACTTTGGTCTCCGATGAAGCAAATAGTTTCATTGAGAGTTACCAGGGGTTCCATGGTAAGGGGTCCCATGGTAAGCCGAAAAGGTGGATGCACATATGTAACCCCAGTAATTCAAACCAAAGGTAAGCGCTCCACCAGCTATATCCCGTGCTATATCACCTGACCCTTTATTGGGCTAAGGTGAGGTATGACCTTTGGAATCTTTTTATCAGTCGACCAGGAAAAAGACCTAAACTTTTTAAGGACGTGTTGTTTGGTTTGATGACCAGTAACATATTTCATCCTTTCAGGCATAGAAGAATCCGGTGGAAAGATCACTCCATTAAAACTTTGTTAAACGCTTTGCAAACGAATGTAAATTTCCTACTACGTCAGGGTAAACCGTCTATTGGTCATTGCCACCAAAGCACCAGCCATGTTTTTTCCTTTCTGTAACCCAATGTTCCATTCGAAAATATTCGAATATTCGAATAGAATATAATAAACAATATTCGAATTCGAATGTTCAAAAAATCGCGTTTTTCGAATGTATTCGAATTCGAATGTTCAAAAAATCGCGTTTTTCGAATGTTCAAAAAATCACGTTTTTCGAATGTATTCGAATTCGAGTGTTCAAAAAATGGCGTTTTTCGAATGTATTCGAATTCGAGTGTTCAAAAAATCTCGTCTTTCGAATGTATTCGAAATTCGAATGCTCGAAAATTGCGGGTATTCGAAACCATTCGAATATTCGAAAATTTTGCGAGAGCACAACTATACTGTCGTCCCGCGGAATTCGGCGCGGGAAACGCGCTCCGATGCGACGCTAGCCGCCCCGGGACGACGACGACCGTCCGCGGTGCGCCGTCCGTCCGCGGACGTCCCGCGGAAGCTCCCGCGGGAGTATAACAGGGGCCTTAAAGGCCACTCTTCTCAGACGGATTCTCTTCAACTAAGAATACGCAGCTTATAAGAAAACAGTACGAGGAAAACAAACAACTAAACTACTAAAGATTGTGACGCTGACAAACGGACAAATTCTTGAAGCCCTTTATTCACAATCATTCAAAATAACGGTAATTTTAAGAAACTCGAAAATTTATTTTTAGCTCATCAAAACGTCCCAGTTTGATTTCGAGAATATCGAAATTGATTCGAAAAGAGACCGTCGGTTTAAAAAACGAATTATGTGATTTAAAAAAACCAGTTTCACATAAAGTTTTTCCCTAGTCGTTTGAAATCGTCCGTTCGCATTCTGAAATCCTGTCACTTATTTCGAAGACATTCATTCTGATTAGAAATGTGAGGCCCATCCTAGACGGAAGGAATAATCTAGAATTGGCTACCGGCTCCTCTACTTCGAGCAACACACCCTTCCTGAATTTGAGAACTTTCATACTACGTAGCATCAATTGGAAATCTTGGAAATGAAATTCAAGGGAGCGCTGCCTCTAGACTAAAATAGATCCGAAGATGTTCAGCTTAAAAATAAGATGCTACTAATGCAGATATGAAAGCTCATCTAACTTATAACGAATATAAGGTATTTTCACACATTTTCTTCATGTCTTCTGGTTCATTATTATAGCGTAATACTATATTTGTTTACTATAAAACTTATAAGATCCCTCAAAGCTGCCGTACTATCAATGCTCGTTCGCATTTTCAGTTTTCATTTTATACTCTTTCTTACCGCGGTACAGTTCAAAATCTATCTGGAACAGAAAAAACAGTGCCAACCTCACGACAGTAGCACCACTTCTGCAAGCAGTCAAAGTTGAATGGCTGTCGTCCACTGTAATCGACAACATTTCCACCTGGAATACCCATGTGAAATGCCCATTTGTGGAATTCAAAGGATCCGTATCTGGAAAGAGGACTGAAATTTTCTGCCTCACATGTTGTATAAGTGGTACGGTTGGTCTGGTACGGTTTGGTTTCGAATTTTTTGCGGAGTGCAAAAACATGTGTCGTCGGAGACGCTCACATATACCCTCTTCCCCCACACCATATATGGTACTATACTATATACATATACTATACTTCACCCTATACCCTGTGCTAGCCCTGCTCTCTCACCAGTGGGGTTTGCGTTTTACTTAAGAAGAACGTAATCATCATGCAAAGCGGAAATGATCCGTTACTCCGCTCCCCGATGTCAGTTACATTCGGTGCTGCCTCCAGAGATGTTCATCCCATCTCAAACTGGTAATGTACACTTCGCTTGTAAGATATGTGCAGCTCCGCCTCTTTGCTATTGTCTATATAAGCTGCTGTGATGTGATACTTGGGTTCTGCTATGCAACTAACTGAGGTGAGAACATTATTAAAGGTTTTGCAGCAGACGCATCCATTCATGAGTGCCGAACTCAGCATCGGAAAGATAGGCATGCGAGGCTGTCGTAAAGATAATTTTTGAAGGGTAAGAAATAGTGGCCCTGTACTCCAAACTAATCTACCTAGCAGCGGTGTGTGGGCAGTTCCAGGGGCAGCCTCGATAGTCTCCTATGTATGAAGTCCGCGCCACGTGGAGACGCAACATGTTTATGATTTGGACGCAAAAGAGCTCTACGAATGCCTTAGGGTGGTACACATTTTCTCAGACATTGACGAGTGTCTTCGTTTAAGAATGATGTTGGGGCACGTCGACAGTGATTCCATTATGAATGCTCGGAACAGGCAAGAGTACGCTACGGAACCCGCTCAAAACAGACTTCAATTCAGATATCGTATGGTGTTATGGCTTCAAAATTTATACCTTCTGAACCCCGACTCCGCGGCGTGATGATATTCCTATTTCCGTTCAAGTCACAGTGTACTATTTGCATAGGGAACACAAGAGTAAGTGTTCCAATAATACTCCACGTTGACAAGAAACTGGCAAACGCTAGGATATTTTAGAGCATGAAATTATCATCTACGAGGTTAAAGAGATATGACTTCAGAACAGAAAGTGTAGCAAATGAAAATGCATTGGTTGGACGTACCTTCGCTTTCACGCAGACACTCATCATCCCGTTCGTAGCCGACGTGAAAGGGAGACGATGGAGGCGAATAAAACGAGTCTGGAAAGAGGGACGTAACGTTCCGTCTCGTATCGTGTGCAAGCGATTCAATGGATCAGTTCACTAATTCATCTCACCTTCGTCAGTACTGTGAATGGAAGGAAAACGTGAACGACGAGTCCTGTTCCTTCTCGCACGCTGACGCTGCACTGCTCTCTTTTTTCTTTTTTGAATATCCAAATGGCCTTTCAGAATCTTTATGAAGCGTTGCAATCGAAACATGTCAGCAACCCGTTCCTAGATTTTCAGACGATAAGACGCGCTCGGCTGGAGTGCTTTCGCGAGTAGTAAGGGCTACTTACTGCTGGAAATTTACCAGCTCTCTTCATTCTTCTAAGTAAGAAATGTTTAAGCTTAACTGCACACAACAATTCGTTGCAGAACTAATAGGCCATATTCCATGATATATACAGAGTCTTGGAATAAAAAGACCACGCAATTTCATCGACAAAGCTATGAAGCGTAGGGCTACACTGCACAGCGACATAAAGAAGCCGTGATCCTTGCAGCTATGTATCTTCACTGAATTATTTCCGTTCTTAAGCTCTCTGCACCGCACGAATTTTTATTAATTGGTACTGATAAAATATCACGACACCAGGATAATTCACATACGCAGTGATCGGTACAAAATATTGGAATATGCTTACGCCGTTTGAGAGATTACAGGGCGTCACGAAATTACCTTATAAGTGCAGCCACCTTGACAAGAGGGAATTTTTCCACTATAAGATAATAACAAGCATTCTGTAGGACAACTTTGGAGTCATGCTTCCGTTAATTACGATGGATGCACGTGATCTTCCAAGAGAGTGGTATGGTTTCATTGAAAATGGCTACTCATGATTTTAGACAATTCTCCACTGGACACATTTCTGTGAGGTGTGGGATTTCTCTAAGCTTTCCCCGAAGGGAGCATTCGACGATGCTGTTATAGTGTTCACCCATGAACAACTGGGTTTGCTCGTAACTAACGACTAGGTACTATTAAGAGGGGCCAAAAGCAATGAAACACCCCATGCCGTGTCCATATGTCTCGTGGCTGGAGTCTGGTTTCGTGTTTATCGTATTTGTATGTTTGCATGCTACTTACGAAAGGCCATCTGAGAATTTACCACTTCCGCCCTTTCCGCATGCCAAAACCCCAGTCTGTCTCATGCCGAAACCCCGGTCTGACGAGTCGACCTGTGTCGCGCAAATATCGCCCAATTCTCAACCCCGAGCAGCCTGGGCTCAATATTCACGCAAGATGAGAAGCACGTCTTCTACCTTAACCCTGCCAAGCAGCGAGTCTGGGTGAGGCCTGGTGACCTGTTACCGACCCTCATTCGGCGAGATGCTCACGGCGAGAAGCACCTTTGGAGCTTTTGGGTCTGCGCTCATGGATCGGTTTACCGGAAGCTGTTTCCCAAGAGCACTACGATGAACTCCAAGGCCATGGTGACCGAAATAGAAGAGATGGGCCGGCGACTCGCTCTTATTCAGTCGCAGCGCTTCAAGAAGGTTCTCCTCTTCGACAACGCCGCACCGCATCGGGAACAAGTAACCACGGATAAGCTTGGCCAGCTGGGCTACGTTCACATGCCTCATCCACCGTATTCGCCGGACATCTATCTATGCGACTACCACTACCTCTTGAGCCTACAAGACTTCCTGGTCGGAAGGGACACAAGAACCCGAGCAGTGCTTGACAACGATATCGAGCAGTTGATCAACACCAGGCCCAAGCAGTTCTGGAAGCATGGGATCAGGAAGTTGGCTGAGCGATGGCAGCAGGGTCATTGCCCTTAATGGCAAATACACTGCTCAGCATCGTTGAGTTGTAAATGAGTTATAAAGAGATAAAATTTTTTTCAATTTGTACTACTTTTGCCCCCCCCCCCCTAATATTTGAAAGCTGCGGCGTATGGCAGCCGTTTGTTTTCCGCTTGATTACGGTTCACCTCAAACATCGTGTTCCACAGTACAGAACTAACAGTAACCACAATGGCTTTTCATTACAGTATCTTCACTCATTCTGAAACCCGGAGGTAGCAACTTCAAAGCACAACAGCGTTGTTACATATAGGGCTCACCACAGAATCGTACGGTTTGAAGTCACGTCTAACCGTCTATACCTTCCCAAACTCTTGACAGTTTGCCAATCGTCACAAAAGTTAGTTACGGGAGCTAACTATCAGAGATAACGCACTTACCTGCTTACTCAATAAATTGCTTCAAGCTTCAGAGGTTTGCAATGAAAGAGATTTATCGATAATGACCCAGGCTGAAGCAGTTTAAAGAAGTAGAGCAGAGGCTGGATGCACTATCGGTAAGTTAATGGGGCAATGTAAATGGATAAGTTTACCAACAGTGGATAGTAGGCAGAGGGCAAGTTTGGTATTGAATATATGACATAATTCGTTGAATGTGAATTCTACTCCACCATTCACCCCTCCACGCTTTTGTGAATTCCAGGTAATGCTTCAATTTCTACCCTTTACTCACATAACACTGGGTAACGTCATTCATGAATCTGGCCTCAGAAGAAGCCAAACCTCCCGTTCCGGATACACCTATTCAACTGCACTACATCGCTATTATACGCCCTTGAAGCCTGGGCCATATTGTAGCAGAAACAACACACCAGGCCAGCTTTGAACAGCAAGTACTCGGTAGAGCGGTTCTCGTAGAACGATCCACACCGAAAGAAAAAGACCTCCGCTTTCTAAATTCGCCGACCTTCGATGGTTAAAGGCACATTTGCGGGGACCAAGCCGAGGAGAGGCATCGAGAGGGCCAGATAAATGGATTTGCAGCTACCAATGCGAAAAAAACCGTTGGGGCTACGCTCGTACGCTACAAGAAGAACGGATTCGTTGCTGGCATCTGCTTTCAAAACGGCGATCAGCGGGAGAATAGATTATTATGACTGCATCTAGGCTTCACCACTGCCACAATTCTGATACGGCCAAGACCCATTTCGGTTGATTTCAAAATCATCAACAGTCGAAATCCTCTAAAAAGACGTAAAAGATAAAAAACGGCGCTAATCACGCCTTTTGGGATGCGTCACGCACTTTAGTTCTACGGGTTCGTGGAGACGACTTGAATGCGTATTTGGCCATACTTGCGATGGCCAGCCGATGAACAAATCGGCGCGTTATCCTCTCCAAACAAGTTTGATGTCAATTCGCCGACCCCCTAGACGATGAGAGGCTTCATTGGCCTGAGCGGGATATCCAAACCAATAATCTGGAATCGGGTGCACACGACAGACGGCGTCTCCATCGGCTGTGGTACTACGCATTCGAAAAGGAGTACACTATTAATTCGGGTTCGATAAGCTTGGTTGTTACAACGAACTCGTTGGAGCGTTTGAGGAGAATTTGGTATGACCAAATACTACGGTGGTGTTGTTAAGGTTTCATACAATGCAAAGCACAACGTTGTTCTGCTCAGGCTCACATTCGGGCGGTAAGCATCTTTCGGGAACTCAGTGAAAACGCAGTGTCTGTGCCAGTGAGGAAGTTTCAACTCTTGAAATTAAAAAACGAGGACAAGTAGAACCTCTGTTACGTGGATATATGCGAAGAAGTCCCTCAGTGACCAAAGGATATGGCATAGCCGTAACATGTGGAGTCGGAAGCGAACATACAAGTATCTTTTCAGAGCCTGCAAAGCAACGTAATAAGCTTTCAAAACAGTGACAAAAAGCGAGATGAATTACAAGAATCACCGCATGCTGGAGTGTCCTGATCTTCCTGGCCAGACGAGTAAATCTTGGGAGGCAAGGTAGTGGACTCCGACCATTGACACGAGCTCGCTCCGTGTTGCTTGAATAGATGAGCAGTGAATAGTATGTTCATTCGAAATACACTCTCAAAGAATTCCAGCTCCAGACCGTGACACAGCAGACCGCTTCAAGGAGGGCGGGGTCAATTGTTGGGCTTATCATGTGAGCCAAGGTTTCTAATTCATTCCGAGCAGGGCGGCGCCACGAAAGCTGCCGATATCGATTACAGATTACACGTGGAGATGATCGATATTGGTAGCTTTCAAGACGCGGCCGAGTAAGGCGACTGAGATGAAAATTCAACCGAAGTGAACAACAGATAAGCAGCTCTTCGAAGATCACCTCTCTTTTCGTTGGGATTATAATACCTTAAATCATGCAGCGCAGTCGGAGCCAGCGTGTACCCAACGCTCACCCGAATCGAATGGGTTCAAGATTCAGGTCTCTGTAAGGAAACCAAACGCCCCATCGAACATTTCCCTATGTCTTGTGAAGTGGAACTGCTGTCGCATTTCAGAAGGGATTGCTTAAGATCCCAAATTCAAAAAGCTTATTTTATGGATACGAGCTTTTAGTTTTAACACAGCATTGCAATCACTGTGGAAAAGGTATGTGGACAGCGTAACAGTCAACCCAAGAATTCCAGGATACAGGAAAGCGCATATAGCGGATAAACGGTGAAATAGACCAATAAGTTTGCATGCCTTCTCGCTCAGAGTCACAAGAAAGGGTTTTCCATTGCATGCCGCCTTAGTATTCTCGAGTTCTTCCCTTCACCAAGGAATGCATTCACCTTCCAAACGAATTTTGCATAAAGACTTCTATTGCTTGAAGGATCACGAATTTCGAACTTAATACAAATATGGAGATCATATCGCATTTCCTGAGCAACTGTTAACCACCGAAGCTCAAATGATGGTAGAGTGGCCAAGATGGGATATAGTCTTTATTTAATATTTTTGAGATTATTTTCAAGAGGAGGCAACTTACGTCGTACTCACAGGGTGTTTCGCCTTATAAAAAACGAAATGATGAGCCAACCTAAGCGAACAAACTGTTCTATGTTTATGAACATTAATAATTATGTTGAAAGTCACACCACCGCCTTGATTAGGGTCAAAATTCTGGCGCCAATAATCTCAAAAATATGATAACTCGGGAAGGAAAGGGTGTGATATCCTCGTGCCTTCGACTCCGCAGAGCCGCTCACCACCGCTGGCCTCCAGAACAACGCAGTTGTTGGGATACTACCGCAATACGCTGATGCTAATGAGACAATGTCTATTGCTCACAGCCCCACAGCATGAACAGAGTAGGTTGCGTCGTACGACTTCAGCTCCTTGATCAGCCACCTAAACACATTTTCAGTACAACAGAGTTGACGGAAACGGTATTGAGTGCACTTATTCGCCCAAACGACACTTATTACGGAGTCATTGCCCGACACGAGAGAGAAGAGCCGTGAGGCAAATTCCAGTTAGTCAGAGCATCCCCTCTGGGTGATCCCCGCTGCTGGAAAGTTGGACACGAAGATGAGTTAGCAGAGGTACTCCGGGATATCAGCAATTTTGACACGGAGGGCTTAGGCAGACGGCGTCCTGGAGGTTCTTCCATACATTCCATTGCCCACCTCATTTTATTTGTTTACCTGTTCAAAGCGTGCAACTACATACATGCGCTTTACCCATGATGCAACAGAGACCGTGATATCTCGTGACAAAAAAAAGCGAGTAAGGTGGTGTTGCTGGAATGGAGTGGTTTGCAGGTTGGACGTGCTTATGGGTGGAAAGCAGCGAGGATGCAAGAGCAACAACCAAATCCACAAGCGAGTAGTGATGAAGGATGAGCGGATTAACCGTTGTCCATCAACCAGTTTTCGAGGGGTTTTGGCCCCGTTTTGTTGTTCGTTATCCGGTGATTCTGGGGCCGAAATGCGAACAACAAATCCCTAAATCTTTAAATTTTGACGTGGCATTCCAGAAAACTCTACAATCAGAGAAGTGGCCATAAGTAGCAGTTTGGATGCAAGTGTGTAGCTGAAACACATGACACGCTGAGCTGTTCATTTACCGGGCACAGCAGGACAGTGCCCATCTATGCACTGACTTCACCATATCACTTGCCTTCAGAAATAACGCGGCTGGACAACTTCAGTGTGTTGGATTCAAACGCATGTGCTGATGGAATGCGTTTGCTAGTAAGCGCTTCTGAAAATTTTTGTCTTCAGTGTGCAGCGATAATGGAGACGGCGCTGCTAATTTCTCTAGAAAATCTAAAGGGTGCAACTAAAGTGAAACCCACGGTTTTCTTCATGTGAAATACGACTAGATTCATTTCACTTTGCGTGTTCTCTACTGAAATTTTTTCTAAACACAGTAGACTCTATCCTTTATGACAATCCAATCAACGGGAAGATTAGAGTATAAGGTCGATGTAGATCGGCTTTTTTAAGGACTGTGCCGTATTCTTTTAGAGTGCACGAAAAGAACCACTTTTGATGCTTCTTCCAACTCCACGCCTTATTGCTGGAGTGTTAACGATACATTCCAAGAAGATTAGAGTTACTGATGTAAAAAATGAGGACAAAGAATGGAATTTCATTTCAGTTCTGTCCTGCTCAGGTAAAAAGAATGTTCTACTCATCCGGCGAAACAAATGCAACATCGTTAAGTTGCGAGACTCATTTTCGTCAGTGGTCATGTACTCGTTCTTTTTGACATTAAGCTTGAGCCCAAATCTCCCGCACCAAGCTTGTACCTGCCCCTGGAGTTTAATCCTGCCGTCGCTAGCTAGCACTACGTCATCAGCATAAAGCAACGTCCAAGGAACAGGCTGGTGAAGATCACGCGATATGGCATCCATAACGACGACGAAGAGTAGTGTGGAGAGCGCAGACTCGTGATGTACTCCGACAGAGATGAGAAACTCCATCGACATACCTTCAGCTTGTACACAACTCTATGGACAAGAGTAGAGAATTCGTACCCACTCTATGAGCTCTTCGGGGACTCTGTGTTCGCGTAAGTCATACCATCCCACGTCAGCGGAACGCGATCAAAGGCCTTCTTCAAATCCAGGAAGGTAAGATGTACGGCTTCTGTTTCTCGCGGTGTTTTTTATCAGCACACGAACAGTGTGTATGGCATCGACTGTGCCACAACAAGCTACGAAGCAGCACTGATTGGTAGAAAACTGGACGATATCACGAATGCTCCCGTGAATAGTCCACTCGAAGATCTTCATGCAATGAGGTAGAAATCGGATTAGACGGTAGTTTGAGCAGTCTGCTGACTGCGCTTCTTCTTCCAAATCGGAATCGTCGTGCTTCTCTGCCCAATATCGGGCACTTTCTTCTCCATAATATCCTGGTTAAAGAACATCGAAAGCCACTTTGGTGGGTACCAGGATTTCGACTTTCACAAGTTGGAGGTGAATTCATCGGGGTCCGTTGCCTTGCCTGGCTTCATCTTTTTCAGAGCCACTTCTGTCTCCTTTACGGTGATTTTCTGAACGGGACCGTATATGGGAGGAGAAGATGGGATGGCCAGATGGGCAAACTCTACTGTTGAGATTTTCTCGAACTAGGTGCGCCATCGATTCACAACTATCATGCGGTCCATGATTAGATGACCGTTCCGTTTTTACTTTTGAAACTGCTATAGCTTGCGTTGGGCGCGTGGAGCGCAGTCGGGGGAGGCGCCGGCTGTCGCCTGCACGCGATACCAGGTTCCTGGTTCGGATTTCCCGCCCAGGCCAACCAAGCCTTCCATCCCTCCGGGGTCGGTGAATTGGTGCCAGACTTGTCTGGGGAGGATAAAGCACTGACTTGTACATCGGCTGGCCACCACAAGTCATTGTATGGCCAAATACGCATTCAGCAGGCCTCCACGACATCCCGCAGAAGTAGAATGCGTGGCACATCCCTAAGGGGATTGAATAATGCCGTTCTTCATCCTTATCTTTATAGCTTGCACTGATCATTGAGCGAGTAATTTCTCCGATTTCCCTGCCTTATCTAAGCTCATTAGAAAACGGTTGCACAAAAACTTCACCCGAATAAAGTCTGCCTAACATGTTTGTTTCACAGAGTTATAGGAACTTACTACCATTTTTCATAGGCAAGTGTGATAAGCCTTCACCGGCTTAGTAGGAATGGATGTTTTAGTAGACCTATTAAACCTAAAATTGGTTCAGATAGCAGACAAGAGCCGTACCTGCCTACGAACTGCAACATAGGGCCAACCCCATAAAGCCTCTATGTAACAATTTTACAATGTCAAATCACTAAATAAAGGAACAAAATGGCTTTTGCTTAATAACGCTGGATCTCCTGATAGGAAAATATAAACGCTGTTGTATTTTTTTTGTTGTGTTGTTCGCTATCCGTTTTGCCGTTATCGGCCATTTCTGAGCAAAAACCTCCGTTATCCGGGTTTCAAAATAATCCTATCAGTTCATACATTGTAGTGAAGCTCACCGTGAAACAGCGCAGCTGCGATCTGGCGGTCAACTATGCTTACAAATTCATACTGCATACCTGCGCTTGCGGAATCCGGCGCGCCATAGCATGTATTTACGCCTTTCATACCTCTCCTTTGTTATCTCCTTCCTACGCAGCATCAAAAGACGTTTGGAAGGAGTGCGACGTCCGAAACACTGAAATGGCAACACAGTCTAGCTGGCTGTTGTGAGTAATTTCGTCCCCTGCTCATTAGTACGGGCCGTATGTACCAAACGGCTTTACATTCGGGAGTGATGCATGCAAGAGTAGAAACGCACTGTCGAACAAATATTCTTGCATAGGCCCGCTGTAAGTGCTTATTTATTTGTTCTACGTTTTGAGACGTGTTTATAACACTTGAGAAAAACATAGTTTAACAATGCTATGAGAGATACAGCACAAGAACAAGCAAAAATCTTAAACAGCGGCGCCACCTTTTGGTATAGTTCAGCTAAACATCCAAATGGGAACAAAAAACATGAAACAGAACGACTAGGTGATTAGACAGCTTTTCTTAAACCTGCTACTGGACTACAGACAAAGGCGAGAGAAACTACCTAGAAGCTCGAGTGACTGCAGACCGTAAACTACTAGTATCCGTAACCATGCTAACAAACATTTTAAAAAAACCAAAAAACAAAAAAAAAAACAGCATCCAGCACTGATGTCCTGAGGTCGATGTCAGAACCTCAACACATGGGTAGGCTGGTCACCTCGAGGAACTCACATATTGAGCATGCAGCCTGTGCCATGTGAAATCGGAATATACCATTTAGTTCCCAGAAAGAAAAATAGGTGGATATTGATGTTTCCACAAAAATTTTTATTTCTCCTTCCAACTCTACGCCTTTTTGTGCCTGTTGACCCCTCTGTATTGTAGGTTCACATCACCCGACCGTTTCTTTTTTTTAAATTCCTTATCTTTCTTTGTTAT
>OX377206.1:27902895-27954840 GCA_947396885.1 Heligmosomoides polygyrus polygyrus
GATCAGCTTCGACTGACGCCTTCTATGGATCATTATCAACGGCTCTCATGTGGTTCGTCTTCGAGGCTGGTGTTGCCGGCACGAAACTTTTGGAACTATTTCGTACTGTGCATTCGTTGACCCTTCCCTGGTCTCATACTTCGTTTATATTTTGAGCGGTCTGAGCGGAAGTCCGGCCCAGTTTCAACTCGCAGAAGTAAATTTGACGAAAATCGCGTTTAGACGTCTGAAAATAAAAACCAAATGATCTTTTTAAATAAACGGTTTGAGTTCAATTCCATATACATACACAGAAATCGCATATAATGAGCTTTCCAACAATGTATAACACCTTATGAAAAGTCTCATGGTTAGTTTATTGAAAAATAGTGTTAAAACCAATAAGACAGAAAACCTGCATTTCTTTTGCATCAATCTAATAATGCTAAGTTGAACAGAAAATTTTTCCACACGGGACCGCTACGGCAGGGACGGGCTGCCTAACTGTCATTGACATACAAACAAAGAAACTTCACTTTCAAGCTCCAATCAACAATATCGATCGATATTGACCTCTCGATCAAAACCTTTCACTCGCTGTAAAGCACACGTTTTTTGCATTCCTCCGTCATTACTCAAGAAGGTTATTGCATCATTAGCTATACTTACCAGTTGGTTAGTACATTTTTGATTCCATTCGTGTAAAGAATATAATTTGTCTACAACACCTCTTCATCTTGAAACAGCTTGGCTGTTCGAAAATAAAAAGGGCCCATGCACTGTACTCCCTATATCGAAAAAATAGTTATTCATACTTTGCTACGAATTGGGTTGCTCATCACGAATCTGACATCGGTTTCTGAATTTCCGGTTTCTTATGGCAGGTTAACTTTTTCACGACACGCGTATTTTTCCCGCGCGCCGAGTGAATACGTTTTTGACTTGCTTAATGGGGAAATCAAAAATGCTCACCTTTCCACTTACAAGGAGCTCGAAGAACATAAATGACATTTGTTGCCATGCTTTTGTTCAAAAATGCGTTGGAAATGGCGATAAAAGCTCTCACTGACGATAAATAGCAAAACGCAATAACAATGGTGTGTGCGGGAATCGAACACATGACCACTCTCTGTGAAGCGAGAACACTTCCGCTGCGCCGCCGCCTAAGGTGGCCAGGCCGCTAACGACAATGCTGATTGCGCAACACTGCGTTCACGCTACATCAACGCACGCGGCACACATTCCGCAGACTTTGGGCAGCTAGTGCTTGCTTATGAAATCCGTTTGGCAAATTTGGTATAAATATTTGTAATCAACGTTTCGATCTCTTTCACAAGACGTAGGTATGTCCGAAGTTCCATGGGAAGCTGAAGGCATTCCGCATTAGTGGTTCCTCCTTTACGGGTCTCCCTTACTCTTCCAAATTGCCAAGCACGTTGGACGACGTCTTCGGCACGTCAGCTGAACTCCGACCAACTTTGGACGACGTTTTCGACATGTTTGTTGAACACTCACCCACGTTGGACGACGTCTTAGTAAAAATCTCACTGCCCTTATTATGTGTGAAGTTTATTCGATTATTCGATTTATTCGGATATTCGATTATTCGTTCGTTCGAATAACTGAAAAATTGGGTTATTCGATTATTCTGAAATTCGAATAACCGAAAAACAGGGTTATTCGATTATTCGGAAATTCGAATAAGCGAAGAATGGGGTTATTCGATTATTCGGAAATCCGAATAACCGAAAAATTGGGGTTATTCGATTATTCGTTCATTCGAAGTTTCGAAAAATGGGGTTATTCGATTATTCGGAAATCCGAATAACCGAAAAAATGTGGTTATTCGATTATTCGTTCATTCGAAAATTTTTGGAAAAGCACAGGTATACTGGCCATCCAGTTTTCTGATGTATGCAACAGTGATCTTCCTTCCAGATAACTCGGGTATTACTTACCCTGAGGGTGAAAGGCCTGATCTAGGACACGACACAAGGTCAATTTATGCAAGGACGACTTTCGACTCCTCCTAAAGCAGTGTATACATGCGTCCACTAATAATTTATTGATTCGATTACTTTCAGTCAGGTTTAATAGTTTATTAGGAATGTTTTTAAATACCAGTTAGTATCATACTACCCCTTGTTTAGTTAAAGGATAAGGGATGATGGAGATAAAATTACACCGTGTTTGGGGTGCGTCAGACGTTTTACTTCTATTTGATATTAGGCAATTCGAATGACAGGGCGGTAAATGCCTAATTGGAACGCGCCATGCACTCTACTTCTGCGGATTATTACAGAGAATTGACCCCACAGTTAGTCTACACAAGCACTGATAAGACTTCGGGGGATTGCAGGGATTCGTTGACCAGGACGACGGCAGAACCATGGATCTCTGCTCTGCTGCAAATGTCTGCCAGCGTGCCCTCTGATAGCGCTACTTTTGAGTAGTAGGTACTGTAACTTTCTTAAACCGGAAGATATAAGGTTGAAACTTCTTCTGAACTCTAAAGCATATAGAAAATGTGCAGGTGTATCTTCTTTAACTTGATGAAAAGGAGGAAAATTTCAACCACAGATCTATTGCACTTCACTCTAAGCAGTGGATCTTCCCCTCGTTTCTCGATGCAGTAACAATTTAAACAGGGAGGCTAGAGTGCTGAGATTTTTTCCTTGCAAAATATGGTTAACTGACATAGGCAATGTAGGAAGAGCCGAGCTCACTCTAGTATAGTTTTTCAGGTGTCTAAACTCGAAAATAATCCACAATTTCTTGTTCCTATTCTGTTTTGAAACTCCACGCTGGCCAGTCCCTTAAACGCTTAAGACCTCACCATTGAAAGCGCTTCCCACAACATCATTCTATAAAATTTGAAGAGATCCGACATTTTGGCGTTTTCTGACAAGGTCAAGTTCTGAGCAGCCTTCGGCTTGACCTGGGCTCTGCGTGCATCGCCTCTGTCTGATCAAGGCCTCCTCGCACCCAGGTGCGAGTCCCAGCGGTACTATGCCAATTTTATGTAGGGAACGGCACAGTGCCGTTCGGTGAACAATACTATTGATTCGACTGGGCACATTCGAGTTTTTCGAAACCAGGTTTTATAGAAACATATTTTTGTATTCTTTTTCGTTTCCTTCTCTTTTTTATTCGTTTATTTTCTTATTTTTAAGAATACATGTTGTACAATTACCATTTAATGAATCCGGTCATTCTTTCACATTAGGTTTAGGCGTATGGTATACTCCCGTGTCGCTCCAGCGACGCGCGCGGGGCAACTGTCAATGATGCGCCTTCGCTGCAGTGGCGGACGGAGCAGGGGGAGCGGTTGTTAATTGTCGCGCCGTCGCTCCCGCGACGCGTCGCAGATGGGTGTTATACCTCCGAGTGGCGGGAGCAGAACATACTCCTGTGCGACGGTCGCCGCTGCCCGTCGCAGTACAGTGCTCCGCGACGAGCGATGGTCGCGGAAGGGGAGTGCTTGTCGTGCACTATTCTATGCACTTCGCTTCACCTATTTCGACACTTCCTCCCTTCGTGACCGTTCCACACTGATTTCAACACACGTTTGGTGATGCTTTCCTGGTCATGTGATGTCTTTGCTTTTCTCCTCGTAGGGTTTTCTTCGTGGCTGGGCTCATTTTGGGCTTTTTTCTCATGTGAACTTCCTCGTCGGCACCGAAACCCACATTTCGGGTTGTGCCGGACAAGTCACGGCGATGTTCTGGCGAGATGTCAGGCACAGAAATGTGCCAGTTGAACGGCATTATCGTCGGCAACGACGATGCCTCCACCAGAAGAGGTCCCAGCAGTCCACTGTACGTGAGCGGAACAGGTTACTGGCCAGAAGATAGCGGCATACGGTAGACTTCTCATATGCGGCTGTAACGAATAGTCGTATCTCCTCTCCTGCTCATGATACATAAATGATTAACCACTGAACCATCCTGAATTTTGGACAGAAGTAGAAACGCATTAGTCTCCAAACATTTCGCTATCTCTACCGCTCACGCTATCCGTACAACGTCCTATGTGGATAGCAGAATTAGAATGCGTGCATTCCACAATAGGATATATTAACTCTTATCTTCTTTCTTCTAATGCCTTGATTCTTTATGACATAAGGAGATTTTCCATGACTTTCATTCACGTCAACATAACAAGCTAGTGCTAAAAAATATGTTGCTTTCCCGCGATACCGCCTTCCTGACTGTCCAATAACCTATTAATATTTTATCGAGATCTTTCGCGCTATTTGAAGGACTCTTATCCGATTTGCTTTGCACTCTGATTTGGTTTAATAATGTTGTACCGCCTTCTCAAAGGCCACTAACCTAACGAATAGTCGTATCTCCTCTCTTGCTCATAAATGATTAACCACTGAACCATCCTGAATTGTGGACAGAAGTAGAAACGCGTTGCTCTCCAAACATTTCACTATCTCTACCGCTCCCACTATCCGTACAACGGGTATAAGCATATTAACGGCACATTAGGGCACAGGCATGGCGGAAACGCCCCTAGCAAAACATCACTTTGCAAAAATTGGGCCTTATCTGAGACGATTCCGTGTACACACGTCACAAGAACCCTCTCGTGTCACGTCGAGCACAGAAACGTGGGTTTCTGTGCCTGTTGGTGGAATGAGAAACGAAAAAAATGCATGAGTGGGCGCAGACATGGCAGAAACCCCCTAGCAAAACATGACATCGACGAAATACCCTTGAAAACAACAATCCTACAACGGTACACGGATAAGAAGGCGATAGAACGGGAATGAAACGCAAAACCACGAACGAAACGGTCGACAAAACAAGGACTCCAAGAAAAATGCGTCTGCGGGACATTATGTACGAATGGTCGCCGCGGACGCGGCGACTCGCGCGGCGAGCGCGGCAGAAGACGTCGCAATTGGATGACTTCAGCGGCCAGTGGTATCTAGACTTGCATCAAAACTTGCACATCAACTGCTAGAAAGTGTATACAAAGTCAGTTTCACTGCGATAGTGTGTCATACTTTCAGCTTTTCCTGGAGAAGCATCATATAAAATTGAGCATTGGAACGTTGCTTAGTTTTATGACTCGAACTCAATTTCTGAAGAAGAGCATGTTTTCCCCCAGCTCCTGCAACAGCAGAAAGGGATATCAACAACTCAAACCTAGCGTCTGCAGCAAGTCATGAGGCACCGCTCCCACGACCGCAGCGGAGCTCATCGCGCACGCGGCAGTCGTCGTCGCGGGCGCGGCGACCATTCGTACATAAAGACCGCCCCTCGAAAAATGCACTGAATCAGCTGATTTGCTAAAATTCTGCAAAAGTCTCCGTCTGCAAAACTGCGTGAACTATGTCGGCCTCAGCGGCGACGGCTCGCGACGAGCGCCGCGAGCCAT
Source organism: Heligmosomoides polygyrus polygyrus (assembly GCA_947396885.1). NCBI lineage: Eukaryota > Metazoa > Nematoda > Chromadorea > Rhabditida > Heligmosomidae > Heligmosomoides > Heligmosomoides polygyrus. The sequence goes on from OX377206.1 coordinate 27,908,266, forward strand.
CTCGTCGCTGCGCAATCCCGCGTCGATGCAGCGGACGGGGTATACCATACACCTTACGCAGTGCACTCTCTTTTTTTTATATTTGAGAAAAACACTTACCCCTCTAACAAAGAGCGCTTGAGTTTCGTAACCACTAGGATTTTTTGATTTTTACGTAAACAGAAGAGCGCTTGTATACAAAAGTCGATTGCACCATGAATCTTTTCTTTCTCTTGAAGCAAGCATAGGATTTTTTATTTCAATATGCATAAGACACATTTATCAGAAACTGTCGAAGTCATCAAAATTGTATTCCGAAATCCTCGATGAAGTCAATAAGTGTGCAGAATGTGGGTCTTCGCCAGAAACTGCAAAAGGCCTGGATTGTCGGAGAGCACGATTTTTACGTACTCTTGCGTTCAGGGCAGTTTTGATCACCTGCCACACTCCATCTTAGCCGTTTCGTGGGTGTTAAAATACTTGAACATGACCTAAATTTGACAAATCTAAAATGCATAAACAGAAAATTACATTCTTTTTCATAAAAGGGATTACGAATAAAGTAGTAAGCTGTACCTCTCGAATGAAGTTCATCTTCCTAGTTGTTCTTCTTCTCTGCTCAATATTGATCAGAATTTCAGGATTGTCCTTGTATACCTCCTTCTTCAGAGCTAAGGCGAATTTTGTCATATTTCCACATTTGTGGGCAAGAAGCGCCTCTATTCTTCCACGGGAAAGGATTGAGAATTCGATGGCACCTTAAAGTGCCAAATGTAAGATCAAGCAATGTTAACAAATGATGAAAATGAAGCAAACTGTGTAACACTGGACAGGACATCTACCTTCACTTCCACCTGTGGCCTTCATCTTGAGTTCATCAATCGACGCTTTTATTCCCACAAGTCGCCGATCAAGATGCATGATGCTATCATGCATCTTTATCTCTAGCTCATGAAGCGCTGCCATTGTCGTCGTCCTGGTGAGCTTGATTTGCTTTTGCATCCCATCCACATCTGCCTTCAGCTGTCTCCCTACATCCACGATGGAAAAACTGTCCGCAGGCGACTCAGTGCACTGAGAAGTAGCACTGTCTGCTGCTGTAACGAAGCGTTCGTTCAATGCTCCAATAGCAGTGACATTTTCAATGTTTCCTTCACAAGCTGACTTGCAGCCAAGGTAGATTATCTAAATTGATTGGGAATTATAGAACAATAGGAACATAATTATTTATCAGATTACCTTTGCATTGTATGTCTTTGAACTCCAGCGCTCTGCTGCCATGCCGGAAACTGATCTGATCCAGATAACATCTGCGGTCTTGGTGTCAGGAAAGAAAAATCTGGCGTGAGAAGACATTGAATACAGTTATAGCAATGAAGACGTGTTCTACACGCCTTCTTAGCGCACTAATTGACCTGAGATCATCTCCGGTGAACTCAGGCCAATTAGTGCGCGCTTAATTAAGAAGGCGAAAATGTTCTTGGAGGTAGTCATTTTCTACTCCTACCTCCTTCTACAATGCCGCTTGTTCGCTACAGTGACATTATTCATGGAATGCGTTGTAATGGGAGATCAATCGCAGCCATTCACAAGGAACTGCAGAGCCGGAATATTGATGTGAGCTACCATAATGTTCGGATCTTCTTGCAGAAGCACCACTCCACCCATCTCCCCTGCGAGGAGACGCCTTATCAACTTCGTTCTCTTGCTCCGATATTCAGTGGCGCGAGGAATGCCATCAACAACAGTTATTCCTCCAGCTCGTCATCGACTATTACCTCTATTTTGAAGTGGCTCAAGGAGCACAATATGTTTATGAGTGTGAGCCAAGTCCGTCAATATAGAGAGCGGTTGGGATACAAAAGAACAACAACCAAGTATTGCCATATGCCAGGGACATCAATATGGACAAAAGATTCACGTTCTGCACAATTATGATAGAACTAAAAGAAGACTTCGTTCAGTGCATCTTTACAGATGAATGCACAATTCAGAGTGAGTTATTGTTTATAAGTTTAATTCCGCTGGTAATATTATTTATTTGTTTATTTATTTATTTATTTAGATGTGCAAATAGTTACAATTACACGCAGTGAAAATAGAAAACACTCAACAACAAGAAAAACAACACTACAACAAAACGCATAGTAATCACTTAGTTTCTCTAGGAGATACCTGTCCACGAGCCTCTTAAACTGAGCTAATGAATTAGGGAACGCATATTTTTTGAGAATGTTCAAAAATTCTGAACCCGCGCTTTGGGTAAAAAGGAAGCACGGATGAGCTCTCGGCCTTGGAGAAATGGATTTTCCTCTGACTACCTCTTGTGTTAGAATTTTGTTGCGTGTAGAACTCATCAAGCTTTAGCGCTACCAGTTCATTAATCATTTTGAAAATCATGAGCAGGTCATTCCGTTTCTTACGAGTCTCAAGACTGGAAATTTTGAAAATTTTGTTGCGATTGGAGGCAGAAGGTATGGTGGTGTAATCATACCCATATAAGCTTATCCAGAGCTTCCTAGTAAAACCATTTTAAACTGCTTCAAGCTTTTGTACGCTACTCGTCAGGTGGGTGGTACCGTATTCTAGTACAGGGCAAACACGTGATTTATAGGCTATCAAAAAGTGTGGTGCTGATTTTATAGACAAGGATTTAAATAAGTTGGAAACAACTCTCTCAGCCTTCTTCGAGATGCCTTCACAGTGGTCAGTGAAAGCGAGTTTTTGTCTTTAATAAATCCCAGATGTCGTAACTTATCTACACTAACTATAATCTCTCTCTCTTAGAAATTTAGTCAGTTAATTTATCATCAATCACGCAATTAGTGTTCTATTCCACTACCTCTTTCACTAGCATTGCGGTTTATTCTTCTTCGGAATATCTCTTAGAAATACACTGCTAAGGGATGGTGGTGATGTCCGTTACTGCACGTGGTGCCCACTAGGGATGGGCGAAATTTCTGTTTCCTAATTTTCTGGCCATTTTAGGCAAATTTTTGTTTTCTGGGAAAATGGCCAAAAAATAGCCAGAAAACAGAAAATAGAGCTGCGTACAAAATTATACCATGGAAATCCAATAAAAAGGATCCAAAGTATATCGTAGAATTATGAGTTTCGTTCCAAAATATGTTTCTAGAAAATTTTAAATGGCATGCATGTGGCATTTCTGCATGTGCTCGTGTAGAAGTTGCGCCATACACTCGTGAACTATGCCGCTTTGCTTCTTTGATTGATTGTGTGCAAGACTGCTGGCATGGACTCACTTCGTGGGACATTCTCGCCTTTCATAATTTGGCTTCGTATTCTTTTCAATTTCAACGGTAGTTTGCATCGTCTACGAATACTTACAACTTTATTTTAGGGCTACAAAACTAGTGTTCTGAGGAACATTTAATTACCCATTTCTGACCACTTGTCTTATAGTAACTGTGGGTAGGATAATTCTCCACCTCCAATTTAAAAATTGAAAATTATTCGCAGGTCATCCACATTGATTGCTTCCTGCAGAGCCTTGGAGAGCGTTTTCTTTTCTAACTCTGAACCTTGCTCAGCTTTTGACTATGAAAAAATAATAAGAGGCAGAAAAGTCATGGTTACCTTTGATTTCGATGATGTGTGGTAGTAGTAGACGAAATTTTTCATGTATCACCATTTTCATCTGTCGTTTCGCTGTCATCGAGTTGCTCGAGCGTGCGCCGGCAGCGTCTACATTCGTCCTTATTCCGTGCCTTAGTGCTCTTATGGGTCCTTCTCGCTCGAGGAAAGCGAACAGCTTTCAGGGCTCTCACGAAGGAGTCCGACCAACACGTTGGTAGGCGTCTGGTGTTCTCTTGACATCCCGTAGAATCCAGTGGGTGATGGCTCTCGTCCAGCGGGTGTCTGCAAACCGCATTACGTGGCCGGTCCACCTAATTTTCGACGACTTGGCCCACGCGACAGCGTCTCTGATCTTCGAACGTCGACGAAGCTCGGAACTCCGGAGGCCTTCTCCCACTTGAGTGAGTCGTGTCACTCCGAGCATCGTCCTCTCGATTCCACGCTGCGCGACGCTGATCCCGCTTTCGTATGGCTCAGGTCTCTGACAAGGAAGGTCAATGAACGTTCCGTGGCAATTTTCAAAGTGACGTATTGTGCGTTGTAGGCGGTCGTCAGGGAAGCACCGTAGTGTTTTTCAGTTTTCCTGCTGACTGGGTAGGTCAAAAATTGCAAAAAACCGTATCACTTCGGTGCGGGTTGATAAAGCAAAACAAGCGTGTGGAACTGCCATGGCGTGGTTAGAATCTAACCTGCAAAAGGTTTGGAGCTGTAACAGTTGCGGAATGACAACGAGCTCACAATTTGCTTGTTAGCGATAGAGTCAAAGCAGAACAAGTGCTTCAGGTGCATTGCTTACGATCCAAGTGACAGTGAATGAATGGCGTAGTGGGTGTGGGGGCGGACTTGCAGGAAGAGACTCGTGGGATTGGATCCGGAAGTTGGAATTCTGGGCTTGCTCACTGCTATTTTGCCTATGTAAAGTGTATCTTGAACACCGTAGTGTACCATACTGACGTTATAACATTATTTTAACCCGTATGATACGATTTAACAGCGATGCTGCCTATTTCCCCCACCACTGTCTGCTAATCGAAATTCCAGAGACCTGCACTCCCACGACTTTGGAGATCGAAAGCAATTTTCGCCTATACTTCGCCTTGTAGGCTAATTGAGGCGCCAATCACAAGTCTGATAGACGTTTTCACGTGATCGCGTGATCCCGCATTTTCATGAGAGCTCAAGGCTATCGATGTCAGTACATGGAATCTCTTTCTTCAGCTCCAGTCGCTGCCCAGTCTACAGTGAATGATTCACTTGAACGAACCCTCCAGCCTCCTTCAGCATACCTAACAAATTGTCAGATTTCTAACATACAACTATAGTTAAAGCTTCATATCTTTTACAGATTTTACTGAGCACTACAATGCCATTGAACAATATACATTACCATGACTCCAAAAGTCGAGGAGAGGCTGTCAAAGCACTGATGATTTGTACAGAAGATTTTACAAGGTGGTGGGTCTTCAAAAACGAGGAATAGTAAAGCCCTTTTTTCTCTTATTCGATGTAGGCTGAAATCGCACTCTGAGCTGCCAGTGCTTAAAGATTATGCTGGTATCTTTTACAAAACCGATCTCCGAAAGGCTGAAACATTGGCTCGATTTTTTGCTTCTGTTTTCGACTCGGATTTGGAAGAGACCTTCGCTGAATCAGAAAGCATGTTTATGCAAGCGATTAATGATCAAATTGAGACTATAGGCGATTTTATTATACATCTAAATGACGTGTTAAAGGTAATGAAGCGGCTTAAGGGCTCAACATCAGCGTGTTTTGATGGAATTACTCAAATTGTTTTCAAAAAATGCGCTCATTCCCTTTGCAAACTTCTATCAATGATTTTTAATGTTTCTTTAATTTACAGTGAAGTTCCTAAAAATTTTAATTTTAAATGCTTCTTTAATTTACAGTGAAGTTCCTAAAATTTGGAAAGAATCGATTATCACGGGTATTCCAAAAGCTCAAAATTCAGCATTAGTGTCGTCATTTCGACCTATAAGCATAAATCCTACTCCAATGAAGATAATGGAAAAGATTTCACGGGATAAGATTGTGCATGGTTCACTAGAAAAAAGTCAATTCCATCTCAACATGGATTTGCGGAGGGAGCTTCTACGACTACTCAACTTGCCAATTGCACCTTTGACTGGATTATTGCATTGAATAATGGAGACTTGGTTGATGTTATTTACATTAATTTGTCAAAAGCGTTTGACAAAGTAAGCCACCGATTGCTTCTACAAAAAGCTTTATAATCTTGGCATTATAGGATTTTTGCTTCAGTGGATTCAATTTGCATGGAAGGCATATAAAGGTGAAAGTCGGTAATTCTTTTTCGAAGAGCTATGATTGCAGAAGATTGAAGAAGTGGAGTTTCCCAGGGAGGTGTGCTGTCACCGGTTCTTCTTCTTGCATATACCTGCGATCTTCCTTCAGTTCTATCCACGCATTCTCATGTGAAGGTGCAGATATATGCCGATGACATAAAAATTTATAGGAGATACAATGATAGCAATAAGTCTGAAATTTGCCAGGCCTTATCCCAATCCATTAACATGATGGCAGTATGGGCTAATGCTTGGAAAATTCCTATGAATCCTTCCAAAACTTCAGTTTTCCATATCGGTGAAGCGCCCATTGTAGAATTTGGGCTTGAAAATACTTCGTTCAAGACTGTACCTGAGGTTCGCGATTTTGGATTTTTTTTGGACCACGGATTAGATTTTAATAATCACATTGATATTATAGTACGGAGAGCTTTTTTTGTCCTTTTTTCAATTTTCAGAAATTTGAAATGTCACGACAGAACGATACTGATCAAACTGCATAAGTTATACGTTTTACCAATACTGGAGTGCTGCTCTCCGATTTGGAATCCTTTCGCAAAAAAGTATATAGAGAAAATTGAAAAGGTTCAGAAGACCTTCACAAAGATTTTGTTCAATCGATGTGTAAACTGTACCGTTTCTATTGCTACGTATCCAAGATATCGATCCCAAGATTCCGCTTTCGCTATTCTAAGATTAAGAAGAAAACCCGAGAAAAGGTTTTTAATTCTCTGTTCTTTCGTGGAGCTCGTTGGCTACAAATGCTATCACCCAACCTATTAGAAGCACCAAATGCGTATATTTTTAAAAAAGGTTTGAAGAGAATAGACTTGCTTTCAACACTGCATATTTCTGATATCGCTTAAGGGAAAAAGATTTTGCTATTTTTCGCTTTCCTAAAACCAGAAAATCCTTTGTTTTGGATGTTTTTATTTTTTCACTTCAGAGCTTTTTTTGTTTACTTTGCTCTTTCTTTCTGCTCTCCTTTTTTTGTTTTTTGCACTTTTTTGTCGTTTGTTCGTTTCTTGTTTGTTTCAAATTTTCTTTAAATTTTAGAACTTCTCTGCTTTATTTCTGATTAGCCAGTGTTACCGTCTTACGTTTCCCTAAGCAGCCGTCTTCGATGGGTTCTGATGGGATTGACGGACCTACTAAGTTGGTATCCGGAGCCGATTTCTCCCACGACTTGCAGTCTTGGCGGACCACTGCTCTTCTTCACCAGTTACCCATCATCCTCTATCACATCCTCTATCCCATCATTCTTACCCCGCTTCCTTACCCTTATTCTCCCAGAACTCTACCTCCTCTACTTCTATTTGCCGTTTAAGAGTTAGGCTAACATAAAAAGTAACAACGATGTCTATTTTTGTGCGCACGACATTGCGCAAATAAATCAATAAATAAATAAAAAGACGGAGTAGCGAAAAATTGTATGCCATTGGGAGATCTCGTCGAAGAAATCACGACGGTATGTGAATTTTCAAAAAGGATGAAGAATAAAACGACCACGGCAAAAGATGAGAAAGAACGCGGAAAACGCGCCTATCGCGCCCTTTTTCCAATCCTTATGGTGGGTATTGTACCATCTCCTATATTGGAACTTCGAGCTCTATCGAATGACCCAGAAAGGAATTTTACCTCATTAGCCCTTATAACCACTTTTTCAGGGTCTGTTTAATCTTCGTTATATATCAGTTTTTATTTATATCAGAATTAATTGCGAGGCATGCTTCCACATCCTATCGCGGCGACCGGAAGTGTGCACGAGGCCTTAAGCACATGCACATTCGGCAGCGGCAGCTGCCTGCCTGCTTGGCAGGGCTTAAAGGCCCCCACACACTTTTGCGGCAACGCCGCGGCCCTATCTTTAGCCATAGGGCAGGAACACAGAGCTCGCCGCTGCCGGCGTCCCTGCCCCATCCTTAACCACAGAGACGTTGCCGCAGATTTGTGTGGGTGCCTTAAGGATAGGGCAACGACAACGCCGCCGAAGTGTGCGGGGGCTATAGGGGCATCGATTCCCGCCAAATCGATGCCCCTATACTTAACCACGGCTGCCGCTGCCGCCGCTGCCGAGTGTGCATGCGGCTTTACTCACCGCGAAGCGGCGGGTGTCACGGCGCGAGTCGACGCTAATTGGTTCTGCAGGCACTGTCCCGCGTCTTTGCCCGCGCCGCTTTCAGGCAGATCGTCCCTCACTCATAACGGTGCTCTTGTTCCACAATGGTGATGAAGGTCTACAGAGGAGGAAGAAAGCCGTTGTGGCCAATACGTCGTATTACAGATGCAGTGTTCTCGTCGTACATTTTCGGGATTTGGGGCGAAATCCCCACGTGTGGTTGTGAAATGAAGTGTTTTGTACGAAAATGTGTATGAACGTAAGTACTAAGGTAATACTTCCGTTTTTCGCGTTCAATTTAGTTGTTTTTAAAGCGTTTTAGGAAACATTTTATTGTTTTTTGAATATGTAATTTGTCATTTGACGATTCATCATCGAGTTCGAACAATGCACTATCTGAGAGTACCCTTTAGAAGTAAAATGTTTTTTCATGGATAATTCTTCCTGGGCCGATAATTCAACACCTCTCAAAAACCAATGAAATTACCTAAAACAAGGTGACTAGAAAACAAATGACATTGTTAACTATTATGACTATCCGACCCGTACACAGGAGAGAACAATGAATCCTAGAAGACATAAGAGGAGATGCACGATTGGAAGGCATTCAAAGAGAATCTGCAAAAGAAAACGTAGGCTTCAGTACAAATAAAGGTAATGTCGACTTCAATACAATTAGTGACCTGTGGATCACGCGTTAGTTACTGACTCTCGATGGAGATATCCGACGTTGGCATATCCCTGGGATTTGCTATGAGTCTGAAATTAGCTCGAGTTAGTTTGTGCAAGCAAACGGTTGCTGAGCTGTACCTACAGAACTATAAATCTGAACGTAGTCATATAGTCGTAGATTACCTGCAAATCCAAAGAGTACATTCCCAGTGAATGACCGGGCCCTTCAATGCGACTAGTTGCTTCGTAGCCGAAACATCTTGGAATGTAGTACACAGCGCATCTAGAAAACAGTTTTCTTAGAAACCTTATTCAATCAGTCCCTTTTAATGACAAGCTGCTGCTATTAAGTTGGATGTCTCTAGTTCCAATACGGCCATCATCTTATAATTTTGATACAGACATTGGAAGCTATGGGATGAAAAGCTGAATTAACGGAAGGAAAGGAATGGTTTGAAGATTTATGAAGAGCCAGTTCAATCAGTCGAAAAACTTTGAAGAAGTCCTAGTCTTTTCAAGAATTGAAAACCTTTCCAAGTCATAGAACCAGAAAAAAAACTGAAGTCTAGGGTATTTTCAATATCATTTAAGGAGCGGCGGCAAAGCGATCTATCCCAGCTGGGGAATGATATTTTATAGAAAGCACGAAAGAAAATATCCACAACTTATGATTACATGGATATGGTTGTGCTCGAATGACCTATTCGAATAGGTATTCGAATGATTTTCATTCGAATTTGAATATTCGAATTCGAATATTCAAAAAATCGTGTTTTTCGAATGCCTTCGAATTCGAATGTTCAAAAAATCGTGTTTTTCGAATGCATTCGAATTCGAATGTTCAAAAAATCGCATTTTTCGAATGTATTCGAATTCGAATGTTCAAAAAATCGCGTTTCTCGAATATATTCGAATTCGAATGTTCAAAAAATCGCGTTTTTCGAATGTATTCGAATTCGAATGTTCAAAAAATTACGTTTTTCGAATGTATTCGAAATTCGAATGCTCGAAAATTGCGGGTATTCGAAACCATTCGAATATTCGAAAATTTTGCGAGAGCATAACTATATACATGGATCACAAGCAGATGTCGTGAAAGTTGCTAATGTGTTTGTGTTTTCGTTATTTTCTTGCTGTTTTCATCTGTCTGAGTATGTTGTCAGCCATGTGGTAGAGCCACCCGCACCTCTCTCCCAAGTACACGGTAGTGCGATTATTCGCACAAATGCAGACAACAGTCACAATGTTTGTCATAGTTAAGGGCACACATCAAATCATAACAACTTCAAACCGGCTTTGGAATTAGATACCTCGAAATAACCTGGTAATTGAAGAAAAAATAGGGCACAAATGCTTTGAAAACTGCTGGAATTTAATGCCTATGCTTCTAGTCGACGTAGACTTACCGGTGGCTTTTCTTATAAAGCCATTCGAATTTTATTGCAATAGTACAAATGAGAGTCAACGTCCGTGGCAAGGAATGTCATCGTGAGGATCTCATGGCTTGATCCATAGTGCTTTCGATGGCGAAAAATACGCATTCCTTGAACCGTCTCCTGCAGAACTAGAAGTGCTTGGTGTATGCCAGAGACTGGTTAACGTTTTTTCACTATTCTTGTTTTATTTCGTGGTGAGATGTAATATATGGTAGCTACTATACATAGGATGTTTTATAAAAATGGATGTCGAATACGCAGTTTACAAAACTCTTAACCTGAGAATCCAATGTCTTTACTGTCCAGCCTAAATGTGAAAAAATAGATAAAAAATAGGCGAAAATTGCAGCATTCCATACTCAGAAACTGCAGACAATGTAGCCTCTTAATCTCATCTTCGTCATCACCCCGGCATCAACTTTTGACTTTGAGGAAGCCTATACAGGTAGCCTGCTTAGCCGAGTGAATAGAGATGACGAAGATAATGTAGTGGAATTAAAAATTGTGAGGTTAAAGGAAGAAAATAATTGCACTGTTGCGGCTCACAACAATTATTCATATTCTTATGGATCACGTTTGTTCATAGCTTATATTAACAGCAAATAGGGATCAAATAAGACTGGGAGGCGCCTCTGAAGAAAAGGAGACCATAAAAAAATGTGAAAGTGAGCTTTGCATAGTTATTAACCTAGGTTCCAAGCTCTTGTTAACAATCACTATACAGGGTGGCCGATAAGTATTGTCGCGATATTTGCGCGCACCTGTTTCTTTTATATTTGTTTGAAATCGTGTGTCTTTGCGTTCATCGTTTACGACACTGAATCCAATTTCTGTGATATATGTAACTTTTTGTTTGTAGCCTCTATAAGACCGTACCCTCATCGAGAAGCAATAGCCCGCCTCGCTGAAAGCGGATAGTCCATCACCGCCATTGCGAGGAAGCTCAGTATTCCATTGAGAACAATTCAACGGATCATCAAGCAGTGGAAGGAGAAAGGAGACAGCAGTCAGCATAAAGGTAAAGAGAGGTCGTCCTCGTTCTGTGAATACAAGGAAGAATCGTGCGTTCATCAAGAAGAGGATCGACGGAAATGACAGCAGATCTCCTAACAAGATCGCAAAGAGCCGCGGAATTGCTCGTTCTACTGTCCAGTCAATTGTTAAGAATTAATTAGAACTTCGCAACTATCCATTGGTCAATGGACAGCAGTTGACAGAGGCAGCCAAGGAAAACTGGGAGAAGAAGTGCAAGGAACTGCTGCAGTGTTTGTCAGTGCGCCGCCTCGATGATGTGCTGTGGACAGATGGGAAAAATTTCATGATCAAAGTCGATCATAACGCTCAGAATGATCGCCAGCTCCTCAGACCCAATCAAGGAAACACTCGGAAAAGGAGGATAGTCACAAAATCGCTGTTTCGCAAAGGACTGATCGTGTGGGCCGGTATCACAGCAAACCAGAGGACGCCGCTTGTTTTCGTGAAAAAAAAAACGTGAAAATCAACGCCGGAACATACCAAGAGGAGTTTCTGAAGAAAGTAGTCCTTCCCTTCTATGAAAAAAATTTCGAGATGATCTTTCAACAGGGCTGGGCTCCTGCGCATGGAGCGAGGACGACAATTACGTATCTGGACTCCAACTTCCCTGGATACCTAACGAAGGATCAATGGCCATCTAACAGCCCGGAGTTAAATCCTCCGCACTTTGCTATATGGGGATATCTAGAGCAGAAGCTGAGGAAGAGGACATCACCAATTTGGGCCAGTTTCGCCGCGACTTTAATCAAGCCTGGGCAGAAACCTATGCCAGCTACCTGCGGCGCACCGTGGAATCAGTGAAACGAAGGCTTGAAGCCTACGTAAAAGCCAAAGAGGTCACTTCGAAGCATTATTGTGAAATTTAATTCACAGGGTGTTAATTATATTGAAGAATAGTAACTTGTGAAAAATCTCGCGTATTATTGAAAATATGACGGTTTTCGCGTCGACAATACCTATCGGCCACCCTGTACACACCCAAGATCTAGGAAGCTGAACTCACCTGAGTGCGATTAATAGCATAACCACAACGATGATGATTACGGCTATACCACCGAGCATCCACGTTTCCGGTATAAAACCGTAGTGAAGGGACTGCTGCTGAAAATTGTACCAGTTCAACTGATTGCATACGTACATCCATGCATAATAGAGCAACGAACAAGGTTCCTCAACAAGGTCATACATAGTTCCTTATCTACATCTTTAAACAAATTTCACCCGATCAAAGAAATTCTAATGTGTTTTGAAGCTAATCGTTCGCTGTCCAGCTTATATGCGTTTGTTTCACTAACAATAAAGCTTGAAATGCACGAATACACCGTAAGCAAAAAAAAATTCCAAAGCTGACCAAAATCGTCGCAAGCTTCGACTAACCATAAAGTGCTTGCAGCTCCAGGAAATGAACAACGGCATTATAATGAGCCAAACTAAATCGGCTGAACGCTCTGGTTCTACAGCAACTTTGGATCTTTGAAATCGCAACACTTTAGGTGGCGAGAGCATGACATAAACAGCGCCATCACAAACAACGCTAGGAATCTGCTAGTACATGATTGTACTTCAGTATTCGCCACATTTTGAATCCTGGGGATGCCCCTAATTCTTACTCCGGAGTGAGTACGCGTGCTGAACATCGTCTGGGAGTGCTCCGACCTTCAATCAAGAGAGACCACGTTTATAATGGCCTACGAAGCGGATTTCCGGCCCAACTCTTAGTTTTTGTCCATCGCAGCAGTCTTATAGCCTACCGTTGAATACGATTACGCTACGTGCAAAAACCCTTGAAGTTAAACTTATCAAAGACTGTCTTACATGGAATCCTGACCGAGCGATACAACGGCTCATACCACATACATAGGGTGCATTCAATCAGAGCTCTCCATGGAATCGCGAGTTCTCAATGGCGCGGCAAATGCTGTGGAATATACTGCTAAGGCACCATGCATAGCACGTGATAGGCGACACAGCATTTGAGAAATTCTAAGCTACTTATTGGGAAAATAGTTGTGGCTTCACTCTTGAGCTGCTAGTCGTTTACCTTCGTGCTTCATTTGATGTTCGTCTTCACAAACTAGGCTGGCGTAGTGATGTAAAAATGTGACGTGATAATGAAATAATGTGTATGGGGGATAATTTTAAAATTTTGATGAGACTGCGGAAAATGATTATCTCCACCCCTCTCTTCTACACTACGGCCAATCTAAAGGTAACCAACTATAAACCAACAACACAAAAACTGACATATAAGAAAACGCTGCTTTACTATTTTCCCTTTGAGGAATCATCAGGAACAAAAATGCTTCGGAATGTAAAGAATTTCTCCCAGAATAAAGAGTAATCCGAGTTCTTCGAAGTAACTTTTCAAATGAAAGTTACAGTTTTCCTAGAAGTGCCATCGAAAACGAGCACTGATGTAACGAATAGAATGATATGTATTTCCTACGTCGATCAACACTAGGTCAGCAAAAACTGAAGAGTTCCGGGAGATCCTTAGTCTTTCATTCATTCTTTTACTTACAATCGTCTAAGGGAAGGAAAGAAAGATTGTAAGGTTTGATTGCTTATGTCTTTTGATTGTATTAATGTATATTGATTGCATTTTTGATTTATTAGGTACTAACTTTTTAAGGGTAAACGGCTAAGGCTAATAGAGATGGGGGCTCTCTTTCAGCCTATTAATGGTGGTATGGGTGTAAGAATAAATGTGTTACTCATGGGAGACTAATAATGGCAATGATCATAAAATAATAAATAATTAAATAAATATGCCGAGTGACTTGCTACGATAGTTTAACGGCATTTCAAGACTCATTGACTGTTGAACCTGGTATTTCAAGTGAACAGTTTGTTATATTTGTGTCGACGTCTTGCAGTAACGCAAATGGGAAGAGAATGAGAAGATCAGGAACTGAGCAATTTTAAATATTTGACAAATGTAACTGTAATTTAGAATAAATTCGTCTTTCTTCAGGGAAGCTCAAGTTGATATGCTTTAACTTTTTCGCCGATAACTTAATTAGTCGTGGTCACTGTAATAGCTCGAAAAGGGGAAATTCCGTTTCCTAGCGGATAATACAGGCGAATATGAATCAGATCGTCGGTTTGTTTGTAGGAATCGAATGTGAGCACTCCAGCGTCGCACGCCAGCCGATAAACCGAACCGGTCTGCTCTGAGTGAACTTGGCAAATATAAAGGTGAAAATCAGGCAGATGAAGGGTTCTTGTCGAATCTTGACGGGTTTACAGAGGAGATGGCGTGTGCAAACGCGTCAGTTATTTTTGCCCCAAAGTTGCCAAGATTTTTACTTCAGATGAATGAGTGAAGGAATTAAGGAGAGCATACACCTTCCTCATTTTCAACTCCCATTACAGGTAATTGATTCTCTCAGCTCTCAGAGCAACAGAATATTTGAAAGTTCGATAGGCAACAATTGGAATCGATTCCTGCTCCTAATATCATTGCTCTGATAGTTTTTTACAAGTAAAGTCACTCGCCGGCGCGTGCTGGCACAAAGGCGCAATCGACAGACGATTCTTGTTTCGCGTGCACTTCTTATCGATTTTCTGCACGATTCACGCCAATGTTACCCCACATCAATAAATTGCCACCAAGCTTTCCAGAGATGAAGAGGAGTTAAATTTTTCTGTCAGTAGCGCATTAATACGCCAGATGTACATTCGATCTGTCTTTGCTTTGGAAGTGGAACACTTCGACGTCGCGTACTCCAAAAAGAGTAACTAGTGGAGGAGACATCACAAAATAAAAGATAACTGTAGGGACTACAATTATATTTTATTCTTTTTTGGTATCTTCAAGGCAGACTGCACTTCATGACTTTGAGTCCTTTGAATTTTAAAATAGGTTGATTTTGCCTCCAAGTACAGGAATACATCTTTCTACCATTAGTGGCTGTTAAGCCACATTCTGCCTACAACCACATAACCAGATGGAGGATCTTGTAGCAAAGCTGTGAAGTTCTATGGCTAAGAACATAAACTAGAATAAAGTTATATCACATGTATCACCTGTCGTCCCGTTGATCATCGAATTGCTCGAGCGGGTGCCAGCACCGTCTCCATTCGTCCCTGTCGCGTGCCAGAGTGGTCCAATGGATCCTCCTCGCTCGAGGGACACGAGGAGCGTCATATCGGTCGTTCAGGGCTTTAACGAAGAAGTCCGACCAACGCGTTGGTGGGCGTCCTGGTGTTCCTTTGACATCCCGCGGAATCCAGTCGGTGATGGCTCTCGTCCAGCAGGTGTCTGCGAAGCGCATTACGTGGCCGGCCCACCTAATTTTCGACAACTTGGCCCACGCGACAGCGTCTCTGATCTTCGAACGTCGGCGAAGCTCGGAAACCGGAGGCCTTCTCTCACTTGCGTGAGTCGTGTCACTCCGAGCATCGTCCTCTCGATTCCACGCTGCGCGACGCTGATCGCGTATTCATCCTGCTTTCGTATAGCCCAGGTCTCTGATGCGTATGTTAGGGCAGGAAGAGCAGTGGAGTCGAATAGGTGGGCACGGAGTCGGACGTTCTTCGTCTTTTTCGCGACTTCTTCGACGCACTTGAAAGCTCCCCAAGCCGCTCGTTTCCTCCTGCTCAGCTCCATCGCTAGGTCGTTGCCCTACGTGTATCTGGGTCGACTTCGCGACCCAGATACACGTAGCTGTAGCATTCGGAGATGTTCGTTCCGTTGAGCGAGAATGAGGCATCAGAAACTTGTCCGTTCCTCATGAACATCGTCTTCGTAAGATTCAGCTGCAGTCCAACATTCCCACATACACAATCGAAGTCGGCCAGCATTCGCTCCGCCTGGCTGATGCTCGGTGTTATGAGCACGATGTCGTCAGCGAAACGAAGATGGTGCAGCTGCTGGCCGTCGACCTTCACTCCCATGTCTTCCCATTCTAGTTCGCGCATGACGTTTTCGAGAGTGGCGCTGAAGAGCTTCGGGGATATGGTATCCCCTTGCCGAACCCCTCTCTTCACGACAATGACGACGTCGTTGTAGAATGGCGAGATCTTGGTCGTGAATCCACTGTACAGCTCTCGAAGGACTCTGATGTACTGAGTAGGAACGCCCTGAGTGAGTAGGGCTTCCATGACCGCTTCAGTCTCGACGGAGTCGAATGCCTTCTTCAGGTCAATGAACGTAAGGCACAGCGGCAGCTTGTACTCTCGCGACGCTTCGATGAACTTCGCAATGGTGTGTTTGTGGTCGATCGTGCTGAATCCTCTCCGAAATCCTGCTTGTTCGCATGGCTGTCCTTCGTCCAGCGTTCTGCTGATCCTATTCAGGATAACTCGAATGAACAGCTTGTAGACTACGGACAGCAGACAGATCGGGCGATAGTTGCCAATGTCGTGCACGTCTCCCTTCTTGTACAGCAAGACGGTCCTGCTGGTCTTCCACTGAGATGGAACCTTTGACAGGTAGCGCGTGAACAGCCGCGCCAGGGTGTTGATGAGCGCTGGCGGGAGGTTCTTCAGGTGTTCGGGTCTGATACTGTCGGGACCGGGTGCTGTACGTTTCTTCACCGACGAGATGGCGTGTCGGATCTCGGAAGAGAGAACAGAGGGGACGACGTATCCATCCTGCGGAAGATGGCATGGGGGCAGGTGGACGTGGCTATCGAAGAGATCGGAGTAGAAATCGTGGATGACCTTCTCCATGGTCCTTCTGGAAGAGGTGACGGTTCCGTCGGGACGTCGGAGAGCGGTCATCTTGGTCTTGAAGTTGGCGAAGTCTCGGCGGGCATTGCGGATGCTCAACCCTGCCTCTGCAGCTTCAGCCAACACTTCCGCCCTTCTCTCCTTAAGATCCTCCTTTATCGCCTCTCTGCATAGCTTCGCAAGCTCGGACGTCAGTTGGTTGCTTGACGCTCGTGCTGCTCCACGCTGGCGTATCAGCTCGAGAGTTTTCGGAGACAGACGTCTCTTGGTGGTCTACAAGCTCTCGGCTCCCTTAGCACTATCGCGGAGGTGGTGCACGAAGTGGTCGTATTCCTCGTCGATGTTGTCCATGACGGTATCTTCCCAAAGGCCGGCAAGAGAGGTGTAGAGGTCCCAGTTGATGGTCGTTCTGGGACTCCTCTTCTTGAACTTCGCGGCCTTCTCTCCTTGACGCGAAAAGCGGAACCTTGCGCGAAGGAGGCGGTGGTCCGATCCCGTGTAGAACTTGGGGACAACGGAGACGTCGGTCAGGCAATACTTGCGATTGAAGATGATGTGGTCGATCTCGTTGTGGAACTGGCCACCGGGGGATTCCCAGGTCCATCGTAGGGAGGGAGGCTTCTGGAACTGCGAGTTTCCATGGATGGTCTTGGTCGACATGATAAACTCAGACAGCCTTTCACCTTGCTCGTTCCACTCCAAACCGTGGGTTCCGATGTGAAGTTCTTCCGGCGACCTTCGTGATCCGATCTTGGCGTTGAAGTCACCGACGATCACCTTGTAGAAGGTGTCATCTTCCTTATAGAACTTCTCCAGCTCCACGTAAAAGGCTTCGACCTCTTCGTCGTCGTAGTCGGATGTTGGGGCATACGCGATGAACACAGTCAAAGCTGGCACGGAACCACATCGCTTCAGTCGCAGACGTCCTTCGGCTTGTCAGAGACTCGTACGAATCGATGTTCATGGCCAAGTGCGTGTTGACGAGGACACCAACGCCGCCTACTCCCCTGCTGTCGCATGTTCCGAGGAACAGTTCTTCTCCGGAGTCGTAGTAGGGGGTGGTGTCTTCTCGTCTCGGTCAGTCCGATGACGTCGTACTTGATCTTCTTGGCTTGCATCATCAGGCCCTCGACGGATGCTTCCGATGCAAGCTTGCGGGCGTTGTAAGTACAGATCATCATCCTAGTCCTTCTCAATTTGCGCAGCCTGGTTAGGCCCTGAGATTTTAGCAGCCTCCCCGTACTCGTCCTTCCCATCGCTGCAGAAATGGGGGCTCTTTCGGGGTCAAGGGAATGAGGCCCTTCAGTGCTGCTGTGTTTGACTTCCATACAACACGGGTAGCTAGTCAGGCTCTGTCGTGCGGGCGAAGAACTCCGAGCAGCCAGCCAAACAGCCCGAAGGGACGGGGCGAGACTTTTGAGGCGGCCTCGAATCGCCTTACGATGTACTCCCAGTCTACCGAGTGCAAGCTTTTGGCCGGGCCGACACAGTTACAATCCGCACAGTCACGGACACATCCACGCACACTGTGAACGAACATGCTGCTCCCACGCACAAGGAACGCGTCGACCCGAAACAGCAGGAGCAAGGAGTCCATCCCCTGCATCCCACCTGCGTCTCTGGGCAGTACACGGTCGCATTTGGTTCGCGTTTAATTCCCCTATCCACCACCCGGGGACGCGCCACGTGGCCCTGCGACAAGCGGCCCGATATCCCTCTTAACAAGAGAGCCCGAAGGCTCTCTATCGAGGGAGATCCGTGGAAATTTATATAAAGCTCGAAAAAGTTCGTTTCGCCACTACCTTCAAGTTCGAGATGTGTCTCCTGCACCACATTTCGTTTTGCAAAAAATGTATTATTGTTTTTGGAGATTCCTTCAAGCGTATTTATACGGTGCGTTCACTATAGTGCAAACAAACTTTGGTAAAGCTAGTAATTAGAAACTTTACAAACATGGAAGAGTAGTAAGCAAATTTCTGCAAACCACGGCAAAAGAGAATTGCAGAGTCATCGTGAATAAACAGCATAGAGCACTTTCCTTGAAAAAGAACCGTGGAATCTTTTTTGAATTCAAAGCGAGAAGGAAATTAGGCTTCCCCGCATACGAATGAGAAGGCCGGGAAGACCTTGAAGGAGCAAGCCTCTTATGCAAACAAGCTCTTTCGAAATGCCTTTGTTCAGCTGTCCCTTTCAAGTAATTTGATGGCATCGATATTCTTTGCGGTTGGTGATGCTCGATGATCGTTAGGGGGGATTGCTGATATCCCCTTCTCTTCCGTGTTGGTTCCCCACGGTCCTCCTCACGTAAACAAGAAGATTGGCTAACATAATTTGACATTATTCTATTGGAAGCTTTCCAGATATCAGCGAACAGGAATTTTTCTTAAGTCTAGCGAAGTATAGGTTCCTGCACATCCATACCACGTAACACGCGGCAATTTGTTTTCCATTTATTCAAGAATTTCATTATGCTAGAAACACCAGGAAGGAACCGGAGTCCCTAAGGCCTGGTTTATACTTGCGCCGCCACGCGGCGCGGCGTGATGTTCACCATAGATATAGATTTTTCGCGCCGCCCGATCGATATCTAATCCGACTATGGTGCCACGCCGCGCAGCGGCGCAACTATAAACCAGGGCTAAGAGAGCCCGACTTAGCCCTCTGGTGCATGATGATGCAGAAAATTCAAGTTGTCGTAGCTTGAACCTAAAATTGGAGCAATAGCGACTTGTTTGTTCGATAAAAGTGCATCTTCTACTGGTTCAACCTACGAGAGATTTCGTAGGCCTTTATGAATTTGGAAGAAATTTGTTCTAGCATCAAAGGTCGGATTACTACCCATTTAAGAAGAAAGAATATTGGGGTGCTAGAAAGGTGCTTCATCCGCAGACAGATAAAGATATGTTTTAAAAAAGACTGTTCACTTATTCCAAATAGCGGTGGTGTTTAAGTACACAAAGATAATCTCCGTGCAAATCTTCTGAAAGTATTTTATACCAAGTTGGCCAGAATGTGGGTATGGAACTATCAGCAACATCGGTTCGATTCCAAACACCACTAAAAAACCAACATTTCTAAAACACACTACATTTCTTACACTCTAACGTCGAACAGCTCCTGTGTCTACAGTCAAATTTCCTCTTTAACAAGGTGTCATTTGCAACATCAGGCCTTTCTTGTCTTCCCTAACTGAAGCCCGCTAAAGTCTTGGGATACAGGTTCACTTCATTGCCTGAAAAATGCAATGTTAGGGATCTCACACAAAATCATATTGAATGAATGGCGCATAAGCTATTCAGGAACAATTAGGGGAATACGTGTGACTTTTCCCATATCGCGAGTTTTGTCTAGAAATAACTATCGACAAACAACATCAGGCAAACATAATCTTGACCAAGGTTTCAACAGCGCAAGCGAACTCCCAGTCATTGTGCTTGAAAAGTTGGCGTTTATGGATATATATTTCCTGTTATATTGGAATTCTTCAAGAACTCCTTTAAGAATTCGTCCCGCCTTAAGTCACCTCGGACGGTTTCTTTGTGCGTCAACGACATGACAAAACGATCAACAAGGAAGGATCAGGTCGACAACGCCGATCTCGCTGAGATTCCTCTATGGGCAGCTAAACTCACTGAGAGGTTTGACAGCTTTTCTATGACTCTTGAAGGATCCCTTACACGCTCTTTTGATGGCATATTGAATGTGATGTCGGATATTCAGGAAGGTCAGAAACTTATTCTTAACCGCAAGACTGAACTGGAACGCAGCGCGGCTCTGCTCACACAGAACACCAACAACGTCTCGGATCTGATATACGATGGTTAAAGATAGGGCAGATAGCCATAAAATCGACGAGAAAGCAAGACGCATTGCTTGGATAGAGATAGGTGAGACGGCTACTGAGAGGGAGACCCGCCTGTTTGATCATGAGATTTTAAAGGAGACGATCTACACCTCTGGTGATGAGGAGCTCATAAGGGGCTTCGAAGAGGAAAGTATAACCTCTCACAGATTCCCTGCAGAGAGATCCGAGAATGCAGGTGCCAGCGGGAGACTGCTGAAAATAGCTTTTCCAACAAAAGCCTTACGGAATCGCCTGCTGGAGCATATGCGTTCAGTGAGGCAAAGTCTTTCAAAGCAGTTCGTGCATTCGTTTGCGAGGCGTGACTATACCGCTGAAGAATGCTTGATCGGAGATTGCGGAAAAGAGACGGGGATATGAATGCACTGGAAGGGAAACTGAAGTATGTTGTGCGGGACTACGAAATAATTAAGTTGAGGTCCTCGCGCGACCTGCCAAGGCCCTGTACTGCCCCCAAATCTACAACAGATCATACTGCTATTAGCTCTATGTTTGAACACAAGCGCCATTTAACCAGCTCCCAAATTGGCTTGGTTTGTGACAGGAATGGTATCACGACCTTGCTCCCAAAACGTCCCAGTTGCCTCAACAGATCAATGCAGCCTCCTGCTCTCATTGACAAATATGCCCCTCCACCCGATCCCACCCGCTTTTAAGTCCTTCTTCGCTCTACCCCAAAAATTCCACCTTGACACAGCCAAAGATTACAGTTAAATATTTTAATGCACACTCTATTTGTAATAAGCTGCCTGATCTCTACTTTCTTCCATCCCAGTCTCCTTCTCTAGTTTTGGTAACAGAATCTTGGTGCAAGCCAAATGACACGACGACACGATCTCCCAAGGGTTCCCGTGATGAGATGTGACAGGGAGGGCTCCTCCTTGGGAGGTGGAATGCTTGCGCTAATAAACAAGGGATGTGCAGTACCGCTTAGATGCTTCACAACTACGTCAAGGGAATGCCAAATGCTCACCTTGAGTATCCACTCCACAACACTGCCACTTTACTTTAGTTTTCGAACGGGCTCTAATTTCATACTTCTAGCAGATTTTAGTTTACCATCCATTAGCTGGAACTTTCTTTCCCTCAGTCCATCCGTTGTGCTCATTCGTCCTTCTCGCGAGATTTTCTTGCTATTCAAGTTTGCAAGTTGTACTCCCTTCAGGAATTAGTACACGCACCTACGCGAGGTTCTCATACGCTTGATCTTGTTCTAACGAATACACCGGGCTCTATTGATGGCCCTACTGGACTCCCCTTTTTTCAACATCAGACCATAACCTAATCACCTTTAATCTCATACCAGCCACCCGCGAGAGCAGCATGACGTCAAAGCCAGGATACAATTTTGTCAAGGGAAATTATGACATCATCTGCAGGAAGCTTCTTGAAATTGATTGGCAGTCCTTTTTTTCTGCCGATTCACCTGACAAGTGTTATGCAGCATTTGTTAGTGTCTGCACTGAGCTTATTTCCACCTTTGTCCCTCTATCGGATGGCTCGGGCTATGCTGCGGAATTTCCCAAAAAGATTGCGAAGCTCGAAGCACGAATGAAAAAACTCCCTCGGCCGTGCATGTGAAGATGGGTTCTTCTAGATAACTTTACCTTGCTCAAAAACTTAAAAGAGAAATGGCCAAGTATCGACTTCAACAAGAAGAGAATATCGCTTGCAGTCGTTCCATCAGATCTTTCTACTGCTTTTGTAATCAACGACTAAGATTTTCTGGTAGCATTAGCACGGTTCGTAATGCCAAGGGGGAGCCATGTAATACTGATGAGGAGGCAGCAGGTGAGTTTGCTAGCTTTTTCCAATCTGTCTACCGCGCTCCAGTCTATAGTGCGATCTCCATCCCGGCTTACACTCCACTGACTTATTGGATATACACAGTGAAGCTGTTTTTCGTGTATTAACACGACTATCCGCTCGGGTGTCTACCTCACCTGACGGATTGCCATAGATTTGGGGGATTTGGAGGATCCTGACGGCTATAACGTTTTCAGACGTTTTCTTTTCTCCAGCAGTACGTTGTGGCATTCAACATGGTGATGTATAAATGTTCAACACCGTGATACACAGGTACAAAGTGCATGAAGCACCACTGGGCACCTTAGGCGTATAAAGACTACAGGCTCCCCATAGTCAGTTTCCATTATTGGACCAAAGGACTCGGGAAAAATCATCCTGTTCGGATTTTCAAAGGAGACCACGTTGTGTCGTCGGAGGTAGTTCAAATGAGAAACGAGGTGTGCGAATGCGAATCTCTACCAACCACTTGAAATGCAACAGTGCAGCAACGCAGAAGAGCCAAACCCCTGGCCTCTCTCGCATGTGTCAACCCTCTACCCACCTGCGCTCCGAGCCACTGGCTGCGGAGGCATCGCGGCGTTCAAGACCCACAAAAGTGTGCTGCGCCGTATCCTATTGTGACCTCCTACTCCTTGGGTTTTAACGACTTGGCAAAAAATAAACACATTTTCACACAAATTGAGGGGTGAGGATTCGCCCTATATGACTCGCTCTCCCCGTTCAGACATACGCTTCAGACCCTTCCCTTGTTAATCTCCTCTTGTGATACAGTCACACAACTGTCAAATCTAGAAAAAGCGCAATGCAGAAGGTAAATTCTGTGGAAGAGGTAGGGTAGCTGCCGAAAATTCTTTTGTGTAAAATTTAAGTTTGTTGAAATAAATTTCAACGAATTTATGGAGTTGCGACGGTTAGCGACGGAGAAACCTTTCGAATTAGGGGTGGTAGTGTATAGAGAAACGCTTGTTTGGCACTTGTCGTCCTTAAATGTGTCTGGGAAGACAACTGTCTGATGAACAAACGAAGTGGTGACTAGGAGGGCGATCAGTTTTGGAATGATTCACCCTGCTTTGTGTCAAGAAACACTGAACACTGAAAGCAACGATATGGACGTGTCAAATGGAAGAACGGCAGCCCCTTTGAAGGCAGAGCAGACGAGCTAGGAAAGCTGCGTACTTGTGGGGGTCATTGGATACCGAGACGAGGGAAAAGAGGCAAAGAAACTGTTAGGCTAGACAGGATGTTGCCGCCTTTTCGACCTTTCATTTCAGCTGAACATTCTAGAGAGTGGTAACGGTTGTTAAGGACGATTCAACATTTTGATAAATTTATAGCGCTATTTTCTGCCTGAGATGAATAACTTTTTGCCAACTGGACACCTATAAAATTATTCAAAATAAAACAAATCTGTACGTTCTTTTAAGGAAGACAGACAAATCGGTGAATTAGAAGCTATATTTTGAAAGACAGCCTATACATGGCTTCCAAAAAAAGCACTACCATATAGTTCCGATCCCTTCAGTTAGCGTTCAGCTTTCGTATAAATCTACGCCGAGACAACAGCAGCAAGCCACTACCAAAACCCAAACTGAAAAATAATAATTCAACAGCAGACCAACTGGGAGAAAACAGCGCTTCCATTAGTAATCAACAAGCATCGCGTACCGAGCGCAATCTTATCATCTGACTCAGCAAAAAATCTCTCTTCTGCATTGTTAAATAATCCCAATAACGTTCCATACTAGAGGTATAGGAATGAAACAGTGCAATCATAATTTTCGGGATCTATTGTCCTAGATTTCTTAATGGAAGTTTATTGTGTTATATTCTTCAATGGTGTGTAGTTTGATTCTGAAGACGTCCAAACATTTAGTAGGCGCTTGTCTTGAATTAAATAAAAGCCTAATTTAGCTGAGAAAGCCGCAGTTTTAATTTTAATTTGAATTGGAAACGTTCATTACAAACTTGCAAAGGAAAAATGTATATAAACTGCTCACAGAAAGGTAGTAAACGTTTATTAGTTAAAATAAATAGAGGGCATACAGCAACCACTGCGACACGACGTTCCTAGTTTTAGAACTTCTGTTAGTTGTAGAGAGCTTGTAGTAAATCCACTTCGTAAATTTATTCGAATAGCTAGAGTGCAGAATTGCATTATTTTCACCTCCAAAACTTTAAAAAATTGCATCTGCTATTTGTCTGCGCTTGCACGGGTAACTATCGGTTAACTTTTGCAACGAACATTTGCTTCGCGCTAAGGCACAACATCATAAACGAAGTACGTAGAGTGAATGCGATACGATACAATAGCTACATTACACTGCAATAAAAAGAACACTAAAATAACCAAAACGACTTGGACCTTACGATGAAATATGCCATAAGTTTTGATTTTATTGCACTTCGAATATTATTTCCTCCACTTCAGGACGTGCACTCCCTACAAGTGAGGCAGCCGTTAAAAGAGGTGTTGTGTTAGATCATGTGCAAGTCTCTTGTAGATCAGAGATAAGATTTACAGAAAATTACAATTTACGACCCAAAATGTCGTAAATCTTAAATCAGCGAAAATCACTATAACCCGTAAAGCGTAATTACGCACACCAGGCGCCCTGAGATTGTTCGACGCGAGCTAGTCTCTTAAAGTCTGCTTGCTAACAACCCTTCCCTTAGGTCCACTCCTTATCTGTACCTACAAAAAGTCTCATAGGCTGCGACTTCGTTGCTCAGAATTATGTACTCTTCTGAAGCTTTTCGTGTAGAATCTCTTCGTGTTAGCGTATTTCTCTTATTTTGTTCTCGTATACTGTTTGAGCGGTGTTGATATAATTGTGCACCTATCACTATTCCTCGAACTTTTCTGATAGTATGTCAGTTTAGTGACAGCCGCGCATGATAAACCTCAGAAGGGCAAACGGCTAACATACATCGCAGTTTTCAAATAATAGCTAAACGTCATCGACGGAAAATACTCTTTGATATGTAGACGTGATTCCAGAAGCGAACAATGCCTAGAGCTCTGTGACACTTCGGAACTAGATGTTTTAGGTTTCGAACTCGTTGTTTGAAAGGCGACTGCAATATAGACTTTGCAGACGAAAGTTTTAAGAGCTGAGTACTGCTGCAGGAAATTAAGAGAAATGCCTGGATTTCTGGAATACGCCTTGACATTAAAACACAAAAACTCACAGTGTCGAACTATAAACATTGTAAAGATTATCCTCCTCACGTATGTAGTGTGCCGAAAGTTGAAAAGTCGCTATTGTTTGTGATCAAAATTTGTGGCAAACAGTTTTACTACCGAAACATTCTCAGCTCACCTAAAGCAATACAATCAATCTAAGACAAAAATCAATTGTGCGAATTATCATCTTATAGCAAACATCCAAAAAATACCTCCACGAAATTTCCCAGAAATAGAATGCGTAGCAAGGGACTGATTGCTACATACCAGGCATTTTCACCATTAATGTTTTAACGCCACTGCTGCGCTTCGCAACTGGTTTTTAATCCTCTATGGACTTGGCTTCTCTCAGAACGCAAAAAGAATAAAAAGTCAAAATTTCTTTCTTATTTTTTTCCAATTCTGAAGTATTCATGAAAAGTGTGTAAAGTGATCTGAATACGTATCTAAACTAGGAAATGAATTGCAGCGGTCACTCAGTAGAAAAGGTAGCGCTTGATACATTCTGAACACGAGTATCGATTCACAAAAAAGCGAAATATATTGTCTTTGTTGGTGGCTCTTCAGATTTTAGGAGAAACATTCAGTGGGGCAAGCGACTTATAATTTTTATAAAGAGACTCAACTTATAATTCACTTTATACAGGGAGACAAAGGCATATCATGCAATATGTATGCGCACCGCTGGCAATAGTTGTGCTAACAAAGGAGAAGACAATCGATGGGCTCAAAAGGACTCTGCACGAGAATATTCATAGCCTTTCTTCTAGGCTTCTTCTGGCGTATTGTCAGGAGCAGAGTATGACAACGAGCAATATGAAGGGAAGAACGAAGTAGCACATTCCAATATGAAGCGCACGAAAGTTGCCGACGTGCTTCTTACATAGTTCCTATACTGGAGAGCTGCACATTGGAATCTTACATTTCGAAAATCCTTCATCCCTAGTTTTCGACTATTCAGGAAAAAATAATCAAAATTTCCCTACTCCTTATTAATGTTGGTTCGAGAAAGGTACATTTGTTTCACTGGCACTTGCTTCATTCTACGCTGGTCCAGAAGTGATGTCAGAGTTGGGTCGTTTTACTCAAAGTAAAATTTTTCCATTCATAGACCAGTTTTTAACGGCGGGTGTAGCGCAGTCGCAGGAGGTGCCGGCTGTCGCGTTCACCCAATACAAGGCTGTTCCGCCGAGGCCCACCAAGCCTACCATCCTTCCGGGTCGGTGAATTGGTACCAGACTTGTCTGGAAAGGATAAATCGCTGATTTGTTCGTGTTCGTCGGCCGACCACCAAAAGACATTGTATGACCAGATATGCATTCAAATCGCAGCCACCGGCATTCTGTAGAAGGGAATGCGTGGCGCATCTCAAAAGGAATTGAGCTACGCCGTCCTTTATCCTTTATCCTTTATAGACCAGTTTTTCAAACTGAACAAAAACTTTCCTAACTTCCATGTTTCTTCTGACAGTGAGGTTTTGCCAGAGTTTCAGTTTCAAGGCTAGACTTTTAGTGTCGATAAAATCGTCGAGCCCTATATCGCTTGTAAGAATTTAATAGCATTATTTAAATAGTACTTGTCCTCGAAGTATCACAGTCATATGAGGGAATTTAAAGAGTTTCCGGGCCTAGTTTTACTAATCTCCGGAGAGTCGCTTTCGTAATGTGCCTTCTAGCCATATCACAGCGATTTCATGTCTCCTCACAGACACTGTCCAATGCATGTACTTGCCGTGATTCAGATTTTTTACGGCATAAGGTAATTTTACGATGAAATTGTTTCATGGAATTCTAGGGTGATGTAACGGTGAACTTGGTTGAAGCAGTTACCATCCTTTTTTGGATGGAAATTCGTAGCTTCAAGTTTAACGGAAACCTGTTTCTCGCATTATTTTCGCGGCTTTCCAATTTGTTTTTATTCCTGTGACTTTACCCACAAGGAACACTTAAGTATCTGCTGCAGGTTCAGCGAACTCCTTTAGGCACTAAGTCACATAGCGGTACTCGCAAACTCCTTCTTGTCTTCACCAAGCTACGCCTGTCCTTTGCAACATCCAACATTCGACAATGTAGGTTTGTTGTACTTTGGAACGTTTTCTTTTGCACAGTTTGTTCAGGATGGTGTAAATATCACTTTCCGTTCAACTCGCTAGAATTTTGGCATCTTATAGACCAATTTTTACGTCGATCCTAATGCACATGCTTTCATACTTCTCGTGTCATAACTAGACCTCATGTGAATATGTGACAAAACGTTTCCATCAAGTTACTAGGTTGTAAAACTCCTGCTCATTTGCCTAACTGTATCCGTATCGCATGTCCATTACGCCAGTTCTTCAAGAAAAGTGAAAGAATAGCAGGGGTGACTTCTGACTAATGCCGAGTGAACAGTGAAAGGGGAGACATTGCTCTAAATAATTGATGGACGAGACACGTAGAGCGTACTTGCGAGTCGCTACATCACGGTCTACGCTATTGTATTTCCCCTAAAGACGATGTTGGAAGGTCCTGAAAGGGGGTTCATTACAATTTGCGCCACGAACTCGTCTGCTTCGTTTGATTGATGGTGTGAGCTCTATTATCACGCAGTTCCTCCGTAGAACGTTTCACTTCTTTAATAAATTGGATTTGTTGAGTCTATAAGTAACTGTTTCGATCATATGAAAATTTTATGACAGGTGGTGCTATAAAACTGGTGCATCAATACAGATTCTCCTGAAAGAATGATGTTGTCAGTACTTGAATGGTCATAAATTCTCGGCTCTTCAACAACCATTGTAGCTTGCTTTGAATGAGGGCAAAGAAAAATCTAAGCGTGAATTTGATGTCGAGATTCATTCACTCGTCCGATGAATCGCGATGTTTACTAGATTGGTAGTTTGAGTGCCATTCACTGGAAGTTGTCCGTTGGAAGGATGAACGATTTCTTAGATTCTTCTACCAATTCTTTGTTACAGTTTACTGCAAAAATTGTTTAAAACTTGGGTCAGAACAAGTGCAGCACGTGAAGATGAATCCCTAAAGTTTTCCAGAAACTCTTACAGTCATGAGAAAGGGTCTGAAAAATATGGACTACGGCCAAGGAAAATTCCACTTCGTTGACTCCAAAAGCCCAATTCCTTGTCGCGACACACTTCAGAGGGTCATTATATTTGCACTTGCAGTTAGGGCTGGTACAAGCGATAGGCTTTGCTTCTTTTCTTCTGCTTCTGCTTCTTTTCTTTTCTTCTTTTCTTCTGCTTCTTTTAGCACATGCGTTTTTATCTCGGATGCGACTGCCAATTGTTCTATAACTTGGAGCTACCAAGGAATCAAATCAGCTGTAGAATCAATTCTATAACTTGGAGACGTTGCAGGTGTCACTAAATTCCACTCCAAATTTGGAAGAGCTAATTCGTTGTTTGTTATAGCTGCCTCAGAGTCTTACAATCTTCGAGTTAATAATTAGGACAATTATACAGTAGAGACCTGGGAAAGATGCGTAGCGGCGCGGCATCCTTGAGATTTCGAGACCTAAGATTAGTAGGTTAAGATCATCTGTTTACTAACTTTGTCAATTGAAGGGGAGCAAGATGTAAATGGCATGATGTGTTCATAATAACGCTACTTCCCCCGTGCTCCACATAAACCTGACACCCATTATGGAGGGCGAAATCCTTGTCTCAGGAGAATTCACTGTCACTTTCTTGGAAAACTTGTAATTCACCTTTCCCCAAAACGCGTAGATTCTATTTGCGTGTAGTTACGCGCTTGAAAACGGTACAACCGAAACACCTGTAGAAAATACACATATCCTTTTGCTGTTCCAAGAAAGCAGCATTTACTCTATCAATTAAATAATAATCGTGACGACTAAGACGAGGACACGGTGTGATCTCCGCCTTCTTTTCATACACTCAAAAATTGATGCTTTACTGCATGAAATCGAAGTTGAATCAATATTTCATGGATTATTTTATCCGTGAAAAATCGAAACTTCATACGATTTTAAGTACTCAATTTATTTGGGTAGGTGTTTTATAGGTTTTCAAGAAAAGAAAGAAGGAGAGGACCTGCATTAGCCACACACCACTTCTGTTTTGCTTGGGAGGTGTTCAGCTTGATTTTAAAGGTATCCGGCTTACGTCGATAAGTGTCCAGCTTGACGTGAAATAGTATAAAAGTGTTAGTTATTGATAAAAAATGCATTTTTAAATAAAATGGTCAGTTAAAGAAACTTCCTGTTTTCTGACAAACTCAATTTTCTGTTTTCTGGAAAATTTTCAAAATGTTCGCCCAACCCTGGTCGGGAAGGTGATAGATAAACCGCTTTACTGAAGCCAAACCGATACTGCATGCATTCTAGCATGATAGTATCTTCGTACTGAGCATGAGTTAGTTAGTTAGTTAGTTAAAAATAAGGAGAAATATGCTTAAGGACTGACCTTGCTGTGTGATGTGCTTTGATAGAACACCGTAGTGCGGTTGCCAAAAGTTCGCGTATTCATCGTGCAGAATACTAGAGTGGTAGGTGGCGAGGCCTCGGCTTCTCTAAATTTATAGTACGTTGTCCGAATAATCTGTACTTTTAGAGCGTACAAGTCGTCGGTAACAATGTAATCTCGTCCGATTATAAAGTACAGACACATCTGAAGGGACTCGCATGTGAATAGGCAAATGTTCAAGTGCACGCAGAAGTCGGCACATGCCGGAATTCGCTGCGGCACTGTGGTTGATGATCAACGGAAATCCAGTTAACGCCATCCTCAAGAACAGGGAGAATCTGATTCTGAATCGAAGCGTCGAGCACGCACACAAGCACAATGAGATGAGGGGACGTCGCGTTCAAGCGTGACCAATGCGCTTGATTCAGCCCACCACTCACGACTACATCATCAGGATCCCAACAATGAAAAATCCCTGCGTGTGCGTCAACGGTTAAAGATCACTCGGAATATCGCTTTTCAAAGGGAATCCATTGATATTTCCAGTGTGTGAGTGTCACAAAACGCACTGACCCACGCTCGAACACGCGTCTGTAAGCACATTGTCAGCGGTACTCTCTGTCGAAACTATGTGTCTACCAGAAAGGTCGTGATATCGTTCTTAAAGCGGATTTTCAACAAAAAAATTACTTCCCATACTTCCAGGTTTACCGACAAGAATTCAGTGTTATCCTATTATCCTGCAATTTCGTCTTGTCAAGATTTAGTGCTTGCATCTACTTATCCTTTTTACCAAACTAAGTAAGGCGTCTCTTGTTAAATTCTGGACTAGTTCTCCACACTCTCTTTTTGTAAAACCATTAGAACGATATCTGTTTAGGTGACAGTGGTGTAGTTCTTGTTGCTGAAGCTCACTCAATGATATATGCATATTTCTTTCGATTCTAGGATTTCTACGAGAATTTCGTCTCACAGGTGTATTACGAACCTCATGGCAGTGACTATATGCGGACGGTTCTACACGACACGATATTATACCATACGGACTTCGTCCAAAAGAAGAAAAAACGGCTTTTCGTATCTGCGCTTCTGGCAAACGTAGCAAGCGTTTTCGTCTAGGATTCGCCATCAGAATTCGTTCTTTATCTAACAGACGTTTCATAGGTATTTTTAACAATGTTCATCTCCATAAGAAATATGTTCAATGTTTTTCCGACTGCGACGATCACATAACACACTGTGGAAACCTCATGACGGAGGCCAACTTCAACCCAGCTGAGGTTATGACCACCCTTGAAAATTTCGGGGCTACTCTGAATTGCAGAGATCCCTGCCTATGTGCAACTCCGCCCATGTGTAACCCCGCCCATATGTAACCCCTCCCGTGTGGTCTCGTCGTTAACGCTGCGCCCACAAAGCTCACTAAAAGCGCACCGCCCAACACGCTCCCGCCCAATACCACTAACTATTGCATGATTGGATGTATATTTCTTTCTCAAAGTATGGAGAAAGAGGAAAGAATGGCGCAATCCAATAGCGATGACACGCGCTCTTTCACGCGGGGCGAGGTGGTGGAGCGTACATGGTGAATCAGTGTCAGTTTTTTTTTGACGAAAAGTGCTGGGTGGCCTACTTCATTTCACAAGCCTATCAAACGTCACTACTGCGAAAACCCGCCCGTATAGATCCCCATGTGGAACCCCGCCCTGTAGAGCGCCGCATATGTGGAACTCCCCCATGTGTTACCCCGCCCGAGCAGAGCTCCGCCAAGAAAACCTCTACGTTAACGCCCCGCCCACAATTAAGTCAAGCAATAACTGATTTTTTTGGGCCTTCATGGCCTATTCTTGCCAAGGCGA
Organism: Heligmosomoides polygyrus polygyrus; assembly: GCA_947396885.1. Classification (NCBI taxonomy): domain Eukaryota; kingdom Metazoa; phylum Nematoda; class Chromadorea; order Rhabditida; family Heligmosomidae; genus Heligmosomoides; species Heligmosomoides polygyrus. Next base: position 27,940,241 of record OX377206.1, read on the forward strand.
ACAACCACTTACAAGCTGATCCCCGAGCCTTACTGCATGTTTTTCTGCTAAAAAAAATCCAAAAAAATTTACATAGTTACGTGCTTGACAACAAACACAAAGACGCTGGATGTGACGTGTGATAAAGGCCTCTCATATAGAGAGCACAGGTGAAATCTTGGTCAAATAAAAACAAAGCTGTGCTTCTTAATTGGTGGTGCGTGTATGTGTTACTCAAGCAAGTTCGAGCACTTTTCGTTAAGCTCCGCATAATCTGAGTGTCTGATAATCAGACACTTACACATGTATCGCCTCAATCAAACTGATGAAGCTGAAGGGAAGAATCCCTTCGTGCTGCCTATGGAGCCAATTAGTGCTTCTTGATGATCATGCTGCAGTTGCGACTACGGACGATAACACTGCGGGAAACTGTAAGTAATTTCGACTTATTCAATTCCTCGTGGTGATGATGATTGCATTTTATGTGCACAAACTATCACGGCAATTTGATTGCGTAACTTGCTTAATGAGTAGCAATCATGTGCAATCGAGCTTTCTGGTACGAATGCCGCCCAGGCCAAGTACATATGCTTTCCATCTCCATAGTCGGTGAATTCGTACCAGGCGTATCTGAAAAGGCTAAAGCATTGGCATGTTATCGGCCGCCCACAACAGGTCCTTGTGAAATCCGAATATGTGTACAAATCATCTTCGCGTTATCCATCTCGCGTAAAATGTGTGGCACTTCTCAAACAGGATTAAATATCAACTTTGTTTGACCTTATCCTCGTTATTTTATGCTTCCTCGCGCTCCCCAAGATATTGTGCATTGGAATTAATATCGAAGAGCCCAACCGGCGGGTGCAGCTTATGAAGTCCACTTGATCATCAAGGAAGGAAGTTTCTCAAAGTGATGGATCGGATCAATGCTCAAATGGGACACTGACGGCACACGCACTTCATTCATAGGGAAATCTCATAGCACCACACATACCAGACACGAGCAATTCGCTACCTCTCCTCGCTACCCTTTCGAAGTGATCCTTCGCCCTATAACGTCCCTTGTAAAAAGAGTGCTGCTGCGTTGAGAAGGCTGTTCAAAGAGCAGCGAATTGTGTTAGAGGAATTGAAGAGGAGCCTTCAGAACAAGAAAAATCATCTCAAAAATTGTTTTCAAAGTTCAATAAAGAATTACTGAAAGGCAGCAATTGTAGTCCTAGACAACATTTTTTCCCGGTGTGCCCGGATGCTACTTTACTTACCCGTCGCGTAGCCATAAGTAGCTTTGATTTACATAGCCTATTTTAACCAAATGGTTATTATTAGATTGTGTGTTTCCCTAAAAGCACTGGCTGCAGTGGTTAAGGGTAATACAAGCCTTTCTGCTATCTTGAGCCCTATTTTGTTAAACTTGATTCGTACAGTACAGAGAGCTCGAAACTTATTTACTACTTGCTTAAATATGTACACGGCTGTGTTGTCCACCCGCCCTCCCCTTTCTCTAAAGATTCTTTCTTATACGCTCTTAATAATCTAATGTATACATGAGCCACGCGATGCCCCTATGTGTGTCAAATTTAGCACATTCGTTTTTGAACGTTTCCTCTTATTCAGTGTACGTGCTACATACAATTTCATAGCTCTCCAAGAGCGATTCTGCGAACGAATCAGGTTATTTGCATTTAAAGCTGGTCCCTAAACACATTCCCACGCCGAACGGGGAACAAATTCAATGTGAGAAGCTCGCGAGACGATAGCCGTGGATGGGAAAGCTACCAAGGCGCATTGTGAATGCTTCTACGCTTGGTGGGCAAAGGTGGAACGTCCTGCTTGAGCAAAAACGGGTCGCGCGGTCCACAAGCTGACTACTCGCATGGCAAGTGGGAGCATCGTCGATCTCATCTCAGTTCTCTTTAAAGTTTCTCTTAAAAAACGATCGGTATTTTGCAAGAACGGACAATCAAACTTCTTCGGAGGAGAGCTCAAATGCTCGTCGATGTTATATTCATATGGCATGCATAATACCTACAATACCGCTCACGTCGCACGGTCAAAACTGCGGTTTGCGACGGAAAAATACCGTCGCAAATTGCAGTTTTGACCGTGAGCGGTATTGTAGGCTCATACACGATTGCGTACTAAACTCTAAACCGCCTACACAGATAATAAAGCAGAGGGTGTACGCATTACATGCGGAAAACAGCAAGTAACAAAAATGAGCCGGTACGACTAATCTACTATAATAACTGCACGAAATAAATATGGGCGCCAGCCAATACCTCAGGGTATATATACCAGAGGTATTGGCTAGCGGAGGGATACACACTGCTTTCCAATTTTGAACATTATCGAATAATATCGAACATTATCGAACAGTTTAAACGCGTAATTGGCACAATGCCCTAGGCGACAATTTGTGAGAGATCTTGTGATGTTTTGAGACAAGCCTTCTGCCAACTTACGGCTTAGAGATGAATGGTTTGGTTAGCTGAAACGTAAAATCGAACATTGAATCATTGCACTCACTACTATCTTCATGAGTTCCTTAGTTGGCTTACCTACGGTATAATAAGCTCACTCTCAGTGTGACAAGTAGCATGTCTAAAAACTTCCATCAAAATGAGGCCTCTAATGAATCCATTCACGTCGGAGCTTTAGGCATGCTAAGAATGGTCAACTATGGCAGCTTAGAAAGACAGACAAGACATTGACAGCAACAATAATAACTATGACAACAATACCAAGAGCAGGTTTAAAAAGCCACAAAAGCCACAGTCTCCACAACGTCGAAAGTTCGGAGGCAGAAAGTCCACGGAAGCTGCAACTGGTATTATTAGCGTGGGCCGAAAGTAATGACTTTATCTCTTTATAACTCAATTACAACTCTACGGTGCTGAGGAATATATTTGCCATTAAGGTAAACGACCCTGCTGCCATCCATCAGCCAACTTCCTGATCCCATCCTTCCAGAACTGCTTAGGCCTGGTGCTGATCCACTGCTCGTTATGGCTGCCGAGGTCTGATTGGGTCCTTGTGTCCCTTCTGAAGTCCAATAGGCTCAACAAGTAATGATTGCCGCATGGAGGGATGTCCCGCGAATACGGTGGGTGAGGCATGTGAAGGTAGCCCAGCTGAGCAAGCTTATCCGTGGTCACTTTTGCCCGATGGGTTGCGGCGTTGTCGAAGAGGAGGACCTCCTTGAAGCGCTGAGACCGAATAATTGCGAATGGCCGTCCATGTCTTCTATTTCGTTCACCATGGCCTTGGAGTCCATCGTCGTGCTCTCGGAAAACAGCTTCCAGTATACGGTCCATGGGCGCAGAATCTAAAGCTCAGAAGGTGCCTCGTAAACATCCCGCCGAACGAATGTTGGTAACAGTTCACCAGGTCTCACCCAGACTCGCTGCTTGGCAGGGTTAAGGTAGAAGACGTACTTCTCATCTTGTGTGACTATTGGGTCCAGGCGGCTCGGAGTTGGGAATTGGGCGAGATTTGCGCGGCACAGGTCGACTCGCCAGACTGGGGTTTCGGCATGAGACAGACTGGGGTTTTGACATGCTTCTGGAAAGGGCGACAGTGGTCACTTCTCAGCTGGCCTTCAGTGAGCAGCAAACAAACATACAAATACGAGAAGCACGAAACCGGACTCCAGTCACGACATATATGGGCACGGCATGGAGAGCCTCATTACTTTTGGCCTCCCCCCTCCCAAATAGATAGAGGGAAGAGGGACGCGAAGCACCAAAGTGGTAAGGCGTAACAAAAAAGGTCTTCGCCTAACTGATTACCCAATAGGAATGTCTGGATGGCGAAAGCGTCGTATACGGACAGACACGCCTCTGCCTCAGAACTATGAAAATGCATGGATCTCGAGCCTAGCCCTGCACCGAAAAGAGTTAGGATAAAGATAAAGGAGAAATTACGGAGTAAATCTATTCCTTCTAAAATGCGCCACGCGCACTTCTTCTACGGGATGTCGTGGAGTCGATTTGCATGCGTTTTTCCCCTTTACAGGAACTTACAATTTCAATCGATGGACAAGCCAGTTTTGTGAGAATAACAAAATGTACGCAGAGTTAGCGAAAAGGAATGGAATTTAATATTCAAATGTCTGCTACCAACCGAAGGGACTGCTTCAACTATCATTCGTTGACACAGACTGGTTGCACAATATCTTCCCGCTCTTTCATATGGTAATAATGAGATGAGTTAGCCCCTTATTACGCCTGAAATTGGTACAGAAAACTGTAAAAATGATTGTCGTTTAAGCATATGTAGTAGGCAGCGATACATTCGTCACTGTGGCTTGCTCGCCATATCAGCCAACTTCATAGTGAAGACCGTATGAATAGGTTGGATATAATTCGCGCGAATACGTAAAGAATAAGAATAAATCCTGTTCAATCCCTAGAAAGAAGATGATACTGGAAGCAATTAGTGCAAAGTGTTAACCGATGGCCTACTTGTGCTGGGTTGACTGCAGGTGTTTACACCTTGAGCGTTTTGTGGTTCATGGACTTCGCCTGTGAAAAAACGCCTATTAAGTTCTGATAGTGAGCTGCCCTCGATTGTTTGCCCACACTACAATCTTCCTCCTGATTCATGAACCTCTACCATTTGGCTATCAAAAGCGCGGCTCTCAACCTCGAAGTCTTGCACACGGTCAAGCTGTAGAGCTCTATACAGCTATAGAGCAGAAACACCGTAAATAGTCGCACAACACTTATTCTACAAAAAATTGGGAATGAAGCGAAAAAATACACTGATGTTATATTCGAGTATAATTATCTGTGCGTTGCTTACCAAACAGAAGATAACAACACTGAACGGATGGCTCAGTTTCGACATTCCATAAATCTTGGAAAGACGTTGTTGGCTGCGGTGTATTCCTGGCTAGCTGTTTACCAAAGAGTTTTAACGGCTTGACTCTGGCTGAGGTTTCGGCAACTTTGCCTTCTTCGGATTCCGGAAAAGTCGGAGAGATTGACAAAACTATATGCCCAAACAATGTTTCATCCTACAGAGTGTTTTATCTAAATAAAACAGAGGCTGGATCAGCGTTGGGAGTTGTAAAAGGCGAGTGACGTGACAGCTGGTTTTCTGCGCGGTCTGCATCTACGTTCAGTGCAAGATTCTGGTCGAGATACTTTCACTTTCGTATTTCTGAGGCAGATGAGCTCCCTCCACTTCTGCCTTTTGCCGTTCGTTCTAGTCTCCTGCTAAGTCAAATACCGAGCATGTGCAGAAATTAACAGCAATTCGTCTGGCGTCTCTGTGGACAGATTTGATGTCAAGGAAAGCGCTGAATAAAGAACTTGTGAACATTTTTCGAAGATTTTCAAGGGTTTGGGAGCACTCAGTGCATAGGACGGTCAGGTTGCAGGAGATGAATAGCGGATTGAGTTGTTATAACATTCCTGAAGATTTCCAGGCAACAACTTATAAAGGAGTAAGTACAAGGCGCTGCAGCTGCTTCCAAAGCGTGTTACTTTTCAGAGATGGGAAGCCAAGAAGAGGAGTTTGTTGACGTGCCGAGGGCGGAATTATTTCGGGGTGAGTTCGTTAGTGGCGTCTCAAATGACTCTTCTGCAGCAAGGCAACATAGTATGTGTGACACTCGTCACACATATAACGGCTTAGTTATAAGGCGCAACTTCCACAGAGCTGCAATTCCCGCTTGGAGGCAAGCATTTCCAGGAAGCCTTTTGATGTCCGCTCTTTTTTTGCAATTGCTAAATCGTACTAACGGGAAGAAATCCGCCATAGTTGGTGTTTTGTTGAAATGAAACAGAAGCTCTAGAAACCCATTTCTGATAGATTCAATATATTTTTTCTCAACGTAGCCGTAGAGCCCTCTATATAAATAAATATTACTATGTTCCAACACATTTGCTTAAGCCTGGAGCGGCTGGTAGGAGGCTATATGCTGTTACAGGATGTTTTGTTGCGATCAAAACTCTTGCGCAGGCGGGACTCGAACCCGCATCTTCTGCTTTCCGGGCAGCGATGCTCGCCTTACACCACCGGCGCTGTTTGACCGCACGTGACGTCCGCGATATCCTCGAGGTCCATCAGCACCCACCCGTGATGCGGGGCGGTCAAACAGCGCCCGTGGTGTAAGGCGAACATCGCTGCCAGGAAAACAGAAGATGCGGGTTAGAGTCCCGCCTGGCGCAAGAGTTTTGATTGTACATCCTGTAACAGCATATAGCCTCTCTACCAGCCGCTCCAGGCTTAAGCAAATGTGTTAGAGTATTGTTACTAGTAAGGTCCTCAACTTAACCGGTTCCATGCTGATGTCAGCGGCCGGCCCATCCCCGTATCACGGATGGGTGCTGATGGACCTCGAGGATATCGCGGACGTTACGTGTGGTCAAACAGCGTCGGTGGTGTAAGGCGAACATCGCTGCCCGGAAAGCAGAAGATGTGGGTTCGAGTCCCGCCTGGCGCAAGAGTTTTGATCGCAACAAAACATCCTGTAACAGCAAATATTACTATATTATTATTACTGTTTAATTTTTAGAAAACTTCTTTATGTTTGTTTTTTGCCATTGTTGAACCGTATGGCAATTTCGCCCGGGTTGGTGTTTTGTTGGAATGAAGCGGGAGCTCTAGAAACCCCTTTCTGGTAAATTCAGTAACTTTTTCCATTACGTAGCTGTAGGGCCCTCTAAATAAATAAATAAATAAATAGAGTAGTGTAAGTTTTACACCTCTGCTTCGTAATTTGTGATTCTAAAAACGGTTAATAAACATGAGCACAATAATAGGCTAGCTGCAATAAATACGCTATTGATGCCGATATGCTTTCCTATTTGTGGAGCTCTACCGTACTTTTATGTGCTTCTTTTTCTAGCGAAAGCAAATGCTATTAGGCGATAATTGCCAATGCCATTTTCTGCTGATGCTGCTATAAACACATACCCGGAGGCCGTGAAACGCTAAGAAATCGAACCAGGAACCTGGAGTCGGGTGAATGCGAAAGTGGTGCCTCTCCTTACAGCGCTACTACGCACCTTCGCGGAAAATTACTAGTACACAATTGGCTAGAATAAAAGGAAGATGTGGTTGCATTCGAGTTAGTGTGAGCTTGAGCACCTAAAGTGTCCATTTCGTCCCACTAGCCACCACGCTTTTCGAGATGGTTTTGACGGGATTCACTATGAAGCTACTAACTCCCTTCCGGATCGTGTCGTAGCGGGAGTACAGTTACGGGAGAACCGTATCCTTTTCAAAAATGCCGAAAAAGCCGCATTTCGAGGCTTCTTCGGCTTTTCGAGATAACTTCCTCCAGAGTAACTATTTGAGAAAGCAAACACATTTTTGCGTTCAGCAGCTCAGGCTCTATCAGACAGCTTTGAAAAAATTATCAAAAATGTCAAATTTTAACCGATTTTTTCTAAATGTTAATTTTACGTTCAAAATCATGCTCCACTATGAGGGTGGGTGGTCGCGGACGAGTTGAGGGTCGCAAACATCGAAAACCGTTGCGTGCTCGCAGTTCCTCTAATTTGAGGTTTTTTCAGAAACGGTTGGTACTATTCGATTCGTCTCTTCGAGATCTACCCAATCACTTATACAGTTTTACCAGAGCACCGCATTTTCTTAGTGGTGGCCAAAAATGACTGGAGCAGGCTCTTTGCAATTGGAGCAGCTCATTTTTTTAAGACTTGCATGTTCTCGGAGTATCTCAAGCATAGCGTAAAGTGATGTGTCATGCCAGGAATCCCCCAGAGTGCGCCGTGCAGAATGCGTATGGGATCAAACCCATCAATCGAGTGGGCACGATAGGTTGTAAAGTGTGCGTTGGAGCCGGCGAAATCCGCGACGAGTCGTTGAAAAAGCGGCGGGGACTTATGGTACAACCAAGTATATTACGACCATTTACTCGCGGATATATCAGTGTGTTCTGATGCGAGCAAGAAGGTAAGAACTATACTGTGTCTCCTGTAGCGCACCTACGAGTGCAATAAATAAATAAATAAATTCGAAAACATCGATTTTCGATGACGTCGTCGTCCTTTTGCCAAGGTTCGAGCGGCCTCGGCACCATCTTGATGCGAAATTGTCAAAAATCGATTTTCCCAGAATTTTTCGAGATTGACACCGTTTAGAGCTCTTTGAACAGCTGGGGAGCTGTGAGCAGGTAATCGTAAAATAGCTTAAGCGCTCTGCTCGCGTACGCATTTGAAGGCCGTTAGCTCGCCGCGTCTTCCCTCGGTATTCCACCGATTTCAGAAAAAAATGCGTCACACAAGGCTAACCTGCATTTTCGCACCGCTGTAACTTAGTCTCTTCATGAGCTACACCGTTCTGCTTTGATATTCTTTGAGACCTTGTGCCACCTACAAAACCCTCAAGCGGCAACCGGGAAGTTTTGCACTTGACAGAGTTATTGCACTCCGAACACCCCGTAGGTGCAAAAGGCCTCGCCGGAACAGACTGCAGTAATTCCTGAGTAGGGCGGCTGGGAATTCCTCATAAAACTCTCCAAACGCCCACTCTACAACCTGTCGTGCCCACTCGATTGTGGGTTTGATCCTATACGCATTGTGCACGGCGCACTATCAGGGAATTCCTGGTATGGCAGAGCATCCACGTCATGCTTGAGATAATCCGAGAACATGCAAGACTTGGAAAATAAGCTTCTCCGATCGCAAAAAGTCTGCTACAGCCATTTTTGACCACCCACTGCGAAACCGCGGTGTTCTGACGAAGTTGTATACATCGTTGTGTAGAACTTGAAGGGACGAATCGAACGGTACCATCCGTTCAAAGAACCTCAAATTTGAGGAATTGTGAGCACGCAACTGTTCCCGACGCCTTGCGATCGACAACTCGCCCGCGACCGCCCTTCGCAATGGAGCGCAAGTTTTCAATTTCGAACATTTTCATGGCTCCATATAAGCAATGTATACCAAATGATAGAGCTCAAATATATCGTTAGTTTTTGAAATGAGTGAATTTTTGGCGAGTTATATCAAAAAGACGCAAAAAACGCAAAATCGCGGTTTTTGCGGCGTCTATTCAAAAGACGCGTCCGGTACTGTAATTCCGCTACTGTTCTGTTCCCTGTAGTAACTAACAGTGGTGATTGTATTGTTAAATAATTTGGATTGTATGCGGAATAAAGAAATAAAGAGGAAAAATGAAAATCCTATGAAGGCTTTTCGATCAACCCAATAGAAGGAGAGAAACGCATGAGAGATGAGAAACTATTTCTCTGGGTAGGCACATCACATCCAAATCAACAACATCAGCAACCAGAGGGAAGACGCAATTCGTCGAACATGAAGAAATGCAGGACATAGGGCAGGCTGGTATGCGCCTCGCTGCTCCAACGGCATTGAGCCTCTATGAATCGCGGTTGAAGGCAATGCGTCTTGTCAAATATTGACATTACTTTTCTGTCAATGCTCAGTAGGCATACCAAGAATACATAGAAGATCGGAATCTTCGCAATGATATGACTTCGTTCTTCTTCTGGTTAAAGCAATGTTTAGATTTTGGTTTGATATAGGAATGTCTCAAACCCCCACAGACCGTACCTCTCAAACGGATGAAATTGTGTAGGATTTAACGCGACAAATCAACAAATAGTGTTCTAATTTTTTAATGTATCTGTGCCCTCTATATATAAAAGACATATGATATAAAGCTGGATGGCCACGTGACGCTGCAGTCGTATGAGGCGCTGGTTGACGCGTGCGCCCGAATCCAGGTTCTTGGTTCGCACCAAGGTCAAGTGCGGGGCTCGATTTCTGGCCGAAAATTTACGACCCTCCTTCTTCTAGAGCAAGCTTCTTACAACCCCTCCCCACTCCCCTTTCCTTTGTCTCCAACGATAGTTTTATTTCTTATGCGTCTTGATTGCTTTAGCTTTTGAGCAAATTTTTGTGTCTCTGAAATGCTGTCTTCCCAGATCTGGCTTCGACAATATGGAGAGTTGAGCGCAGTTGTATTTCCTAGAGCTGGCACGTTATGAATATGGAGTTGAATCTTATAAAGTTTTGAAAGCTGACTGTTCTATAGTTAGAAAAATTGTTGTCGTGATCCTTCGGTCACGACTGATCGGTTCGAGGACCTTTTTGCACACTGAAAAAATCTTGTAGAAACCTTGTAAGAATAAAATACTGTGCAATAACAATTTGGGTAGAATCTGCAATTTGCATTTTTAAATAAAGTACAGTTTCAGACCACGATGCTTCTCCTCCCTCTAAAAAGGTGTCGTACAATACCTAATTCCTGTACAATCGACGCTTTGCGACAGATTTTTCTGTCGCAAACCGTACTGTAAAAAATATCCCTTAAAAAAGAGATAGCATGAAATTCTAAAAATTGTATTTTTCTCATCATATTCATCCTCCGCATGCTGTGGCCGTCAGAATGACAGCAAGTTTCACAACAACAACTGAAACTGGGGCTGTTCAGCAAAAAATAGAGAAAATTTTCTTCACATTTTGGTCTTCATTTCGCAAGCCATCAATCTCTTTCATATAAAACTGAGCTAAATAATGCGTGAAAGAACGTATTTTCTCCCGCTTTTGTTGCAAGAACTCTCGCAACTTCAAAAAATGTCCACGTTTTGTAGCTTTAAATCCTTGCCTTTCCCTGTTCAGTAAGTGATTCCTGTACGTTTAACGAACTATAACTTTTTGAGGAATATGGCAGCGGAGCTAAGCTTGCTTCCATCTATTCTCTACGCAGACGGCTCTAAGACGCTGGTTGTAATAAAGTTCACTTCCTTCTTAGGTGCTGTCCTCAAGCATCTTAATTTAGATTTTTCCTTGTTTTCCGCTCCTACCCGGTAGCTATAGCTTCATTTGGAAGGCCGTTGTGCGGTTGGTGTTAAGCACAATAAGGCCTTACATAGAGAAAAGAGTAACTAAGAATCATCTAGTACGCAAGCGAATGCTAGGTCTAACTTAAAAATAAAACTTTTCTCACATAGATTTGCTCACTTCGTTGTACCATCTTTCGTTGTTGGTAGGAATTAATTGTACTAATTTTAAGATAAGATCCATAGACTGATACGCAGTATAGGAAAAATGCTATTGTCCAATCATTTTTTTCGCCAACTGCCCCTTTCGGGTGACCACATTCATAAATTGGCTGTCAAGTTAAAAGCAGGAACAGACTTGGTTTTCTGAAGGAAGCAATGGCGAAAAACTGCGATAAAAATATGACCAAAAATAGTGAATGACGAGAAGGAGGGCTAAAAGCACACATCTCATGCGCATACCGGGTCAAAGTAAGAGAGGAGGGACGAAGGGGAAGTCGTGGGAGCCTGACGGCCAGAAGAATAAGCATATCGAGAGGAAAGTTGAGGAAAGGAAGAAATGTTACGATTGCCCTGGGCGATCGTTCAAACAGCATCGTAGTGAGATGATTCTCTACGTTTATAATGGAACATCAACAGTGGAACGACCTATTTTGTCATACAATGAAACTGCTGGCGAAATCGCTTAAGCGAACAAAGTGCTGAACTGAAAGCTGTGTCCGAGTAAGTGAGATACAGAAGAGTCACAGCTTCCAACCCTCTAGGAGGGCATTGTGAAGCAGAGCTGTACGTTTTCTTGCAGAACCATAGAATTGAAGCGCCGCATCAGCTGACAAAACACTGTCGAGGCAGACGGTGTTCACACAAATAGCCACCCAATTCCCCGCACAGTTATTTCAGTCCCAAAAAGTGTTCTATTCGAGTCCTTTTGAAGTCACAGCTCTAGAGCCCCCTTTAAACAATTTAAGAAATGCGCAATTTCCGGTTGTTTCAAAACCAGCGCACCATTCATTCTCCTCTTCCATTCAATTCGTTTTCGACATTCAACGACGATGGCCGTCATAAAATTTGTCATGAATGCTAGAAAATGTATGCTTTCGATTTTTCACTCTGTAACAGACGTAATGCATTCGTCAGCCTTCGGCATTTGTCATGTTTAACATAATTAGAATACCGCCTACGTACGTTTTTAACTACACTTTCTTATCAGGCCTGTCATAAGTCGTCTCCTAACGCTCACTATTGTTGTGCTCGAGTAATCGAATTCAATTATTTGCTCGAATATTGTACACGAATTTTTATCCGACTATTCGATTATTCTAGATGTAAATGGGATATCCCTCATCATTTGAACATGAGCATCTTCGTCATAATAGGCTACAAAAATTACAAGACCTATCGACTTGGTGAAAACAGTTACATGCCATAGACTCCTACATTTCACTGCTAATAATAACATCGTAAAAACTTCACTTCTCGATTTGTACCATTAACTGGCGAGTAGCAAGTGCTACGAGTAATTGGGAAAGCTGGTCAGAGATCTCAAAGGAAGTGGGTCTTGGAACTTAGCATTACACCACGATTTGGCGTTATGCACGTCGATGTAACGAAAGCTCAGTAGATCATCGCATGAGTTCATTACTGCTTCACAAACTTTAGCTCTTGTTGAGGGAGGAGGGAAAGTTCAGCTATTCTAGCGTAGGAATAGAGTCTAGTGCGGTGAAAGACTCCTTTGGATTCTTCGGCTAGCGTTCCCACCTTCAGGACTCGTACTCGCTTCTTCAATCGAGGTCGTTCGCATCTCGATAGACCTCGCATGTTGACCACACAACTCCGGTGAGGGTTCTTCGTGCCACTTTCAGGTAACTTCCTAACCTTTAACTGTTAACATTGTCACTCTGATCATGGTTCGTGATGAGGTTTGTCCATCAGCCGACCTCTCAACCCGAACCTGATGCTGGTACCCCTAGCATTGTTGCAACGTTTGAGATGCATGACGCAGCGGAGCTGCTACTCGAATCTGTGGCCGTTTGTGCACAAGACTATGTACTAACCATTTCCTGCATTCGTGTTCACCATTCGTTTTTCGTAGCGCTTCGTTTTTAGCTAAATATATGATGTTGACTAGGTACGGCCAAAGATCCCTTGATATTGCACGCGACTAGTAAAACTTCTGAAATTAGGCTAACCCTGTTAGAGGACTGAAAAGTTTATCAGTAAAGTTTGCTCAAGTTCTGTGATGTGATAAAGGCATCCAAATTAAACCATTAGAGTAAAACGAGTATCCCTTGTGGTACATAACTGTTGCAATGCTGATCATTTCTTTTCTTGGAGTTATGTACTGTTCTTTATGAATTTGCCTCTTTCTCATATACATGGAAACTCCAACTCCGCGTGCTTCTTATGTCTTGCCTAAACGTAGGAAAGAAGAAATTTAATTTCTTAGAGCAAGAAAACGATTTTATTTCGACGACGTTTAGCCGTGTCAAGCTCAGAGTATTCAGTAAAGGTTCGTGTTAGCTCTATCAAGGCGACTACCTAATACCGATTTAATTTAGAGAAGAACGTCTTAGGATGCTTGTTGGAAGAGAACGCCTTAGAAGGCTTCTTTTTTTTTGAGGCACGGGTACCATATCTCATATTATCCTTATACTTGTTTCATAGAGGCGTTATTTCCTGTCTAAAAAAGAGTTTATAGTTTTTCGTGTTGTGCAAGTAACGTACTCGGTGGAGGCGCTAACCATCGCGTGTATCCCGAATGAGATTTAAGGTTCGGGTAGCCTCCCCCTCATTCCGTGGCCAGCGGAGTTTTTCGGGTGCGTTACCTTAGGTGTCTCCCACTACTGTAGAAGGCGGAGCGAACTGCTCGATTACTGTAGGCCGACCGCGTGCGGCAACGGCCTCGGACGAGATCTCACGATGAGATGAGGCGAGTCCAGTAGACCGTGTACTGCTGCCGTGGAGCACATGTCGGACGATGATATTTCTGAGATTAGACGGGAAAAGGGACAATACACTAAGTTTCTTCCTTTCTACACTTTCTTAGTCTACGAGAGCTCTAAAGGATTCGCTCAAGCCATATTCCCTATTCAATTTTTTCTACGTGCTTTTTTCTTTTACTTCTTTTGTAGTTTGTTAGTTTACTAGCGAGTGGATATGGCTAACTCTTCGTTGCCTTCGTGAAGATGTATCACATGGCAAACCAGGAGGCACTCAGCGTCTCAAAGCAGAAAAAAAAAACTTTAAAATACGAAAACTAGAAGAACAAAAGGAAAGAAGGGCAAAAATGAGTAAAGTCCTCATCTACAGCCCTACGACAGAAAGTCTACTCCGCGGCGCATAGTCTGCTTTGTTCATCTGTTATACCTCGTCCAAGGCGGGCTCATCCATTCGCCAAGCTACAGTATATAATCGGGGGCGGATGCGGGCGGCGGAATGCTACCGTAACTCAAGGAGCCACCTAAGGTACGAACCCGAGTTTTTCCACCCTCCGGAGGAGGTGATGTGGTACAATGCTTGCTTGCGAGGGATAGAACACTGACTTGTTCATATGCTAGCCACCGCAAGCCTTGAATACGCCAAAAATCCATTCGAGTTATCTTTGTGATACCTCATAAAGTTTAACACGTGACGCATTCCGGCAAGAATTTGATTATCGCTGACATTTGACCGTTTGTCCTTTATATGCGTTATTCAGCAGATAACTAAAAAGATTTTTGAACAGTAGATATAGGTGCTCATGTTACTCTACATATACTCAAAAGTACTGAACCGAAATTGAAGACGTGTTGTTGGATGATCACTTTTTATTTAGTTGCCCCACATATCTTAGAATTCTAGG
>OX377206.1:27955040-28024444 GCA_947396885.1 Heligmosomoides polygyrus polygyrus
CTTTCTTCTCGAAGGAAAACTATTCTACTTTTGAAGAACTGCCATAACATATATAAACTTTCGCTGCTTCGCTGCAATCGTTCGCAGTTTTAGGAACTTAGCAGGTGTGTGCTATCCTTCTGAGTATAATGGCAAGTCTAACCATACATGCGTGCTGGGATTATGGCTTCAACATCTTTGCTTCACAATGCTCAAGCAGCTAGTGAAACAAGCTCTTGATTTGAAGAGGATGAAAATACTTTTTCAGTGCAGGTCGATTCTGTAGATCACTGCTTCAGATCATATTGTGCCGTCCCTGCTTTACAGAATTTGGACTCGTTCCAACAGTGGGATGTTACGACAACCCATTTAACCTAACGTGTCGTCAATACGTCATAGTGAGTTTTGTTGCCAGAACATGAGCACCTTTATAAGCTATCACTATAAAAGGGTCGAATAGAATCTCTTCTCCTCAGGATAATAATCCATATAATCCATAATCGCCTCAAACAGTACGCAACTCCCACATTCGGTAGTTCCGTGGCTCAGTTATTGATTACCACGGAGTTGGCATGATGGCATCACCGGCCCGAAGACGTTGTGGCCCCGCAGCGACTGCTCTTACGATAACGGTTTGAAAACATGGCGCCCTTGTAAGGCCTCTGTTATACTCCGCGGGAGCATCCGTGGAACGTCCGCTGACTAGGGGTGCACCGCGGACGGCGGGCGTGGCGGGGCGCGGCGACTGGCCAGGTGAGGGATCTCGGCGCGATTCCCGCCCTTCTGCGGACGCTCCCACGGGAGTATAACTCAGGCCTAAGCTCGTCATCGTTGTTGGAAGAAAACAGCCTCGTCGTTGCTGGAAGCATTGATGCTAGGTCTACGCGAAAGCTGCTTCTTGTTTTCAACGAAATAGAAAACCACGTAGATTTAAGTATGTATTCATAGATTTAGAAGCTGTGAAGTGTTTGGTTATGTTCTCTTATTCTGTCGCGGACGTCCCGCGGAAGCTCCCGCGGGAGTATAACAGGGGCCTAAGAACGTCTTGTTGTGCAGAACTCACTATGATGTCTTTGACGGCAAGTTAGGTTAAATGGGTTGTCGTAACATCCCACTGTTGGAATGAGTCCAAATTCTGTAAAGCAGGGACGGCACAATATGATCTGAAGCAGTGATCTACAGAATCGACCTGCACTGAAAAAGTATTTTCATCCTCTTCAAATCAAGAGCTTGTTTTCACTAGCTGCTTGAGCATTGTGAAGCAAAGATGTTGAAGCCATAACCCCAGCACGCATGCATGGTTAGACTTGCCATTATACTCCAGAAGGATAGCACACACCTGGTAAATTCCTAAAACTGCGGACGATTGCAGCGAAGCAGCGAAAGCTTATATATGTTATAGCAGCTCCTCAAAAGTAGAATAGTTTTCCTTCGAGAAGAAAGCTATGCTCAGTAACTCAAACAAAGGAAAAGAAATTGTCTCAGTGATTACTTTAACTACTATTATGAGACCTGTTGCTCTACTATTTATGGAGTTCTCGCTGCGTAAACAACGGATGTGCGCTTTATTTGAAAGAAGATGCTAAGCAAAAAATATATCAGTTTTATACCAATCATAGATTCCCTTTCTTACAAAAGATGATGTCCTCAGGTTTATATCCTCAACAGTCCAGATTCGCACCCAACTCATCCAACACATTTGAGCCAACGGCTGCCTATAATAAGATATCGAGCTGGCACGGCTACAGCACTGGTCCGGAGACGTGGTGGTCCTGTAGCGATTGCTGTTACGGTAATGGTTTGAAAAGCTGGCACACTAGTAAGAGGGGGGAGGGGTAGATGGGAAGGGGAAGTCTCGATGGTTTCATACCCCAGAACAACTCACTAACTACTCTCATGATCATGAGAAAGCAGAGTAAGGTTGAAACATGTTCAGGTTTTCAAGTATTACCTTTCGTACTGCTAGTCAGGGAAGAAAGCTGCACAAGCTGAGCAGATGGTTTGAAGTGAGCGACCTTAGATCAGCGATGTTGCAACATCGCGCGAAGCGGACGTGCGAGACAAGCCGAGAAGCGTGTCGTAGCACTTGTGATATAGAATTGGACAGTGGGATAAGGTGAGGTAGGGTTCTCAGAGGGTTCCGATTACGTTCCTGTCCACCCCATCTCATTCATGCGGTTTATACCACAAAGTCTGCCCTGACAAACATACACACATACAGAAATTTTAAGGACGGGATGGGCAGAAATTTTAAAAACTCAGTCACCGGTGTCGGGTGCCTACTTGCAAAAGCAACATTCAAATCCGCAAAGCTCTCTTGAAGCAACACAGCTCCGGTCTTGCGATCTACTATGCCTACAATTCATACTGCATACCTGCGCTTGCGGAAGCCGGCAAGGCATATCATGTATTGACGCTGCTCATACCTTCTCCTCCTTTCCTGTATCTTCTGCATCATCAGAATATGTTTGCAAGGCATGTCCGTCGTTGAATACTCTGAAATGGCAACGCATTCATCCGGGCTGTTGTGAGTAATTCCGTTCACAGCTCTTTGGCACAGACTGTGCCAGATGGCTTTAGACTCGCGACTGACGCACGTGCAATAGTGGAGACGCGGGCAAATTCTTTGCAAGGCGCGACGCGCAACGAATACGCCCGGCACAATTCAATCAATGAAGAATGGGGTTGGTGCCGTCACCATCACTTCTCGCTTCCCCTTCAATCTCTACGCATCTTTCGTCTTGCTGGACTCATAAATTTGAAGAATTACATTTCCCGACCGTTCAATAGTGTTTTCGCACCTTCCACTAGAAATTAAGCACACGATAGAAAAAGATGGAGACGAGTTTTTCCCAACATCACTGCAAACACTGTTGCATTACCCTGCAGTGGAATAACGACGGAAGTTAAAAGTTTTGAAATTGACGCATCAAATGCACATATGTTACACACACATATGTGTTAACCTGCTTTGGCTTGGGTAAAGGTGATGTAAAAAATATACATTGCGACCCTCACCCCCCCCCCCCCTCCTCCTCTCTAGTCTTGCACTCGAACGTGTTTTAGTGTATCTCGACTGCAGTTCTAGTCCTTCCAGGACCACGCTGCGCCATTTCTGGTAAGTTGTACTTCATACATCTTCGCATATTAGGCGAGAATTCCCTCAATACAATCGAAGATTATCCCACTCCCCGGGAAACCGACGATAGCTTCGTTCATTTTTTGACATCTTTCGTCAATTTATTTAGGATAGAAGGATATTGTGCAAAGCTCTTTCCATGATTTACATAATGCTCACCTGAAGGATCATTTCATGGTACAGATCGAGCAACAAAAAGAATAATTATAACAGCTAATTACAAAGTTAGACACGGTCCTCCCCGATAGCAGCGTTTGGAGCCTTATAGGAAGGAGTTTCATCAAAACGCATAGATAAAGGGGAAAACTGAAAACCACTCAGACACAACGTAAGAATGACAACGAACATGAAGGCAAATACAACATGGAATGCCGTGGGCGTCAGTTCTGCCCTACGGTACGCCGCGCGTGCGCGTCGCTCTCGCTGCCACACGGACCACTGTGATGCGGGCAACGTTGCCTTAACCGTCATTTGACATGCGGTGCAACTCACTGCAGTGCTCGGAATAATGCTTTCTGAGCAGAAAATTCCAACTACAGCATGAAGAGGGAAAGCTGAACGTACACGAGCTCTTTCGCAGAAGCATCGACGTGTGATTTCTCAACAAGTGCTATTTTTCAGGATACTATGTCGAGTTTTCGTCACAATTATAGTCCTCCCACAATTTTTACGATACTCTATGTGTCTTGAGGGGAGGGGAGGGGAGGGGGGGGGGGGGGGTGATGGGGGTGAGGTAGTTGTCCTATTACCCTGCCAAAAAGCGATTTCACGTTGGAGTCAATTAGGCATTTCATTTAAGTGTGGCTGTGGCGTCCTGCCTCCTTTTGCTATAGAACCACTCGAAGCCAATTCTGGTCCAGGTGGATTTCATTTTTTTCCAGGTACTAAGCGGGATGGTGCCCTCTGTACACCGCAAGGTTTCTTAAAACGGGTAAGTTAGATCAGGCACAACCTGGAGTTCCTTCCCTTGCCTAGTTCTGTGCTCTCCTCCGTGCCAGCGCAGGAGAACACAGAAACCGTGTTTATTTGAGTGTTCACGACCATGGTCTCATAACATGGCACCAGCCCGCTTAGTACCCTTTTCCACATAGTCGGGTGCAGATCGAGTAACGCAAGAGGATTAATCGTAAGTATTAATCAGTTAGATACAGTCCTCCCCAATAGGAGCGTTTGGAGCCTTATAGAAAAACCTTGTGTGACATTGAGTTTCATCACAACGCATAGATAAAGGGGAAAATTGAAAACAACTCAGAAACAACATAAGAACGACAACGAGTATGATAGCAAACGCAATGGGCAGACGGAATGCTGTGGGCGTCAGTCCTGCTCTACAGTACGCCGCGTGTGCGCGTCGCGCTCGCTGCCATTCGGATCACTGTGATTCGGCCAACGTTGCCTCAACCGTAGTGTGACATGTTGTGGAACTCACTGCAGTCCTCGGAATAATGCTTTCTGAGCAGATAATTTCCCAATTACAGCGGAAAGGGAGAAAGAACGTACGCGAATTTATCACAGAAGTATCGACGTGTGATTTCTTGACAAGTATTGTTTTTGCGATAGTATGTCGATCACTTTCTGGCACTAGTTAAAAGTTCCGACTCCATCGACAAGACTTCGGTCAAAAATTTTTTTCGCTGAAACTTTATCTAGGGGGGGGGGGGCTATTTGGGGAGCTGATCACAAATCTGATATCCGTTTTTCACGATTCGGTCGGAGACCACCCATACCGATAAAATGGGTGGTCCAGGCAGGGTCACCGATTTTGCTGAAACTTCGTCTAGGGGGTTATTTGGGGTGCTGATCACGAATCTGACATCCGCTTTTGAAATTGCGGCCGATTACGGTAGGTTACGGTAGCTAAAGGTAACCAAGGCTGCCGAAGTCATAATCATCGATTTTCCCCAAACTTCGACTAGGGGGGTTATTTGGAGTGCTGATAACGAATCTGACATCCGTTTTTCATTTTACACCGGAGTTTGGACGAAATCGGTGACCATTACCTTAGTCACCCGTACCTTCCGTAACTTACCGTACACCAGCGCAAAACGAAAAACGGGTGTCAGATTCGTGATCAGCACCCCAAATAACTCCCCTAGACGAAGTTTCAGCGAAATCGGTGCCCCTGTCTGGACCACCCATGTTAACGGTATGGGTGGTCTCCAACCGAATCGTGAAAAACGGATGTCAGATTCGTGATCAGCACCCCAAATAACCCCCTAGACAAAGTTTCAGCGAAAATTTTTTTTCGACCGAAGTCTCGTCGGTGGAGTCGGAACTTTTAACTAGTGCCGACTTTCTTAAACGTTCTAATGACTCCACAATTTTTACGATACTATGTCTTCTGGAGTGAGGGGGGGGGGGGGGAGGGTGAGTTAGTCGTCCTGCTACCCTGCCAAAAAGCGATTGCACATTGGACGCAATTATGTATTGTATTAAAGCAGTGTGGCTGTAGCGTTCTGCTTCCTTTTCTTACAGGACCACTCTGCACTCTGCCCACTCCTGGTGCAAGTGAACTTCACCCGCCTTCTCTTGTAGTTGGGTATCCACTAAACCGAATCACGCATTTTCGGATATCCGGCCGAATTTATCCGGTTTCAGATTATCCGAAATCTGGCTCGGTTAAAAATGGCGTTATCTGAATCATCCGAAGATCAGAGAGTTTCACAGTTACCCTCATCTGAATCATCCGAAAATTCGGAGTTTTGAAAAATTCAATGATTCGGATAGAATCGGATAAAAGGATGTTAGCACGCCCTGCTGCGGAACTCTAGGCCGATGGTAACCTGACGTTTTTGGGATGGATTTTGCAATCATTCGGAGAGAATTTTCTTAGAGCTCGAGTGACTTCTTTTGAGTCATTTCGTAGTCATTTCATAGCCCTTCATCTCCATCAATCGATAATGATCAAATTATTGATTTTTTGCGGATGACGTTCAAACGGTCAGACTTTAGCACTGGGGGTAGTTGTGGTCGCTGAACACGAATCTGAAGTTCGTTTTTGAAGTGTCGATCGCCATCAATCGATATTGATCAAATAAACGTTTTCTTTGTGGATGTCGTTCATTTTTTTCGATGTTTTTCTAAGTTGCCCCAATTGACGTAGTTAAGATGTCTTTCCTGAGGAAACCATGACACAGGTGGCAGCTACAATTGATGATGAGAAGATATTGTCACGGCGAAGCCGTTAAGAAGCCGTCAGTGCGGCCGAGAGGGCTACTTGAAGGATCATTTCGTGGTACAGAACGCAAGAGGAATAATCCTAATATTAATCAGTTAAACACGGTCCTCCCAGCACAGAGTTTTAAGCACTATAGGAATACCATCAAAGTTTCATAACAAGGCACAGATGCAGGGAACTGAAAACAAGACGACGTTCTTACTAGGATACCACGTTTTGAAACTGTTACCGTAATAACAATCGTTGCGGGATCACCACGTATTTGGTTCAGCGTTGGCATGATGTCAACTCCACGGTAATCAATAATGGAGCTATGACACTACGGAAAGGAGGCGTTCCATACCCTTTGAGGCGGTTCTGGATGAAAAATTTTGAAAGGAATTGCTATTTGACGGTTCTATAGAGCTAAGCTGTAGGAGTGCTCAAGTAGTGTCACCTAAGAACAACCGTTGCTAGACCATCATGACGTTTATGGATTGCCAGACGGTTGGGGCTTCGTCCCCAAAACCCCGAGAATAGAGCAACGCCTACTTTCCTTCATTCTCCTTTAAGCCTTCTTACTTTTATGAAGTAAAACACCGGTTCTACTATATAGATTAGAGCAGCGGAATATGGCAGGGCAGAATCTTCACTGCTTCTATGGAACCCATCTACCCTTTATCGCATGTACGTGATTTATTCTTCGAAGAGCCCATTCTCTACGTGGCGAGAAACAGATAATGAGGGTCTCAATCGGAAGTGCTTAATCTGAAGAAACATAGTTAAAATTAATAGGTATTGGTCGACAGGTCGATACCGTTTACGGTCCGACGGCAATAATACTCCGAATCCTATAACCATGATAAAAAAGGAGTACGTACGGATTTAGACTGCTACGAAAGCAGATCAAATATCTCAACCCTTTGTAGGAAAACGAACAGCAAATCACACAGAACCATGTGATGATGTTTTTGCAAAGCATTAGTTTCAATCAATCACTCTTACTTCTGCTGTTACACAGAGAGAAGTTCTCAAAACAGTGCAGCAACAGTTTCGTCGGTAGACGTTAAAACAGTCATTGAAACAGTTTCTTTTCCTTTGCTTGAACTACTGAGCATATTTTTTTTACTGGGAAGAAAGATTAGCTTATTTCTGGAGGGCTGGCGAAATGTAAATGAGTTTGCGTTGCGCTTCTGTAACCATTCATAATTTCAAGAACACAGAAGTTATAGTTTATTCTTTAGGAATGTAATACAAGATCTAACCATACATGTATGGTGAATATATTGCTTGAGCATGTTAGCTTTACAATGCTCAACGACCTAGTAGACGTTCAAGGTGATTATTACTTGTAATCGCCTTCAAAGGCCGATGAGCTAGTACAGGGATGCCTGAAGAGGATAAAGACACTGATTCGAGGCAGACCTATCCCGTGGGCGGCCACCTAACCATATTGTTCCGCCCCTATGGGTTACAGAATTCGGACACATTCTTGCAGTTAAGTGTTATGACGATATTTAACCTAACTTGCCACCGAACACATCACTGTGAGTTTTGATGATACAAAGTGGGCAGTCTTTCAGTCCAACATTACAGAGTCTTCACGTAATAATTCTTCATAAATGTTCCATCCAAGGCCTCAAACAGTATAAAACATCCTCATTCCGCCGTTCCACAGCTATATTATAATATATTGATTACCGTGCAGTTGGCATGGTGCCAGCGCTGAACCAGAGGCATGATGATCCCGCAACGATTGTTACTACGGTAGCAGTTTGAAAACGAGGCACCCTAGTAAGGACGTCTTATGCGTCCGTTCTGCTCTATACCGTACGCTGCACATACGCGGCGCGATCGCCGCCACTCGGATCACTGGCATTCGGCCAACGTTGTCTCAACTGTAGTGTGGCATGGGGTGGAATTCATTGCAATCTTCGGAATAACGCTTGCTGAGCAAAGAACTCCCATTACAGCGAATCTATCGCGGAAGACATTTGACGTACGGTTAACGAAGGGTGGGTAAGCTGTTGGTGTTCCGCAATATCAACCCTCAATCGTAATGGAGTCTACCATAACCTATTCGTACTTCTTTGATTATCCTCTAAAACGAATTGAAATTGCATTAAGTTATCCTCTATACTTTGTATAAAGTATTCATTACCAGATCCAATATCGGCGGTTAACAATCGGCTAACCAAATAAGCTAACCGGCTAAGTGCTAATGTGCTCATAACTGGTGTAGAGCCGTGGTCAGATGTCTACACCCCTACCACTAACATCGGCGAGGTTTATCAGTGTGAGTCTACTGAACACTACGATGAACAAAGAGCTGAAGTTCCAAAGGAAAATAAGACCCAATACAGGGGAAGGGAGAAGAAGAAACAGGAAGAAATTAAGTTTGTCATCTTGACTCACAAGCAGGAATGTGCGGAATTTCCGTTTCCGTGTTCCGAATTCCGGTTTCCGGCCATTTTTGGCCCCTTTCGTTCCGTTCCGTGTTCCGCCTATTTTTGGGCGGGAAGGCGGAAACGGAAACGGGCACTGTTCCACAGTTTTCTATTGAGCACAATCATCTTATCAAATAAAAAGAGTTCTCCTTCATATAATTGTGAAAGAAATACTGTTTGACAGTATTTCTCTCACAATTATCGTGTAGACTCAGCAATAAATTCTTAAAATTGGTTTGATTACCAAAAAAAGCACTCAAAAATGGCAACGGCTAGGTGAAAGACAAAATTAATGTACCACAAAGCCTATGTATGCATTGTATGCTAAGAAAATGCAAGCAACATAGATCAAGAATTTTATGATAATTTGAATGATCATAAAATTCTTGATCTATTAGGTACAAATAGGTGCAAAAATCCTGTAAGCCTAAAGCACAGTATCACGAAACAAAGGGTTCAGTTAAGGTTGTGCCATGCGCAAGATTACATCAGTGTTCCTGACCAAAAAAGCAAATTTCAATTTTTAATTTCGTTAGGTGCAATGTTCATCCATATGGAGTTATGCGATTCATTTTTCAATGAGGCATCAGGAATATCTACAATTTTTATTGATTAGGGTGATTTGTTACACAAAACTATTGCTTCGAGAACCATCTAGGAACTGTCCAGCTGTGTCACCTTGAGCGTAGGATTTCTAGGCTGGCACAGACTGAATGTAAGTAACGTCATGTTGTTGAGTCGGTTAAGTTTACCGCTCAAAAAATAGCAGCATCAAAGAAGTCAGCGAAAAACCCGTCGCAGGAATCAGATACGGAAAGGCTGCATGCTGAAATGGTGAAAAATAATAAGATAAGACCCTGAGTTTGTTTTCGTTTATTGGTCTTTAGGTTATCTTAACAATATTATGAATTCGTGCTTCGTTATATTATGTTATGATGAGGATGAGCATTAAAATGTGGAATATCCTGCTGCTCGCAAAGTTCTGAGCAAGAAAAAGTACAATAAACACCGCTTCTGACGCCGTTTCAGATGTGTTTCTGAAAAAAATGGCGAACATGTGTCATTTCCGTTTCCGTGTTTCGTATTCCGGTTTCCGGCCATTTTGAGCGTTTCCGTTCCGTCTTTCGTCTTCCGCTTTTTCCAGAAAAATTTCCGCACATCCCTGCTCACAAGGGAACTGTCGCAACGGTACCCTGGAAAGGCAAGAACGAATAGTATAGGAAGAATCTCCGTCCTCCAAATGGTGGCAAAACATGTTTTGTTTTTGCCGAATCCCTGTGGCAAACGAGTAGTAGGGTATAATGGTTAAGGGTTCGCAGTGTCGAACTTACCATGGCGGCGCAAGGAGCTTTTTCGTGGCTTGGGTGGCGCAATGGTAGAGCTGCTGCTTTGTGGTCGTGATGTCGATGATTCGGTTCCCCAGTCGAGTCGCGTTTTAGCACTTTTACCATAGCATCGGATTTCCGTAGAGATTTCCAAATCTGAACCTTTTTTGAGTTTGCGATGTTTCCACTTCTTATTCCTTGTTGACATCTCGTGATGCACCAGCAATATCCCAAATATGCAAAAAATTACAATATATGAAATATTTATGAAAAATCTTGAGCACCAATTATACACAGGCACAAAGTGCATAAAACAG
Source organism: Heligmosomoides polygyrus polygyrus (assembly GCA_947396885.1). NCBI lineage: Eukaryota > Metazoa > Nematoda > Chromadorea > Rhabditida > Heligmosomidae > Heligmosomoides > Heligmosomoides polygyrus. The sequence goes on from OX377206.1 coordinate 27,965,405, forward strand.
TAAAACCGATCACAGTATGGGTAATGTATGGAGGCTACAGTTTCTTCACATCCTGAGTCATCACATGAGCCTAGATCTTATAGGAGTGCCGTTCCACTCGGGATTTCGAAGCAACCAGGATGTGTGGTGGTGATGTTTCATTTTCATTTGTTTTATTTTTTTCTCAGAAAAGTCAAAGCAGTAGCCAGTGCTTTCTCTGCTGCGAGATTGTTCGACAGCTCCTGCCCAGTGGTACTCCGATTCAGTCCAAGTCTGGAATCCACGATACAGTCCCATTTTCCCCGGTTGTCAACTTTGTGAAAAACAGCAGTTCAAGTACAGAAAAATCTTTTCTTCCGAAATGGTCTGTCCTCCAGAAAACGTGAGTGCTTTCACTATTTAGTGCGTCGTGACTTCGGCACAATCCTCTTCTGATTTAAACTCTTGAAGCTCTTCTTCCACTACCTTCAACTTCTCCACTTCGTCGATATCCAGCTGTCGCAATTCGAAATTCTGTAGGACACTTGCTATCCTTCATCTCGTCTCTCCAAGTAACAGCATCCAGTGGAGATCCACAGTGTTAGTAGGTGAATAACCACGAGCATTGCCAGAAATAGTAGAGGTGGTGTTAGCAGCAGCTTATTAGACCGCTCGACTTTGTAATCATAACGGAGGCGACAATATTGATCGAGGTGGTGGGTCAACTTGAAGATCATGAGGTCCTCTTTTGCATTGTGAGTACACCGTGGTGCCATTCACCTCACCGACACAGGCAAATTGCATATAAAGCAGTTTTCTAAATTCCGCCGCTAGTTCGTGTTGCTCCCACGCCAAAATTTCTTACTTTGACAATGAGAACCATTAATTGGCGTGAAAGTTTCATATATCAACGTATTTTGCATACTCGGGACGTTGCTGGTGCATCATAAGATGTCGACAAGGAATAAGTAGTGAAAACATCACCGCAGCAAACTCCAAAAAAGGTTCAGATTTGGAAAACTCTATGGAAATCCGATACTATAGTAAAAGTAGCAAAAACGCGACGCAGCTGGGAAACCGAACCCACAACGTCACGACCATGAAGCAGCAACTCCACAACTGCGCCACCCAAGCCACGACGTAGGCTTCTTGCACCGCCGCGGTAAGCTCGACACTGCGGACCCTTAACCATTACACCCTCCTGCTCGTTTGCCACAAAGGTTCGGCAAAAACAAAACACGTCCTGTTGCTATTTGAAGGGCAGAAATTCTTCCTATACTACTCATTGTTGTCGTTCCGGCGTATCGTTGACACAGTTCCCTTATCAACGGAGTGTTCGCCTCAGTGTCCCAGTGATATTATCTGCAGCGTCCGAAGTAATACATTTAAGAAGCAAGAAATGAAGAGGAGTAGATGCTTCACCGACCACCCACACGAAGACGTGAAGCATTGTAGCTGGCCTAAGCATAATTTCAAACGATCACAGTATACGCAATCCGATAACTGCAGCTCCGTGTTGGCGTCCTGTTATACATAACAAAGCGCAATAATGGAGCAACGAATAGAGGTGATAAAGACCACGAATCTGTTTGTTCATAATTTCTTTCAAGCTCTGGCGCAAATTACTTTTCGCCGCCAATCCCTTGTGGGGTAGTGAGAGCTTGTTGACATTGCTTGGAGGTTGAAGGATTAACGAATCTTACGTTTCGGCGAGGTCACTTTCTTCAAAGCCTGAAAGGAAATAGATTGGTGCGACCATTCGACCAATGGTCTCCTCAACCCTACTGGGTTTTGAGACCAATTAGAGTTACACAAGATGAGAAGACAGCGATCAACCTCACCTAACCAAAGATTGACAGCCGATCAATGGAGTAGGCTCGCGACGGTGTCAAAGGAGACAGTACCCTGACTAGAATGCTAGCCTAAGGTACGGCTTGAGCTCCCGGGATATGTATAGGCATTCCCTCTTTCGGTTGATTTTCAGGTAGTAGCCTGTATCCAAAAGGCACAAGTGCTTTCTTCGTCGACGCTTGGGTTCACGCAAACCGTACTGCCCTGGTCGCCTGGCGATATTTGGGTAGGTGAGGTTGATTGCTGTCTCCTTCTCATCTCGTATACGTCTAACTGATCTCAAAATCCAGTAGAGTTGAGAAGATCTTTGGTCAAGTGGTCACGCTTAAGTTTATTTCTTCAAGACTCTGAAGGCGATTACGCCGAAACGTAAGCCTAATAAACGCTGATAACAACCTCGCCTAGTGTTCAAGGAAAAGCACCTACTTCTATAGAATTTCTGCAATTTCTTCCAACTTAGTTCCGTGGTCTCTGCTCATGTTTTTCACGATTTGCCTTACTTCTGTTCATATTTTCGAACTTCTTCCACGTTACGTCGCCCTTCCCGCGCTTTCCTATTGAGCCGTTCAGGCGAGGTTCTCATATTGAACTGCGTGCACGTGTGGTGGAGTCTTCGAGTTCAGAACCTAATAAATGAAGAGAAATATGTTCTCCAGTAAGAAGATTACGGCTTTGGACGCTATCGTACCCGTGCTCACGTTTAGTTCGCTCAGCAAGCCGCTTGTTGGACGTATTGCATCTCAATAGTTTATTACAATGATCCGCTTGGTTGACGTCGTCCACTATAAATTAGATCCGAATGAACCATTTTCGGATACCCTATTCGGATAACCTGATTCGAACCATCCAAAAATCCGGGGTCCACGAAATTGTCATTATCCGTGTTGTAGTCGTCCAGGGTAGAACAGCTTTATTGTGAAGAACAGCAGCCAGGACGAATGAAGAACCGATGCATAACAATCGGGGGCTATTTATAGACAATTCGGGGTCCAGTTATTACGTGGCTGTGACGTGGATATTACGTAGGCAACACATTACTATGATGTAGACGTTAGGCGGCAATGACATAGGTTCGGCGGTCACTAGGTCTTGATCGACATGTATTACTGCTCAATGCCTACAACAATCCGAGTCATCCAAAAATCCGGGGTCCGCAAAATTGCAGTTATCCGAATCATCCAATTATCCGAAGAATTTCGATCGAATCCAAATGTATTTTGTCCACCCACAGTGGATCCTGTCCAGCGGTCAGTAATCATTCTTTAATATTGGCTCAACAAGCAACATATTCACTCTGACAGCCGTCTTCAGAAGAAAAGAATATATACGAACGCAGCGTCTCACTGACGTATTCAAATATTACAAGTGCACATCTAATACAACTAAGCGTGGTTGAAATTGAATTGAGCTGAGTGGGACACGGCATTTAGGGACAGAGACTAGAGCAATCCGATATAAGAGTCAGAAAACGAACATAACACTCTGCCAAGTAGATCTTCAGATATTCAACACTATATATTGCTCTTTATGAAAACGTCACAAACATCTGCAACTTACAGATTTAACTTAATGACGCAAAAATCCTGGCTGTCGACAGCGAGTTTTTATGCTTAGGGAGTCGGAGCGAGCGCACCACTCTCACAACGCAAGGTGTCCTTCTTGCATGTGCAATTCGAACAGCTTCCATGCTACGTCTGGAGTGTGCATGTCGTAGCACATCGTCCATGATGCACTCGAGTCGCCTTGTTCTGAAGTAGGACTTCCTCAATCGACACGCAAGAGAAACAATAAAGTCTGTTCTAGTTTCGAGGAAAACTCTGAGCGCTGTTTTCCCTTGAGAACAGGAGAACAGAACGATGAGGCCTGCGTCAGGGTCTTGCGGCACCGCAATCTCGTCCTTTTGCCTCCTATCGAGGTGGGACCCTCGCCAGGATGAGCCGCCGCGATGCCGCATGCCGTTCCGCGTCCTGCAAGTGTAACTCTAGTTCTCAGCCAAGAAGTGCGACTACATAATGTTTGCGAATTGCACCAGCTGAGCGATGTGACAGACCCCTGACTAGTGGCGGCAAGGCTGCATGCCGCAAAACTCTGACGCAGGCCTAAGAGATAACGGCGCTATACCAGTTAGCGGGGCAACCTTTCCTAGGCACGGATTTTTCCGATGTAGAATTCATGGAAGAGTAGCATATTAAGATTTACTTGCCATAATTCATCCCAGCTCCAGTATTCCGCTGGAATTTGGAACAATTGCAAGAAATACGAGTAAGAAAAGCCGCTGTCACAACAATACACCCACTTAACACACACTGCGCCGAGGTAGGCCTCAGGTCTCTAATAAGGATACAATTAGTAGGACTAATTCGCATTTAGTGCTTCGGGATAAAAAAAAGAATAGTGAAATTCAATTGTGCTAGTGGGGCGCTCCCTGGGTGTATTGAAAACCAGCATCTGAACGATCGAGCGGGTTATGTTCGAAGACCCTCGTTGCCCCTAACAACCTTGTTCATGAAGGCCCGGAAGGTTATGGTCGACACCGGCCTTTGCCCATCTTTCCAGAGACCACCTGAAGTTGATTAATCATCGAAGTTGCATCACCGCAAGTGAACACAAGCGAAAGGACATAAAGAACATCAAAGGTCTGGTCTACTTTGATAATGCAACGCTAATGTGCAATAGATGTATACAACTACTATGAATGCGGAGTTATTACACAGAATGTACTACTCTACAAAAAAGCTAGCCGTTTCGAGAAATTTGGCACGATTTATGCATATTGATAAAGGCAACATGTTTGAATAGAATTTGAAACACTTTTCAAATGATTCCATTCTAGCAGAGGCTTTCACTTTTTACAACGTCAGAGGAAGTGAAAGCGAAAAAAAAAATTAAGCGTTTGATGCCTGTTGAGGAATAATTGTGAAAAGCTCTTAGCTGTGCTAGAGCCTTGTTGTTGGCCATAGTCCAATGTAGTCGATCCTAACCCGAACCAGTTCTACACCGCCTACTTCTACTTGAAGGTGTCTGAAGACGTCCTATGACAAATCGCGAAGGTAAGTAAAGCGACGCACCCCCTAGCTGACAATGGAAGGATACCAGATCACAGTGGCTCATTGAGATAAGAAGTATATCACGGGATGCGGCTTCGAACGCTGATATATGTGTTCCCAAAAGCATCCGGAAACGGAATTGTATAGACCATTTTCAGTTGGCATTCTCGGCCCTCTGCCTGTGCTCAGAGGCTGTCAATCACAACAGGCTTAAGTAGGCTGGGAACAGCGCTGGCGGCCGAGCAGTGGTTAGAGGAGTGGATTGAGACGTGATAAGATGGAGTGGTTTATGTTTAGACTCTCCTGTGGTGCAGCGTTCTTGCACTTCTTAAAAAAAAAGTCAGCACAATCAACAAAATCACTCTGTGTAAAATCGCAAAGGAAAAGATAGTCAGAACAGAAACCTGAATCATTGGTACTATCATTTTCTCCCCTTCTGGATTCGAGAAAGTGCAACCTATGAATAAGGTTTCCTATCTGGCGACCTGTTTTGCGATTCCATAATACGTGAAGGGCTTTGGTGACTGTTATTGTTACTGGGATTGTGGTGACTCTTATTAGGAAGTGCAAAAATGCTCCGTCCCGGGAGAGTTGAACCACAAAGCACTCCATCTCACCACGCTGTTCCTCTATCCACTGCGCCATCACTGTTCGGCCGCCGGCGTTGATTCCAGTCTACTTGAGTTCGCCCTCTTTTGATTGGAGGATCCCGTACGCAGGCAGAGGTGTAAGAAGGCGATCAGAAAATGGTCCACAACTGCTTTCCCAGATGCAGATATGGAACACGTCTTTTGATAAGTAAACATTTAGAATCAGCCGCATCCCGTAATATACACAGCACCTCAAAGTGTCACTGCGAGCTGGCATCCTTCCCTTGTGAGTTAAGGAATAACTTCAACTGTGAGTACGACTTCTTCATCTCTTGGACAACTACTTGCGATTAAACTACCTGAAAGGAAGCAAAGGAAAACCGATGTGATCCACCAATTCGAAATGTGGAATGGAATCTCACCAAGAATGTTGATAGATCACCCTGTGACGCAGCGCATCACTCGAACGGCGACGTTGCTGCTCTCTTCCAACCTACCTAGTCGATGATTTCTATAAGAGTAGCAGTTTGCGACGAAACAATGGGAACAGCAATGAGACAAAACAACTAGAACACCTACTGTTAGAGTACGAATTCACTTCCGACTTGTTCCATCCAGCGTAACTCCTCGACCCCTTATGCAGAGCAGCACCTGTCGTCTCACTATAAACTTGTCAGATTTGGGTAGAACTGTTGAAGATACGCGAAAATAAAGGTAAATAAAATAACATATTGAACATGTAATAAGGGTAAAGAGCTTATTCCGACAGACAGAAGCACATCACCTTTCCGAATGTTTTGCTTTTATGAGTCCCTTCAACTCCGTATACATGTTTGAGTATATAAACTGGGAGCTTAGCAAAACGGTTTTCATAGGCAACGACATACTTTGTCTTACAACAAGGGTCTCAGATTCTGGGGATTGCCAATAAACGACCAATATCTGATTAAAACGAGCTTCAATCTAGAAAAGTAGAGCTTCTTCGCCGAATCAACATCTTGGAGTTGTTTCTGCTGAGTGATTTAAAGGTTCAAATCCAAACGATCAAATGAGTTTTAAGCGAAGAATTTCAAATCTCGAGCTAGAACAACGAATTTTGAAACAACACTTACGTAGACGAACACGACCATCACAATAGTAGAACCCATTGGCCTTCACTATTCGGTTTGCAAAAGAGTCGGAGAAGCCTTCCATCCGCTTTGCAAGCACTACTGAAAACAATTTCATATCTAACTAGAGAAGAAAAGCAAGGCGAAAAGTGCCTATCTTCAGAAACTTCTAGAATACGCGGTCGAACACCAGTAATACTGTTGATTTCATCTTTGACTGGTTTCATCGATTAGAACATCAGATCAGGAGTTCAAAGATAGGGGTAGTTCTGTCACGAAGGGAAACTCAGCCTGCATAGAAAATGATAACCAGCGCAAACTGAGATGAAAACCCAAGTGGCTTTGAGATGGAAGATTTTGGGAAGAAACGCTACTAACGACCCCTATCCTGTAGGAGTGCTCACGTTGCATCACCAACACTCACTGCGATGTGTTTGACGACACGGAGACAAAACGAAATAATCAGATGCAGCAATCCACTGGATGCAGCTGCGTCGAAGCATGACTTTCACCCTCTTCAGACACCCCTGTTCTACTCATCGACCTTGGAAGGCGACTGTTAGTAATAATTTCGAGCAGTAACGCGCCCTCACCAGTTTCTTGAGCATCGCAAGGCCAGAATAGTCAAGCTATACGTTTCGTACACATATATAATTAGACCTGGTATTACAGTGCTTTAGAATAGAACATACTTGCTGTGTTTAAACTGTGATTGAGTGCAGCAACGCAACGCGAGATGACTTCCATTGTTGCAACTCTTCAGAAGTAAGAAGTAAAATGTCCTTCTTCGAGTAGAAAAACAGTGGTCAGTAATAACAACAAGGAAATGGAAACTGTTTTAATGATTACTTCAACTGCTACTATGGAAACTGTTGCTACACTCTTTTGAGGACTTTTTGTCGTATAAACAGCCGAAGTAAGTGACACTGTGCGGAGGATATGCTTTGCTAAGACATGTCCATCTGATTCTACATCAACTGCTGTTTGTTTCGTTACAAAGATTGTGATCTTTGATCCGTTTTCTTAACAAACATAACTTAACAGTCCAAAATCGCACGCAACTCCTTTTTCTTCACTTCGGCACAAGTGTGCTTGTAGGATATGAAGTAGGTATGGCTCCGACCTTTGTGATGGTCTTGCAGCGGTTTTTAATGATACAAAGTGAGCACTCTTAGAGACTAACACTGTAGAACCGTCAAATTGGGTCTCTTCCCAGAATGTTCCATTCAAAACCGCCTTAAATAGTACGCGTGGAGGTCACGCAACGATTGGTTCGTTCGCGAATTATGCTTGAAAACGTGGTACCCTGGTAAGAATTTCTTGAGCTGAACTGTCGTGGTCCACTTCTGATGTAGATGATGACCATTTCGCTTTCGAGTAAGACGGATCACCACTGAACACAGTGTAACCTCATCCGAGTCAATTGTCTAAATGGGGCAAGACATTTGACCCTAACAAAAAGCACCAAATAAGCAAAACACCCCAGAAACCGACTAAGTTCAACTTCTACTCGAGAATCTTGGCCTACTGATTTTAGATATTCCAGCGTAGTTTTATGAGCCAAGTCGAGAACACTTTATGAAACTCTTCTCCTAAACACCATTTCATCACGCAGGTTAGAATTCAGGAAAATAGAAACGAAACATGATGTCCCAGGTACAAAGCGAGAACTAACCTTCCAGATGGTTGCTTTCGAAGATAGCCAATTACCTGCAGATGGATATAAATGTGGGCGAATGAATATCGACATCACCTGGTGTAGATACCTTGGAGGTCAGACCATGTTGAATAGAGCCCACAGCGCTCGACGAAGGGTGCAAGTTCTTGTGTTACCGCTATGCAGTCTTCCTAGCGGTTGACCTGTGGATTGTTAACAGCGATCCAAATGGCCTCGAAGGTTCTTTTTTCGATCCAAAATCGAGACGGACATATGGAACACTGCGCCCCATCATGAACAGATATACCACCCCAGATGTCATGCAATCTACCTCCTTTCCATTAGGGCATACTACGCAGGATGGAGTGGGGCACATCCGATCTTACTTGTTAGATCCGATTCCGAACCAGTGGCCTTCTCAAATTTGTAGGAGACACCTCTATCACTCTTACCAAATCTTGGAGGTCTGCTCCGCGAACCACATCTGAACTTACTTCGATATGAAAAACACGCAGAGAGGTATTCTTTCCTCCTCATCTCTTCATGGCCAACAACCGCACTGGTGTGTAATTTTCGTTTCCCAGAGAAAATTATTGGCAGGGTGTCCAGTTTTTGGGGCGCGGGTAGCGCACTCGGAGGAGTGTCGATTGTCGCGTGCACCCGATACCAGGTTCTTGGTTCGGATTTCCCGCGCAGGCCAACCAAGCCTTCCATCCCCCCGGGGTCGGTGAATTGGAACCAGACTTGTTTTGGAAGCGCTTAATTGTTCATCGGTTGGCCACCGCAAGTCATTGTATGGCCATATACGCATTCATATCGCCTCCATGGCATCCCGTAGAAGTAGAATGCGCTGGCGCATCCCAAAAGGGATTGAGTGACGCCGTCCTTTATCCTTATCCTATCCATCTACTTCTGCAACCTTCTGTGCCATACTATTTTCAAAAGAGCACTTTCTGCTCGTTATCAGACGACACTGCGATGGCAGTTCGGAACATATTTTTGGTAATACCCTGCATCCTTCGTCGAGCTCTGTGGGTTCTAATCACCTCCATGGTTTTTAATTTAAACCAGGTGGCGTCCAGCAGCTGTATGAATCTGTTCACGTTTCTATCCATCTGGGGGTGACTGGTGATCCTCGTCTGCAACCAACAGGAAGGATAGTTCTTTCGTTGTACCTAGGACATCGGGTACCTTGTCCATTGTCCTGAATTGCACCCTGTGTGATGATATAGCGTTTGGGGAAGAGTTTCATAAGGTTTACTCGACTTTCCAGGAGCTAAAGAAGATGAAGACTTCGAAACGTCAGACGAAAAAGCCTGTAACAATCTCAGCGCACAGGTTATGGAACTACGCTGGAATACCCCAGAAATCGTATCGCGCTAGTTACGTATCTGCCGCCATCGTTACCACTATGCGCAGCTGTGGTCAGATGACTACGATTACGAGAGAAAATGCTCGAACCGCGCCGCGTCTGCTTCGGTGCGAGAAAATGCCCGAAACTAGGGAGAGCATGCCCGCGTATACTGAACGGTTGCCGTTCGCGCGATCCAACCCGCTCGAGAAAACACGTGGTAATCGTGATCAAGGATACGGTAATTTCTCATTTCGTCATGGATAGGACATGAGAAAGAAATGGGGCGTGGCAACTGGAGCCGTGAGGATATCTCATCGCTTCTCAAAAATGCTCAAAAAGAGCAGCGCGGCCATTTCAGTCTCTCAAAGTTCACGAGATGTCGTAGGAACCCACACTAGCAAAGTTTAGCCCTTCCCAAAAAGGGTGAACATATATTGCCATAATTGCACCTCATCACATGATTGAGGGCACTGCTACGAATACACTCTGAAGAGGAAAAACGAGAATGATGTTTCCGTCTATGAATGCAGCGGCTTCCGATTAATGAAAATATGACCTAGCAAGATATGGAGCCCTGCCACTGTAAAGATAAAAGACTTTCGCGTATTTTTGCAGTCTGACCGTGTAAGCATGCATTTTAGATAAGGAATGCTTACTTTATAACTGATCCCCTTCTTGATCACTACTGTCAGCCCGGGAGCTCCGCTAAAGCTTCTATGGAACTCGAGATTGTAACAAAATGTTCGAAGTGCGCGATACGCCTACGTCTACACCGCCTCTGATTCTGTGTTTTGAGCACATTTTGATGATGCTGAAGCAAAAATAGCCTTGGTTAGTGACTTGTCCATGGTACGGGACGAAGGACATGACAATATCTGAAGAGAATCTTTGGAACAGAACCCGTTTGGAGAGGTCCTTTCTGAGAATGAAGTTCCTGCAATAAAATTCTTATTGGAGCTTTGATTCGAATGAAACGTTGCGGATTTTAACCATTATATTAATGACACATCCGAGTAAGACTCTCCTAATGAGTGGTTTTCCCTACAGTTTCGAACTTGGCAGCCACAGCGAGTAGCTACATACAGCGAACGTAGATGCAGCCTTATTTACTTGTTTCCATGACATATCCGTGTTTTATCTGCTTCCGAATTGTGCAAGGGGGGAACTCCAGGATGTAGGCAATTTTAACAAGGGCGCGTCACTCGAGCCACACCCTGGAGTCCCTTCCCCTGCCCAAATCTGTGCTCTCTTCCGCGTCAGCGGAGGAGAACACAGAACAGAGCTATAGCATTGTTTGTATCTCTCCTTTACTATCAGTAGTCTTGTCTCCTTGCTTTTGTGTTGGTGACACTTTTTAGGAGGTGACCCCCACCCCCTCCGACCCTATTTGCGCTGAAGAAAGCAAAACGATGAAATCTCACCGAAGGAATGAACCCAATTTCTCGCGGTTAATTAACCTGGAAGGTATCTGGGTCTTCAGTGATGCTTGTATATGGCAGGTCTAAAATAACAATTGCGACAATTGAGCAGAAAATAAAATGAAAACTAATACTTGGACTACTAAAACACACGCACCAAAAAAAAATCGATAATAACTGCCCGCGGGCGCGTGTAGCGCAGTCGGAGGAGGCGCGACTGTCGCGTGCACCCGATACCAGGTTCCTGGTTCGGATTTCCCGCCCAGGCCAACCAAGCCATCCATCCCTCCGGGGTCGGTGAATTGGTACCAGACTTGTCTGGGAAGGATAAAGCGCTGACTTGTTCATCGGCTGGCCACCGCAAGTCATTGTATGGCCAAATACGCATTCATGTCGCCTCTACGACATCCCGTAGAAGTAGAATGCGCTAGCGCATCCCAAAAAGGGATTGAGTAACGCCGTCCTTTATCCTTTATCCTTTATAACTGCCCGCAGTTGATTGAGAGCGAACTCCAGGCAAGAGACAATTATAAACGGCGGATTTCAGGACCGGCTCACCGTAGCCGCAATGCGGGTCGCGCCGAGACTTTTGCTGTCTGCGCCCTCCTAGCTTAGAGATCGCGCGTCGGCGTCCACGCTGCGACGTCCGATCGATGTCTTGTGCGACCGCTATGCCACCGTGGACGAGTGGATCGTGGTGCAGTAGGTAGAGGATTTGCTTCATGCGAGGGATGTTGGGGGTTCGGTTCCCGTGCATCGCAGCTGAGTATTTGAGATCTGGGAGGTTCCGACGTCTACACGATGTTGCGCTTTTCTTGCGCATTGTTTCAGCCGTATACGCTTCGCCGCTCAAAGAGCGCAGAACCCAGCCGCGAATTCCCCCTGAGCGAAGAAGTCTCCATACGAGCAGCTTGTATGGCACACACCCTGGAGTCCATTCCCTAGCCTCGCTCGGCGCAAATAGGGTCCGGGGGGGGGGGTCACCACAGCATAGTGCGGCGGGGCGGCGTGGCGAGTATGTAGCTACATACAGTGACTGTAAATGCAGCCTTATCTCTTCGTTTCGATTATAGATCGGCGTCTTATGCGCTTCCTAATTGGACAAGGGAGGGAACTCCAGGATGTAGGCAATTTTAACACGGATGCGTCACTTGAGCCACACCCTTGAGTCCCTTCGGCATATGTTATACTTCGCCGACAATAGCGTCGTCGAAGTATAACATAGGCCTTCCTCTGCCTAAATCTGTGCTCTCTTCCGCGTCAGCAGAGGAGAGCACAGAACAGAGCTACAGCATTATTTGTTTGTTTTCTTTACTATCAGCGTGCCTTGTCTCGTTTTCTTGGTGTTGGTGACACTTTTTATAAGGTGACCCCACCCCGGACCCTATTTGCGCCTCTGGCTCTGCGCTCGAAGAGCGCAGTACCCAGCCGCGGACTCCCTTTGAGCGACAAAAGCAGTCTCCAGACGAGCAGCATTATAGCACACATCCTGAAGTCCGTTCCCTTCCCTAGCCTGGCGCTACAAGAGCGCAGAACCCAACCGCGGACTCCCCCTCAGCGACGAAAGCAGTCTCCATACGAGCAGTTTGTATGGCACACCATGGAGTCCATTCCCTAGCCTTGTTCTGCGATTGCTTAATGGACGTCTCACCCGACGCCGAAGGTTACGATGAGCCGGTCCTAACAACCGCCGTTTATAATCCTGTCCAGGCAAGTCGCTGCAGAACGTTGGTTCTTCCTTTCCCGGCTAACCGTTGCGGGACCATGCGATTACCAGTACTTCCGTACGTCCGTGTTTGCCTATTTCAGACGCCTGTCGTCTATATTTACTGCTTTCCTTTCAATACCGTTTGATGTTTCTTCCACATTTACAGTCCTCGGAGATATTTTGCAACGAACTATCTTGCCGCGATACAAGCTATATCCACATCCATTTAATGCGTATAGTCGAGTCCCGTCCTATACTCCTCGCTAAACGTATACAAAAAAAACTGCGGACGAGTTGTCGCGGCACGGCCACACAGTCATCACCGTAGTCTTTTGCTCTCTGCGACCTCCTAGCTTAGAGAACGCGTCGGTTTCCCCGCTGACGTTCGATCGATCTCTTGTATGCCCGCGAAGGACGCCTTGCCAAGCGAGTGGTGGTGCAGTGGATAAGCGGGTTGCTTCGTGTGATGAAGGTTGGTGGTTCGGTCCTTCTGCGTTGTGGCATTCTTGCATTCCACCTGACTATGTGATATTTGAGGGGTTTCGATGTATACACAACTTTTAAGCGTTTTTTGCGCACCTTCCAACCTATACGTTTCGCCGCTTCAAGAGCGCAGAACTCAGCTCCGGACCCTTCCTGGACGATGAGAGCAGTTTCCACACGAGCAGCTTGGCTGTACCACACCCTGGAGTCCCTTCACTTGCCTGGCTCTGCGCCCGAAGAGCCACACGAGTTTCCACACGAGCAGTGTGTGATGGGTGTGACCCTTTGTCTGGTTCTGTGCTCGAAGAGCGCAGAACCCAGCCCCGGGGGACGAGCGTTCTACCCCCTCGTCCCCCCCCCAACCCCTGGGCTTGCTCGAGAGTCAATGGCTGCCTCGCGAGATAGTGGAGACGCAGACATTTGCCACGCGTCTGTTTAAAGGGCGGGGGGTAGAGCGCCACTCCGCCCCAGCCCCGGACTCCTCCCCTCCCCCCCCCCTCCCCCTCCTTCCCTAAGGCCCCTGTTATACTCCCGCGGGAGCTTCCGCGGATGGGCGGAAATCGCGTCGGGACCCCGCGCCGGGCCACTCGACGCGGCCCGCCACGCCCGCTGTCCGCGGATCGCCGCCGACAGACGACGAGAGGGGTGTTATACTTCCTGCCCGCGGGAGGACAGCCGTCCGCGGTGCACTGCTAAGTATAACAGCCCCCTCGTCGTCTGTCGACGGCGATCCGCGGACGGCGGATGTGGCGGGCCTCGACGAGTGACCCGGGGCGGGGTCCCGGCGCGATTTCCGCCCATCCGCAGATGCTCCCGCGGGAGTATAACATAGGCCTAAGCGACGAGACGCTCTCCCGCTCTCCCGTGTAATACCTGGGATGCAGGATTTCGCGCTCCATCGCCAATGCTCGTGTTCGACTGTTTGAATTTTCACCTTTAGCTCCCGAGCAACTCGTCCGAAAACTCGCTCGCAGTTTTTCGCTTGTGTGCTTTAACGGCGAGTTACTACCTAACGAATGGCATTTAGTGGCTCTAGGGAGAGGAGGTTCGCCATCTACTGCAGTCTTATATAAAAGGTTTTGGCATGGAGATAGACTGTCTATTCAGTGTGCCGTCGCTGGTTCTGGACTGCGCTGGGCCACCTCTGATGTGGATGAATATATTAGGTAGCTGCACAGGAAATGTCCGATTTTGACTGAAAACGTTGACAGATCATTACTTTGCTTGGAAGCAATTTTATTATTCGAAAGAAGCACCATTGCAATTAATATGCTTTTCCCAACGGACAGTAGCGTAGACCTTCCATCTTTGTAAACATCAGAACTACAAGAATTAATAAGACATAAGAAGTCATCTTCGACAAGTCATCTTGGTCTCTGAATTTTTTATCCTTCACATAACTATTTAGATGCTTGAAAAATGATAAAAGTGGACAGATCTGGTGAACATGCCGAATGTGGCAGAGTGTCGTATCCCAATTCGTTTAGTTTCTGGACAACAATTTTTGAAACGTGCAGAGGCGCGTTGTCATGCAGTACGATTGGGCCTCTTCGATTTACCTAAACCGCCTGTTTTTCAATCACCTTCTGGTGCATCACTTCATTTCCGGCGCAGTTCTTCTTCGCTGTGATAGTCTCTTCAGTTTTCAAGGATTTGTAATGGACAATACCAGCCATTGTCCACCATACCATACGGTCTCCATGGCCTTCTTTGGATGGCGACTTAGTTTCAGCAGCTCCTTGGGGCTCTCATTCTTGTCCAGCCATTGTGCAGAGCGACGACGATTGTCATAAAAGATCCATTTTTCGTCGCACATTACTTTCTTGTCCAAAAAGGATTCCTTAGATAACGCAGCCTTTAGCGAAACACATGTGTCGTGGCGCTTCAGCATCTGCCTGGCGGTCAATTCTTGCGGGATCCATTCATCCAATTTCTTCACTTTATTTCTTCACAATTAAGTGACGACAGATAGTACTGCCGTCACTCCGTCAACGTCGAAATACTGTGCTAGCTCTCTCATAGTTTGATGCGGATTCGCATCCACCATGGCTTTGAGTTCGTCATCGTTAAGGAGTGATGGCGGCCTACCTTGGCCTTCACCTTCGAGACTTTCACCTCCAGACCGAAACCTTCCGAACCAGTGGCGAATTGTGCGTTCTTTGCGAAATCCTCCCCAAATGCAGCGTTGGCGTTACGAGCTGCGGCCGCGACATTGTGTACTTTTTTCCATTCGTATAATAGGGCACCCAAATATTGCGTTGATTCATACTGTAAAAACGACGGCAAAAACTCGGCAGTATTTTATTAGGTTGATTCATATTTCCTCTGTAATCTTTTTATATTTGGAGGCTTAGCTTCTTAGCCCAACTGGGGCTTGGTACCGGCCAACTCGCATAGACGGTTTTTCGTTTCCTTTTGATAACTGCTAAATAACTCTACCCTTTCTTTTCTCACACAGTTATATTCAGTTTCATTTCAAACCTTATTTTGTCAACTGACTTAATATACTATAACGAGCAAAACTAAAACAAAGAGACATGGCTTCATATCTGCCCTTTTTTGGAAGGAAAAGTGGCTTGTCTTTCGGTCACTGAACGCTTACGTCCAGAGCTCTTGCTTGAGCTTAGTGCGCTGGTAGTGGGCTTTAATAACAAGAATAGCTAGTACTTTAAAGCAACTAACGATTTAAGCTCACTGTTCTTTCTATTTGTTCTTCAGCATAAGCCTCCTCATTAACTGACTCTTCAGTTATATCTATTCCTTCCAATTTCAAGGAACCGTAAACCAGTTTTCCTTCCTTAAACGAAGTATTATCTTGCAATTGCTAGAATTTAGCATTTGCTTACTTCTATCGACTTCCTATCATCTTGGGTCAACATTTCGTCAAGTTTGCTACCGTTCCATTCACGCATGGTTACGTTTAACTTGACTGCAGCTACTGATGGTTTCATGAGCTGTAATTGAACTATGTTATCATAATCACTAGTTTACATTCGTATTAAACTTACTGGCTCCTCTCCAATCCTCTTTTTTTTCCCTTCACCATTGCGATTTCCTTTCCACGCAGGCCAGCCTGACGGTACTTTTCCCTTATTAACTTTCGAATGTATAACCTTAAAATCTATCAATTACAGTTTGTTTTATAAGGTTTACTAGCAACTTACCCTAATCTATCCTGCTCTTGCAGGGAAAGAGTTTTCTCACGACTTATCTTTATGTCAGTATTGCTCTTCAAATTGTAGTCGTATAAATTTTTACGTCCTCTCATGAAGAACTTCCGGAAGTCATACGTTAGTCTAGCCTAAAGTAACTATATAACACAAGTTAATAATTTTTCTCCAATGTACTTACACGAATCGCCTCGTGGTTACCATAGAAGCCTGCTTGTGTTGCCTATGAAAAAAGTTCCGGTTTTTCTCGAGGGTATCTATGACATTTAACTACAGCAATAAATAGATAAAAGTTAAATAGGGATGGACTACAATTGAAACTTACTTAAGTATGTCGTATGCTAGACTGGATAGCGATTGACCATAGCTGTTCTTTTTATTTGTAAGTAACCCTGTTACTCTCACACAGTCCAGTAAGACCCTTCTATTTACGTTCTTCTGGAAGATCTTTTGGCGTTCGTACGTTGACATCTGCAATAATATTCCTGTGCTTTTGGCTTCAGAAATATTATTTTAAGGTGACAGTATTATTCCCACACTTTATTAACTATTTGTCTAATTTAGTTGTTATGTAGCAATGTGCTACACATATATTTTTTTATAAACTACTATATCTTATGGTAATAGTATTAGCACATTAAATACAGGATTATAATGGTGGCGATGTCCGTTCCTCCACGTCGTGCCACTGGAAACTGCTTGCTTTTGCAAGCCGAGCCAAACACGGACATTCGAATGCAGGCGACAGGCCCTAGTGACAGGCCGGCCTACGAACATTTTGTGTCACATCATATGGTTGATGGCGTTTCAGACTTCTCGAGATAATGCTACGGCGTCCGCGGGAGCCGACGCGCACTCGCAAAGCCCGGCGAGTGTGAAAAGTATGCGAGGGTCCCTGATGCGAGGACGGCATCGGGGGGGGGGGGGCAACTGAGCTAGTCCGAAAGTCCCGTAACGTAGGCAAGACACGCGTAGCAACGTTGAATGTGGGTACGTTGACGGGCCGCTCGTGCGAGTTGGTAGAAGCACTGGAGCGAAGAAAGATAGATTTCTGTGCGGTGCAGGAGACGAGGTGGTCCTGCAGCAAGTCAAGGGACATAGGACGTGGCTTCAAGGCTGTTCTATGTGGAAGTCCCAGGACCACCAGTGGTGTCGGTGTGATCGTCTCCGAGCGTTTTCGTGACGCGATTGCAAGCGTAGAACGTTTCGATGACCGCTTGATGAAGATTGTTGTCGCCGTAGAAGAGCGACGATGCCATTTCTTTTCTGCGTATGCTTCGCAGACAGGCTGTTCCGAGCAAACCAAGGACGAGTTCTGGTCCCTGCTTGATGAGAAGACAGCGGAAGTACCGTCACAAGATATGGTTGTTGTGGCAGGTGACCTTAATGGTCACGTCGGAGCAACGAAAGACAGCTACAACTGTCATGGTGGTTTTGGATATGGATCGCGCAACGCCGATGGTGAGCGTATACTTGAGTATGCAGACTCACATGACCTCACCATCGTGAACACCAAATTTCGAAAGCGTGACTCCCATCTCATCTCGTTTTATAGCGGGAATGCTAAAACGCAGATTGACTATGTCCTTGTTAGGCGTCGCGACCAAGGCCTTGTCACAGACGCGAAGACCGTGCCGTATGAGACGGTTGCCACGCAACACCGTCCACTGATCTGCTCGCTGAAGATCACACCTTCGAGGTGTAAACATGTCGAGCGATGTGGGTCGGCTAGAATCAAATGGTGGCGACTGAAAGAGAAGGAAGCGGCAGTTATTTCTCGCATTCGGTTGCCGACAGTGACAACTGTCGACGAAACTTGGAAGGACGCTACCGATGCGATAACTCGGGCTGCACGCCTTGAACTCGGCACAACGAAGCCTGGACGACGCTGGGTCGACAAGCAGGCATGGCTGTGGACTGATGATGTCAGAGAGAAAGTCCGAGAAAAGAAACGGCTCTATCACGTGTTTATCGGTGATAAAACAGTCCATAATTGGCGAAACTATCGAGAAGCAAAGAAAGCGGCAGAGAAGGCGGTGGCCGCTGCTAAAGCCGCACACTACGCTGATGTGAATGAAAAACTGGAGACGCGCGATGGCGAGCGTTATCTTTACCGCCTCGCCAAAGCTCGCTGTCGCCAAGCAGAAGACATTGAGAAGTTCTTTGGCATTAACGACGAGAGCGGTCATCTTCTGATGGATCGTAAGAGGGCTGTGAAGCGATGGCACGACTACTTCGAGGAAATCTCGAATGTAGAATTTGAACATCTTGCTGTTCCTTTTGCATCACCTGTATACGGTCCCGTTCAGAAGATCACAGTGAGCGAAACTGAAGCAGCCCTGAGGAAGATGAAGTCAGGCAAAGCCACTGGTCCTGATGACCTGCCAGCTGACCTGTGGAAGTCGAAGGGCTGGTGCCCTGCTGACTGGCTGACTGCGTTTTTCAATCAGGTTGTTGCTGAGAAGAAAGTGCCTGAGGGTTGGCAGCAAAGCACAACCGTGGTTTCGTATCTGGCTGTGGTACCGTTGATGCCATTCACGCCGTTCGTCTTCTGCTAGAGAAGCACCGCGAGAAACAGAAACCGGTGCATTTTGCCTTCCTGGACTTGGAGAAGGCCTTCTACCGCGTTCCGCGAGATGTTATATGGTACGCGTTGCCACAACATGGTATCCCTGAAGAGCTTATTGAGTGGGTGCGCATTCTATACTCTTGCCCAAGGAGTCGAGTGCGAGCGCCAGCGGGCACCTCGATGGAGTTTCCCATCTCTGTAGGGGTGCATCAGGGATCTGCGCTATCCCCACTGCTCTTCATGGTCGTGATGGATGCAATCTCACGAGATCTCCAAATGGCGGCACCTTGGACGCTGCTGTATGCTGACGACGTCATGCTTGCATGTGAAGACAAAACCGAACTCGAGCGACAGACACAGGCGTGGTGCGATCGTTTGGCATTGTTCGGTCTCAAGCTAAACGTGTGGACCGAATAAGGTGGTTGAAGCAAGACTGTATCTAGCGATTAACGCTCTAGGAAGAATCGATCACAGATCTGCGAATAAAACTTTATGACACGAAGAATAAACACACGATACAATACACGACGAGATGAGCGATGTGCACGAAGTCAATCCAGAATCTCGAATGGCGGCCCACGAACGGAAGTCCTAATCTGGGCGCGAAAACGTGGCGGGAGCATGCCGGTCTCGATGAACCCTCGAAATTGTCAGCGGAGCACACTTTTGTCCTACTGTCCTAGAATTTCCTACTAGAGCACACTTTCTTCTCAGCGCACCGCCTGCGCACCCTTCCTCAAGGCAACGCCTCCCGCGCGTCTCCTCTACAATTCTTACACTTAATGCAACCTGCGTTTTAGCGGAGGCCGGCCTTCTCCCGACACGCCCCCCCCCCCCCCGCTGGCTAGTCGATGTCCTCATCGACATGTCTTGCACATAAACAAGTTCAGGCAGCTGTGCGTGGGGTACGTGCCTACGGATAGCCTCATACAGATCTTTCGCAGCTGCTACACCTACATAGGGCTTATAAAACTGTGCTGTCCCTTCTGGACAGCCGGCCTCTAAAAACAATTTACCGTCGAGCATCATGTTACTAGCCGTTTGCATCATCTGATCGGTTCCAGCAAATCTTCGAAACGTCGAGTCCAGCGTTCTCCACAGTTCGATCATCGCAGTCCATTGCGCCCTGTTCTTGACGGTTACTGGCGTCCTAGCGGTCACGACACGGCCGCCCTCTTCCAAATGTTCTTTGACTAGCCGCACCAAGTCTTTCAGAACTTCACTGTCCCCGCTTTTCTCGATCGGGAACACAATTATCCACATTCCGAACGTTCTCCAGTTGATAAGCGTTTCTCTCAACTTCGAATACGACGCTGTGACCTTCGTGATCAGGCCGCCGCGAGGTCCATCTTTTTCCATTGGGAGTCCTGTCTCCGGAGCAGCGTAACCTGTCGGGCCCTGCTTTTTCGGCCGCTTCGCTCCTCCTTCAGATATTCTTTCAGCTGGTCGAACGCCACCTTGTAGAAGTCGATTATGCAGTTCTCTTCCACGGCTGGGTGCTTCGACACTCCTTTATTCGCACAGATGAATTCCGTCCAGTCTGTGCAGGTTTCATACGCCAGCCGCAGAATGTGCCTTAGAGCTTCCGCGTCCAGGCTGATAAGGCGGTCCTTGTATAACTTGATCTTCTCCGGCGTGGTGATATCCGTCGTGATGAAGATTGAGCATGCTTTCCATGCTGACCACACATCGGTGAACGGCTTTCTTGCGAAGGCTCCCGGCAGCGAAATGCCTCGAATTTCTCCCAATGTGACTCTCCCAAAACATTCGTCAAGGCACTCATACTGGACATGACCTCTGTCCGTGACGCTCGTAATCGTCGCTCCTCTGAAACAACTACAATACACTTTACAGACTCGGACCTTAGGCCTTCTCCCTCTCTTTCCTCTCACATGCCCTGTGTCACACCGATCGTCAGGAATTTCTTTGGGCACTATTCGTAACATATCGAACTATACTCGTACTGGCTCACTGTTTTCTCCTATACGCCCAACCAAAGCTGAGTTCTGGCTTACTTCCAACACTCTAAACGGTCCTGCCCACTCACAAGTCAGCTTCGGATGTGTGCTTCGAGATTTCTCATTCGGAGACAATACGTAAACTCTATCTCCCACTTGAGGAAATACTTTTCCCTCTACGTCGCTCTCTCGGTCGTACCGCCTTTTCATCCGTTCTCGTACCCTGTCGTTGTAATCCCTCACCCGCTCATGCGTCTCGGCCACTGCTTGTAGGATTTCGGTCTTATACTCCTCCAAGGCCTTATCCATGCTGTACCACGATATACCTCCGTTGGGCACAATATTGGACGGGAACACCGGGTCTATTCCATGCAATACAAAGTACGGACACTCCCCCGTAGCACTATGTGGGGTCATATTGTATGCCATCATGCGAAATGGCAATCGCGTGTCCCACTCTGTCGGAACTACTGTAGACTTCCTTAACATTGCAACAATCGTGCCATTAAGCCTTTCCGTTATGCCATTCTCTCTAGGGTTATACCCCTTCGTCGTCAAGTGCTTAATCCCTGTTATCCTGGTGATTTCCTCCATAACTTTGTTAACGAACTCGCCTCCTCTATCGGATAAGATGCTAGTCGGCCATCTACATCCCTCTGCGATCCACCTCAGGAATACCGTTCTTGCAATGGTCTCCGCGGACTTGTCTGGTACTGGGTACGCAGCCGCGAATTTCGAAAAGTGATCGATCACCGTCACCGCGTACCTATTCCCCTGCCTCGTAGGACCAAGCTCTAATACGTCGACACCAATGATATCATACGGACGTGTCGTAACGATCGGTCGCAACGGTGGAACCATCACCTGGCGAGGGTTGTGCACAAAGCACTTTTGGCACTCCCTAGTCCACTTACTTATATCCTGGACCATTCCTGGCCAGTACACCTTTCGCAGTCTACTCATAATCCTGTGCGCGCTAAAATGTCCGGCGAACACCCCACTATGTGCCTCGTGAAACACCTCATACCTGCAGTCCTTAGGCACCACAAATACGGCCTTTCCGTTTTCCAAGTACAACTTCAGTTCTCCCTCTTCTATGGTGAAATCCGCCGCCCTCATAGGTCGTTTTTCCCCCGGCAGCCTAATCCAGCCGTCTTCCTTACTCTCGACCATCCTTATCTCTTCGGAAAAGTGGTCGTCTTTCCGCAACTCTCCGAGCCATCTGGAGTTACTTTCCGCCTCAATCACGTTCACCACAGCCTCATTCACTCCGCCTAACGATTCCAGGCCTTCGTCTAGTGAGACTCCTCTACTCAGCGCGTCCGCGACCACATTAGCTTTCCCTTTAACATACCTTATTTCCAGGTTATACCTCTGTAGTTCCAGGGACCATCTCAGGACACGCGCCGATACATTTGTCCGCTTAAACAGAGCTGTAAGTGGCTGATGGTCTGTCATAATAACTGTGGGCAACCCATAAATGAACATATGGAATCTGCGCACAGCGAAAACCACTGCCAGCGCCTCTAGGTCGGTTACATGATACCTTCGTTCGGCCTTACTTAGACTCTTAGAGGCGAAGAAAATTGGGTGCATGTTCTTATCCTCGCCTTCCTGTGACAGCACTGCGCCCAGCCCATCCGTCGATGCATCCGTACATATGACGAATGGTCTGCTTCCCGCGCGCGCACCTTCCGCATCCGGTTGCTTCAGTACAGGAGCCGATCCTATCATCTGCTTCATTCTTTCGGACGCTTCCTCGTGCTCCTTTTCCCACCGCCACTTTGCCTTCGTCGAGGTGAGGCTGAATAGGCTTCCCGCCTGCTTTGAAAAGCCCAAGCAGAATTTTCTGTAGAACGATGCCATACCCAGGAACGTGCGAAGCTCTTTCGCGTTGGTCGGGGTAGGATAATTCCGAATAGCCCTGATCTTCTCTGGATCGGGGTGCACTCCTTTACTGTCTACCACATGTCCAAGGAAAGAAACCTTGTTTTTCAACAGATGACATTTAGCTGCCTTCAGTCTTAACCCCGTCTGTTGCATCCTCGAGAACACTCCTTCCAATAGCTCAAGATGTCGCTCCCTCGTTTCTGTACATACCATAATATCATCTATGTAGCAGAAAACTTCCTTTCCTAGTAGTTCTCCCAAGACTGTGTCCATGAGCCTCTGAAATACGGGAGGACTTGTACTCAAGCCGAAGGGTGTCATTCTAAATTGGAACAGCCCTTCCGAAGTGACAAACGCAGTCTTTTCCTTTGCATCATCTGCCAGAGGAATTTGCCAGTATCCGCTACACAAATCCAGAGTCGAGAAAAACTTTTTCCCCGCTAGGCTCTGCAGGACTGAGACGATGTTCGGTAGCGGATAGGCGTCCAACTTTATCCTCTTGTTGAGTTCCCTGTAGTCGACACATAGCCGCAAGGATCCGTCCTTCTTTTCCACCAGAACGATGGGGGACGCCCAATCCGACCTACTTCTTTCAATTATCTTCCTATCTATAAGGTCCTCCAGCAACTCCTTTAGCTTGGGCCTTACTCCTAACGGCACAGGTCTCACCTTCATCCTTATTGGAGCTGCACTACCCGTATCTATTGTCATTTCTCCCAGATCAGTCTGTGACAATTCCTTGTCGGTCACGGTGAATGCCTCTGCGTATTTCTTAAGCAGAGTTTGAAGCTCTCCCTCTAGATCGCCTGACTCCGAATTACTCCGGATCAACTCATAAAGTCTCGTCACTCTGTCTGTTTCCTACAGGGGGTGCTCCTCACTTTCCCACACCAAGGGGTTGACGTCTTCCCACCGCTCGTGCCACTTATCCGTGCTCCAATGGCCTACGTTCTCTCCTTCCTGAAGTAAAATGGGCGCATTGCTTTTATTAAACACCGGCACCTCGGTTTGTTGGCCCTTGATGGCGTAGACTCCAGCCTCCATCCCCTCTTTAAATGGCCAAATCACTCGTTCCGCCACCTCTTCTGGTTCTCCTTCGCACCGCACCTGCACCTTTTGCATCTCTCTAGGCGGGATGTACACTCTTTTCATTACAGTGACTGCATTCGTAACCATTTCCTGTGGCTTTCCCCTCACTGTCACTTCTACGCCTAATCGCTCTAACGCGTTCGTTCCCATTATCAGCTCTTCCTCCTTACTCGCACTGATATGAACGCCACTACACCGGATCCTCCTCCTTCTAAGTTCACATCCAGGTAGACTGTTCCCAGAAAGTCCATCCGGTTGCCCGAGGCGTCAGCTTCGACTTGTTTAGGAACGTCAATGAATCAACATCATAGTTCCTATCCTTCGCCTTTGCCAAAACCTCCACTGGCACGATACTGATCATGGACCCTGTATCTAGCAGCGCCTCTCCGGAGATACCCATCACCTCTACCGAAGCCACCATCTTCTCTCCCACTAAATCCTTCCAGGCATAACCATCCTTCTCCACACGCACCCCTAAACTGCGTACCCGTTCGATCATGGCTGACAAAGGCTCCTCCTCGGCCTTCTCATCCTGCGTCCTAGTACCCTCTATTACTTGATTTACCCTGACCGAACGGCGAGGGCAGTCGCGACCGATGTGCCCATAGTTGGAGCAATTGTAGCATTTCCTATTGGAGTTTCCCGTGTTGCCACTCCTCTGCCGTTCTACGTCATTAGTCTGTCCATTCTGTATATTCCTATCCCTAGGGGACGACGCATTCACTTCCCTAGCGGTTCTGAATGTTCCACCCGTACTACCGAATGGGTAGGTGCCCCTACTTGGCCGCACTGTCGACTCTACTTGCCCTGTAGTCCTGTCTTCCCTACCTTCGTGATACCATGCCGCCCTATTCCTCCATGTGGATCCGTTATTCCTCCGATGGTGTGCCCCTAACATCCTTTTCGACTGCTCTATGCTCATCGCCAAATGTTTCACCTCCTCATACACCTTCCTCGGATCGACCCTATGTACGGCTGCTACCAGCTGGCAATGCTCTGGCCACCCACATCGGTTGTCCAGCAGAATCTGGGTGTACTCCAAAGAGCGATCCTCAACTGAACATCCCGGGTTAGCTTCGCGGCCTAACCTCTCCAAGACTGCGCAAAATGCAGCCACATCCTGACCTGGGGGCATCGTCAGGTTCCTTAGTTCCGTCATAGCCCTCAACCTTCCCGCTGTGAAATCCTCCGCTAGCAACTTCCCCATTTCCTGCACCACCACTTCGAATCCCCTTTCTTTAACTTCTCTGGGAAGGGCCATGAAAACATTCTTTGCTCTCCCCCGAGGTGCTCGTCTCCTAGAATGTCCACCAGGGTCGCCTCACAACTGATTACGCTCTCATACTTCCTCTTAAATCTTCTTATGAACTCGCGGAAATTCTCATTTCTCTCTCCCTTGTATACCCCTGGGCTCACACACGCTACCGATCTCAAGTAAGTCGCCAACGCACCTGCTTCGTCCAGTACGGGCGTTGTCATCGCAGGCGTCACCAAAAAATTCCTCGAGGCTCCGGCAGACTGACGTCCAGTTAAAAATGCCGGTTCTTGTACCAGGTAATCTTGTCTACCCTCCTTAGGTGCGCTCGTAAAGCCAGCATTCCTACCTTCTTCATCAACCTCGGTTCTCCTCGCCGCCTCTTGTAGCTTCGCCACATTTGATCTCAACTGAAACACATTCGTATTCATCATGTCGCACAGTTCCGCCAGTATCTCCCCATCTCTCTCCATTGTCTTCACATATGCCTTCCATTCCTCCACCGTCCAAATACCCCTTTGGTCCAACATGCTCACCACTTCATTCAATAAATCCGGCGCTAGTTTTGTACCTTCTTCCACCCTCGATAAATGTTCTTCTACCATCCCTATCTTCTCGACCATTTCTTTCTCTACTTCCACTCTCCTGTCCTTTGCCATGCGCGATTCACTAAGAATCTCACCCACCTTCACTTTCATGTTATTCAGGGCCTTAACCAGCTGTCCCTTTTCTCGTCTCACTCTCTCCTTTCCTTTATTGCTGCTCACCTGTGGGACCGCTCCCATGTCCACCTCATTTTCATCGTTGACGTCCATAACGTTGTCCCTTCCGGACATTCTGAAACAGCAAATGTTAGGGTGTTCCTTCCTTGCACCCTACCGCCATGCACGCACGAACGAACGAACGAGCGGCCACTAAGGCTCAACGTATTCGTGTCTTTCCTCTCCGACACTAACCTCTGACACTGTTTTGTCACCCCTTCCTTACGGTGACAAGACAGCTGCCCAGTAAATATCACAAAAAAAATCGAAGACACTAAGTCACTTTCCTACTAGCACCCGCACTAAGCGATGATGCACTAATCACTCACTAAGATCTGTGAATGATACTCCCTATTACGTTAGTCGCTTCGGTTCGGCCCCCATGTGGACCGAATAAGGTGGTTGAAGCAAGACGGTATCTAGCGATTAACGCTCTAGGAAGAATCGATCACAGATCTGCGAATAAAACTTTATGGCACGAGGAATAAACACACGATACAGTACACGACGAGATGAGCGATGTGCACGAAGTCAATCCAGAATCTCGAATGGCGGCCCACGAACGGAAGTCCTAATCTGGGCGCGAAAACGTGGCGGGAGCATGCCGGTCTCGATGAACCCTCGAAATTGTCAGCGGAGCACACTTTTGTCCTACTGTCCTAGAATTTCCTACTAGAGCACACTTTCTTCTCAGCGCACCGCCTGCGCACCATTCCTCAACGCAACGCCTCCCGCGCGTCTCCTCTACAATTCTTACACTTAATGCAACCTGCGTTTTAGCGGAGGCCGGCCTTCTCCCGACAAACGTCAAAAAGACGAAATACTTGACGACGGATGTGAATGAGCACGGATCTATTAAGATCGATGGTACTGAGCTCTCACGAGTGACATCTTTCAAGTAGGGTCAACAGTCACGTCCGATGGCAGCTTAAAGATGGAGGTGAATGCGCGTGTGAGTGCAGCCTGGTCCAAATGGCGCTCGCTGACTGGGGTGCTTTGCGACAGGACAATACCTGAGCACCTCAAATCGAAGGTTTATAGAACAGTAGTCCGTCCAGTAGCGACGTACGGTGCTGAGTGCTGGCCCGTGACGAAGGAAGTTGAAAGCCGCCTCAGTGTAATGGAGACGAAGATGCTACGGTGGACGGCTGGAGTTACGCGTTTGGACCGCGTTCGTAACGACACCATACGACAGAGGTTCGGTGTCGCCCCGATATCCGAGAAGCTGCGCGAAGCTCGTCTTCGATGGTACGGCCACGTCCTTCGCGCTAACGACGACACCGTGTGTAAGATTGGCCTGAATCTTGTGGTCCATGGAAAGCGGCCCAGAGGACGCCCGAAGCAACGTTGGCGATACGTTGCGCGTGGACTTAGAGATGGCTGGTGTGCACCCTGATCAAGCATTTGATCGGGAGAATTGGCGTCACCACACCAGAAGAGCGGACCCCGCCACCAAGCGGGACAGACGCTAATGAAAATGATGAGATACAGGATTATAATGTAGCAGGACTGAAGCATAACCAAAAAATAAAATAAACTACTGACAGACTTTTTTACTGTAATTCTATATTTATACGTTTATTAGACAGTCGGTATATAGTAGATTCACAACACATCTTCCACATGGGATCATGTAGGATTCAGTAGATTAATACCGTATCATCGACATTATTAACATTTTTACCACGCTACCTTTCAGTACTACTCTTCACCTATTCCTTGTTTCAAAACATTGTCTATAATCTGTTCTAGTTCTAACCTTACTTTCTAATGATTCTTTAATTTTTAAGTAAGTTGTAAGCTTCTTCCTTTTGTGCATTATACTCTTTCACTCTCTCCTATTCTGGTCTTTGATAAGAGGGCCACTCCTTTTGTACATAAAAATTAGGGGCTTTTTTAGGGGGTTTATAAAAGCAGGAGTTCGCATGAGAGATAGCCCCTGCGCCTCCGAAAAAGCCGTCCACTGCCATATATTCCTTTTAAGCATTCCATGGACATCATAGAGCTTGCGGTAGCCTAGCAGCAAACCTGCTAAATACTTTCTCCCTTTCTGTTGGGTATAGACCGGTAAACACAACAATTTGCGGTCTGCTAAAACTCTGTGCACAAATGACCCCAAATATTACATGTTCAACAGATTCTATAAAAGTAAGGTTGATAATATGTACAGTTTGCAATACCTCGGCAATCAGTTAATAACGACAGAATGTAGTCCCAATTGTAATATATGCTGTTTGATTAATAAAGAAAGCTTTATTGTAAGCAATACTACTGGACTTGAGATTCACACATGCCTAAGTCCTGGTAGTAACTGTAACTCTAGAAACGAGATATATTGCATTAGTTGTAAACAATGCATTATGCATCATGTGGTATTAACCACAAGAAAGCTTAAAATTAGAACTAAAGAACACTTGTACTATATCAATAAAAAAGATGTCAACAATTACCTCTATGAACACTTTAATAAAAAATGCATCAGTAAAGAAATTACGATCTCCCTCGATAGAGAGCCTTCGGGCTCTCTTGTTAAGAGGCATCTCGGGCCGCTTGTCGCAGGGCCACGTGGCGCGTCTCCGGGTGGTGGATAGGGGAATTAAACGCGAACCAAATGCGACCGTGTACTGCCCAGAGACGCAGGCGGGATGCAGGGGATGGACTCCTTGCTCCTGCTGTGTCGGGTCGACGCGTTCCTTGTGCGTGGGAGCGGCATGTTCGTGCACAATGTGCGTGGATGTGTCCGTGACCGTGCGGATTGTAACTGTGTCGGCTCGGCCAAAAGCTTGCACTCGGTAGACTGGGAGTACATCGTAAGGCGATTCGAGGCCGCCTCAAATCTCGCCCCGTCCCTTCGGGCAGTCTGGCTGGCTGCCCGGAGTTCTTCGCCCGCACGACAGAGCCTGACTAGCTACCCGTGTTGTATGGAAGTCAAACACGGCTGCACTGAAGGGCCTCATTCCCTTGACCCCGAAAGGGCCCCCATTTCTGCAGCGATGGGAAGGACGAGTACGGGGAGGCTGCTAAAATCTCAGGGCCTAACCAGGCTGCGCAAATTGAGAAAACTAGGATGACGATCTGTACTTACAACGCCCGCACACTTGCATCGGAAGCATCCGTCGAGGACCTGATGATACAAGTCAGAAAGATCAAGTACGACGTCATCGGACGGACCGAGACGAGAAGACACCACCCCCTACATGCCGCCTACGACTCCGGAGAAGAACTGTTCCTCGGAACATGCGACAGCAGGGGAGTAGGCGGCGTTGGTCTCCTCGTCAACGCACCAACGCACTTGGCCATGAACATCGATTCGTACGAGTCTCTGACAACCCGAATCGGACGTCTGCGACTGAAGCCATGTGGATCCGCGCCAGCCTTGACTGTATTCGTCGCGTATGCACCAACATCCGACTACGACGACGAAGAGGTCGAAGCCTTCCACGTGGAGCTGTAGAAGTTTTATAAGGAAGAGCACACCTTCTACAAGGTGATCGTCGGCGACTCCAACGCCAAGATCGGACCGCGAAGGTCGCCGGAAGAAGTTCACATCGGAACCTACGGTTTGGAGTGGAACGAGCAAGGTGAAAGGCTGTCTGAGTTTATCATGTCGACCAAGACCATCCATGGAAACTCACAGTTCCAGAAGCCTCCCTCTCTACGATGGACCCGGGAATCCCTCGGTGGCCAGTTCCTCAACGAAATCGACCACATCATCTTCGATCGCAAGTATTGCCTGACCGACGTCTCCGTTGTCCCCAAGTTCTACACGGGATCGGACCACCGCCTCCTTCGCGCGAGGTTTCGCTTTTCGCGTCAAGGAGAGAAGACCGCGAAGTTCAAGAAAAGAAATCCCAGAGCGACCACCAACTGGGGCCTCTACACCTCTCTTGTCGGCCTTTGGGAAGATGCCGTCATGGACAACGTCGATGAGGAATACGACCGCTTCGTGCACCATCTCCACGATAGTGCTAAGGGAGCCGAGAGCTTGAAGACCACCAAGAGACGCCTGAAACTCTTGAGCTTATACGCCAGCGTGGAGCAGCACGAGAGTCAGGCAACTACCAGCTGACGTCCGAGCTTGCGAAGCTATGCAGAGCGGCGATGAAGGAAGATCTCAAGGAGAGAAGGGCGGAAGTGTTGGCTGAAGCAGCAGAGGCAGGGTTGAGCATCCGCAATGCCCGCCGGAACTTCGTCAACTTCAAGACCAAGATGACCGCTCTCCGACGTCCTGATGGAACCGTCACCTCTTCCAGAAGAAGAGTCAGAATGTCATCCACGACTTCCATTCCGATCTCTTCGATAGCCATGTCCACCTGCCCCCATGCCATCTTCCGCAGGATTGATACGTCGTTCCCTCTGTTCTCCCTTCCGGGATCCGACACGCCATCTCGTCGGTGAAGAAACGTAATAGCACCCGGCCCTGACAGGATCAGACCCGAACACCTGAAGAACCTCCCGCCAGCGCTCATCAACACCCTGGCGCGGCTCTTCACACGATACCTGTCGGAGTGCAAGGTTCCAGCTCAGTGGAAGACCAGCAAGACTGTCTTGCTGTATAAGAAGGGAGACGTGCACGACTTCTTCTTCTTATTCTTCAGCGTTTGTCCCGCTTAGCAGCGGGGTCCGCTCTTCTGGTATGATGACGCCACTTCGCACGATCAAACGCTTGATCGGGGTGGATACCAGCTTCCTTTAAGTCCACGTGCAACGTATCAAGCCAGCGTTGCCTAGGTCGTCCTTTAGGCCGTTTTCCGGGCACATCTATGTTGAGGCCAATCTTCCGAACGGTGTCGCCGTCCGCACGAAGAACATGGCCATACCACCGTAGGCGAGCTTCACGTAGCTTGTCAGCAATTGGAGCGACGCCAAACCTTTGACGTACGGAGACATTGCGAACATGATCCAAACGCGTGACACCAGCCGTCCAGCGCAGCATTTTCGTCTCCATCACGCTGAGGCGGCTCTCAACTTCCTTCGTTGCAGGCCAGCACTCAGCACCGTACATCGCTACTGGTCGGACGACGGTTCTGTAGATCTTTGATTTTAAGCGCTCCGGTATCTTTCTGTCGCACAGAACGCCTGTCATTGAGCGCCATTTGGACCACGCTGCGCTCACGCGTGAGTTCACCTCGCACGTCAGACTACCATCAGACGCAATTGCAGATCCAAGGTACTTGAAATGTGTCGCTCGTACGAGCGCAGTGCCATTGATCTCAATGGACCCAGTCTCGTTTACGTCTGTCGTCAAGTACTCAGATTTTTGGACGTTTAGCTTGAGCCCGAACGCCGCCAAGCGGTCACACCAAGCTTGCACTTGTCGCTCAAGTTCGGCCTTGTCTTCACTCGCAAGCATTACGTCATCTGCATAGAGCAGCGTCCAAGGAGCAGGCTTCTGAAGGTCTCGCGAAATGGCATCCATTACGACAATGAAAAGAAGTGGGGAAAGCGCGGAACCTTGGTGAACACCGACGGAGATTGGAAACTCCGTGGATGTGCCGGCCGGCGCTCGCACTTGACTCTTAGGACAAGAGTAAAGAATGCGCACCCACTCGATCAGTTCTTCAGGGACACCGTGCTGTCGTAAGGCATACCATATGACCTCACGCGGTACACGATCAAATGCTTTCTCCAGGTCGAGGAAAGCAAGATGCAGCGGTTTTTGTTTCTCGCGATGTCTTTCCACAAGAAGACGAACAGCATGAATGGCGTCGATGGTGCCACAGCCGGCTACGAAGCCACACTGGTTGGTGGAAAGCCGGACGATCTCGCGAATACGTCCATCCACAATTCGCTCAAATATTTTCATACTGTGCGAGAGCAATCGGATTGGACGGTAACTTGTGCAGTCCGCGGGACTGCCCTTCTTCTTCCAGATCGGGATCGTCGTGCTTTGCTGCCAACTACCAGGAACCTTCTTCTCCGCAACAACCTGGTTGAAAAACTTCGTTAGCCATTCAGCAGGATTCCAGCACCTCGAGTTCCATAGTTCGGCCGCTATGTCGTCAGGGCCCGTTGCTTTGCCTGGCTTCATCTTCTTCAAAGCCGCTTCCGTCTCCTCCACAGTGATTTTCTGCACAGGACCGTGCGTAGGAGGGACGCAAGGGATAGACGGATGGGCAAACTCTACTGTTGAAATTCTCTCGAAGTAGTCATGCCATCGTTCCATAGCCCTTTTGCGGTTCATCAGCAGATGGCCATTCTCATCGTTGATGCCAAAGAACTTTTCGATGTCCTCGCTCTGGCGATGGCGTGCTTTGGCAAGCCGATAAAGTTGTCGTTCACCATCGCGCGTCTCGAGTTTCTCGTTGACATACTCATAATGAGAAGCTTTTGCAACGGCAACAGCCTTCTTAGCCGCCCTCTTCGCTTCTTGGTACATACGCCAATTGTCGGCTGTCTTGTCGCTGAGAAAAGCGTGATATAGTCTCTTCTTCTCTTTGACTTTTTCCTTGACGTCGTCAGTCCACAGCCAAGTCTGCTTCTCAATCTTACGCCGTCCAGGCTTCGTCATGCCCAGTTCGGAACGTGCAGCTTGTAGTATCGAATCGGTTGCACGTTTCCATGTCTCCTCAACATTGGTAACCGTCGGCAACCGAATACGAGCAACAACAGCTGCGTCCTTCTCTTTCATCCGCCACCACTTGATCCTTGATGGTCCGCATCGCTCGACCTGCCTCAGCCTCGGAGGGGCGATCTTGAGTGTGCAGATCAGCGGACGGTGCTGCGTGGCGACAGTCTCGTATGGCACAACCTTCGCATCTGTGACCAGCCTTCGATCGCGATGCTTGATAAGGATAAAGTCAATCTGTGTCTTGGTATTCCCGCTATAGAAAGACACGAGATGGGAGTCACGCTTTCGAAACATTGTGTTCGCGATGGTGAGATTATGCGAGTCCGCATACTCAAGAATTCGCTCACCATCAGCGTTACGTGCTCCATAACCGAAACCGCCATGACAGCTGTAACCATCTTTCGCAGTCCCAACGTGGCCGTTGAGATCACCTGCGACAACGACAGCGTCTTCTGGCGGCACCTCTGCTGTCTTCTCATCAAGCAGGGTCCAAAACTCGTCCTTCGCTCGCTCG
Organism: Heligmosomoides polygyrus polygyrus; assembly: GCA_947396885.1. Lineage (NCBI taxonomy): Eukaryota > Metazoa > Nematoda > Chromadorea > Rhabditida > Heligmosomidae > Heligmosomoides > Heligmosomoides polygyrus. Next base: position 27,998,357 of record OX377206.1, read on the forward strand.
GAGCAGCCTGTCTGCGGAGCGTATGCAGAGAAGAAATGATACATACGCTGTTCAGCAGCAACAACGACCTTCATCAAGCGGTCACTGAAACGTTCCACGCTTGCAATCGCATCTCGGAAACGTTCGGAGACGACCACACCAACACCGCTGGTGGTCCTGGGACTGCCGCACAGAATGGCCTTAAAGCCTCGGCCTATGTCCCTCGACTTGCAACAGGACCACCTCGTCTCCTGTACCGCACATAAGTCGATTCGTCTTCGCTCCAGTGCTTCTACCAACTCGCACGAGCGGCCCGTCAACGTACCCACATTCAGCGTAGCAACGCGGGTCCTGCTTACGTTACGGGACTTTTGGACTTGCTCAGTTGCCCCCCGATGCCGTCCTCGCATCAGGGACCCTCGCATACTTCTCACACTCGCCGGGCTTTGCGAGTGCGCGTCGGCTCCCGCGGACGCCGTAGCATTATCTCGACAAACAGTTAACGCCATCAACCATGTGATGTGACATGGGATCTCCATAGGCCGGCCTGTCACAAGGGCCTGTCGCCTGCAATCGAGTGTCCGTGCTTAGCTTAGCTCGCATAGCGAACAGTTTCCAGTGGCACCACGTGGAGGAACGGACATCGCCACCGGAGACGTGCACGACATTGGCAACTATCGCCCGATCTGCCTGCTGTCCGTAGTCTACAAGCTGCTCACTCGAGTCATCCTGAATAGGATCAGCAGAACGCTGGATGGAGGACAGCCGCGCGAACAAGCAGGATTTCTCCGTCGAGACTGAAGCGGTTCTCGAAGCCCTGCTCACTCAGGGCGTTCCTACTCAGTACATCAGAGTCCTTCGAGAGCTGTACAGTGGATTCACGACCAAGATCTCTCCATTCTACAACGACGTCGTCATCGACGTAAGGAGAGGGGTTCGGCAAGGGGATACCATATCCCCGAAGCACTTCAGCGCCAACCTCGAAAACGTCATGTGCGAACTAGAATGGGAAGACATGGGAGTGAAGGTCGACGGTAAGCAGCTGCACCATCTTCATTTCGCTGACGACATCGTGCTCATAACACCGAGCATCATCCAGGCGGAGCGAATGCTGGCCGACTTCGATCGTGTATGTGGGAATGTTGGACTGCAGCTGAATCTTACGAAGACGATGTTCATGAGGAACGGACAAGTTTCTGATGCCCAATTCTCGCTCAACGGAACGAACATCTCCGAATGCTACAGCTACGTGTATCTGGGTCGCGAAGACAATATGGGCAACGACCTAGCGATGGAGCTGAGCAGGAGGAAACGAGCGGCTAGGGGAGCTTTCAAGTGCGTCGAAGAAGTCGCGAAGAAGACAAAGAACGTCGGACTCCGTGCCCACCTATTCGACTCCACTGTTCTTCCTGCCCTAACATACGCCTCAGAGACCTGGGCTATACGAAAGCAGGATGAATACGCGATCAGCGCAGCGTGGAATCGTGAGGACGATGCTCGGAGTGAAACGACTCATGCAAGTGAGAGAAGGCCTCCGGAGTTCCGAGCTTCGCCGACGTTCGAAGATCAGAGACGCTGTCGCGTGGGCCAAGTTGTCGAAAATTAGGTGGGCCGGCCACGTAATGCGCTTCGCAGACACCCGCTGGACGAGAGCGGTCACCGACTGGATTCCGCGGGATGTCATGAGAACACCAGGACGCCCACCAACGCGTTGGTCGGACTTCTTCGTGAAAGCCCATTGGACCACTCTGGCACGCGACAGGGACGAATGGAGACGCTGCCGGCGCCCGTTCGAGCAAGTCGATGATCAACGGGACGACAGGTGATACGGGTGAAAGAAATTACACTCATAATTATTGACAACTTAGAAGATAATTGTGATAAGAATGTTTCAGCTGATAAAGAACCTTTTTGGATCAAATTATTTAATACAGCTTATTCGTTTGGATTAAATGACGACATAAAAGGATATGGCAATATATCTACTTTTCTAATCCTCTCGTGAGCAAAGCCATTCACACATGTTATTGTTTCAGAGTTGTTAAAGCTAGAAAACGTAGTACTAAAATGAATAAAGATAAAGCACCTTTAGATATAACCTTCTGTTTATCAAAGACCAACTCTGGAAACAGTAGCATTGAGTTATTTAGGTTCATAAATTCACTATACAAAAAGCATATCAAAAAACTCCTAGTTTTATGTTATAATTCTAACTTTCTATCATGCATACAACACGATGTTAGACAAAAGCTTTTATGCATTCTTTGTAGATTTCAGAACATCTCTAGTACCAGTAAACCACATAGAGATCAGTTTTTTGTTGTCAAAAAAGAATAAATTCACAATATACTTGATCAGATTAACTTCAATCAGATTATTAGTAGGATTTATATCAAGAATGTTGCTAGTTGTAACAACACCGTTAAAAGATGTATGTTAGTATATGAATACAACACCTTTCAAAGATGTAACAACACCTTTCAAATATGTATGCTAGTATATGAATACAACATGCCTATTTCTAAAACAGTTTTTAATTACAATCAAGTGTTATCCAATCAAAATTTTTAGTAAATGCGTAGCTTAATTAGTGGTAGCTGTAATTGCGATAACGTAGAGTTCAAAGATAAAGATTATGGATACGTAGTTACAGGAGATTTAAAGATAATAAAAGATCCTTCCCTTTATAATATCATGAAAAAGGGAACAAAGTTGCGTGTGAAAATTGTAACGAACAGAAAATTTTGGAATGCCTTAGCAAAACTTTACATTCCATCATTACATCCTTCCACAATAAATACAGACTTAACAGTAAACAGGGACAAGATATTAGGTTGTAACGAAATAAATGGCACTGAACCACTGTAAATTTAAACAGTTAATATCTCGGCTATCTCGGCTTGTAGGCAAGTTTATTAATCGAAATAAAACCTTCTGATTCTACATATCTTTGCCAACGTGACGCAAGCTTTTTTATCCCAGTAGCATAAAAATCAGAAGTTCTGGAATTGACGAAATCTTCGAAGGCACTTTCGGCATCCTGTTGGTATTTGAATAGTTTCCCTACCAAGAAGTCGCCAAGATGCTTGAGGAAATGGTAGTCTGTTGGGGAGAGGTCGGGAGAAAACGGAGGATGTGGTAGAGTTTCAATGCTCAGCTCATTCAATTTCTGCAACGTCATTCGTGCTACATGGGGGCGAGCATTGTCGTGCAGAAGGAGAACTCGCCTTCGGTTTACCAAGGCCGGCCGGATATCCTTCAACTTTTTCATCATTTTTTCAATTTCAATGCAGTACTTCTCTGCCGTGATGGATTCACCAGGAGGGAGGAAGCTGTGGTGAATAATTTCCAGCGAACACCACCATACTGTCACCATTACTTTCTTTTGGTGCAATTCCGGCTTCGCAATAACCTTGGGGCTCTCATCGCTGTCCACCCACTGTGCCGATCGTCGCCTGTTGTCGTACATTATCCATTTCTCGTCACAGGTTACGATGCGATCAAGGAATGGGTACGTTTCGTTCCGTAGAAGCAGTGCGGACGAGATCTCATATCGTCGGTTTCTTTGCTCCTCAGACAGCTCGTGAGGCACCCCATCTTTCCAGCTTTTTGGTCTTTCCAATTTCTTTCAGATGCCGGGCAGCTGTGTTGTGACTGACGCCAAGAACCTTCGCTATCTCCCTGGTACCTTTGTGTGGATCCTCCTCTACCACATCTCTCAGCTTGTCCTCATCAACATCACTATGCATCCCACGACCTTCATGTTCTTCCAAGCTCTCATCTCCATTCCGAAACTTCTGATACCAACGATACGCCATCCGAATTGTGGAACATCCTTGACCGAATGCGGCGTTGATCTTTTCGTCCGCCTCCTTAGCTGTAGTGCCCAGCTTGAATTCATACAAGTAAATGCCTCGGATTACCCTTTTGTCCATCTGCAAAAAAGTCAATAAAACTCTAAAGTTTTCCCACTTTTACATAGAAGATTTGGTACTCACCGGTAGAGCAAAATTTGCGCTTCTAAATGATATGCCACATGTTACGGTTTGTTCTTGATCAAACGCGTAAAGATGCGCCAAAAAATGGCGCGAGCCAGTGCCATTTAATTCGTTACAACCTAATATTTACAAGTTACTTCGTAATAAAATGCTTTTTAAGCTTAAACGTATTCTTCGTGCAGAAAAACTTAACAGTTATGACACAGCTTTATTTGATAAAAGATATCTAAGTACAATACATGATAAATTTGTAATATGTCCATTAGATAGGGCTAGTAATAATTATGGTATTATTTATAAAAAATTCTATGTTTCTACTATCGTAAAAGAAATGAATTTTAATAACCAAAATATTAATAATACTTATAAAGTTTACAATACTGAATCTATAGAAGAGATAATACAAAGACATGTAAATGCTTGTAGTCGTTTTAGATTGGAGAATACTCCTAATCCCACCATACCGTTAATTTATTGTATTCCTAAACCATAAAACCTCTTCAAAATTTAGATTTATTACTGGTGCATATAATAGTAGTATTAAACCATTAGCGGTTGAAATGAAAAATATATTTCATCTTAGTCAAATCCCATTTTAGAGGAAATGTTAATTCTATCAATAACAGCAACAAAAGATTTATAGGATATTGAGCAATAGATGACATTAATATAAGTAATAATATAACAAATACAACAGGTGAAAACCTTAGGCCTTTGTCATTCCATCGCTCACCCCGAGCGACGTCTAATGATATGCACCCACATCGATTCCATCGCGCCGCCCGATCGATATGGGAGCATATCATTAGGCGTCGCTCGGGGTGAGCGATGGTATGACAAAGGCCTTAGAATATTTTCTGCCGATTTTACTAACATGTTTACTAATTTAAAACACAATATTATTCTACAAAACATAAAGGCTATTCTTTTATTATGTTTTAAGGATTCAGGTAAAACGTTTATTGCATACAATGGTTTTAACAGAAAATTTTCTATGTAGACTGTTGTCATAGTAATATATATATATATATATATATATATATATATATATATATATATATATAGATACTATGACGTTAGTGACCTACTTTATTATGTTGTTTACCTACTCAATAATAGTTTCTGCAAAGTTGGAAAAGTAGTTTTTAAACAAACAGTTGGAGTACCACAAGGTGGAAATTTTGTTGTTATCTAACACTGTCATATTTCGAATATAGATACTCCATGAACAATATTCCACATCGGAATGTTATTTTTAGACCTTACAGGTACATACAACCTTCTTATTGTTCATAACTTGGATAACCGAAATATCGCTAATATTCTTAGTTAGTTTATGCTAACTCGTTACAAAGAGAACCAACGCATATTAATGACTATCATTGCAATTACCTTGATTTAGAAATACTAGTCAATAGTAACAACTTATATACTATAAACTATAATAAAACAGACCATTATAGCTTTGAGGTAAAAAGGCTTCCTCATCTTACTTCTTTTATAAGCGATAGAATTAAATCTGCCACGATATACACGGAAATCTTATGAATAGCACGTACTTGCACTTTTCTAGAAGTTTTCATACAACGCGCCTACTGTCTTTACGCTAGTCTAACTAATAATGGTTATAAAAGACATGAAGTACCTTTTAATGTTTTCAAATGTATTAATAAAAATAAATTTATTAAATACTTCACTTACTTTGATACTTTGATGGTCCCTTTGTCGGCTGGAGGTCTTCTCAGCGGGGACCACAACTCTTCTAGACCGCTCGATCTCTGGCTGCTTGCATCCAGTGAGACAGACTCCGCTCTCTGAAAGATCTTGAGAATGAGTCTGCCCATCGCGTTGGCGGTCGTCCCAGTGGTCTCTTATGGCCTCTCGGGAGCAATTCTGTGAAACGGAGACTCCATCTATCGTCCTTTCGTCGAAGCAGGTGTCCGGCCCAGCGATATTTGGACTTCTTCATGTACTGCAGCGGGTCTGCTAATTGCGACTTCTCCTGTAGCTCCGAGCTTCGTAGGCCTTCTTGCCATTGCTGACGAAGGCTTGTCCTCAGAAGACATCTCTCCAGTGCACGATGCGTAGTTTGCATTGCTCTGGCGATTATCTTGTTGTCGGGCCAGGTTTCCGTCGCGTAACATCGCAGGCAGTACAGAGGCGTTGAATATCGAGCCCTGAGGCCGGGATCCTTGACCTGATCGGTGACTTCGCGAACCGAACTGAAGGCTGCCCATGCTGCGCGTCTCCTGCAGGCGATTTCAGGAGCGAGGTCGTTATCCATGTTCAGCTCACTTCCCGGATAGACGTAGGAGTCGACCTGTTGTAGAGCGACTCCATTTAACCTTACGAGTCCCGTGTCATACCACTGGTTGACCATAAATTGTGCTTTGGACATATTCATGTCCAATCCAATCTTCATACCTGTCACATTGAGCTCGTTCAGCATTTCCTCGACTTCTGCTGTGCTGGTAGAGATGAGAACAATATCGTCGGCGAAGCGAAGGTTGCTGATCCGTTTACCGTCGACAAGGTAGCCTTTATCGTCCCAGTTCAAGTCTTTCATGGCATCCTGGAGTACCGCTGTGAATAGCTTAGGAGAAATCGTGTCTCCCTGCCGTACTCCTTTCCCGATGGAATCTTAAGCTTTCGATCGAACAGCTGGATGGTAGTTGATGTGTTCGAGAAGCATTCGTCGAGAAGTCGGATGTAGGGCGATGGTATGCCAGCGTGCACAAGTGCGTTCAACACGGCGTTGATTTCCACAGAGTCGAACGCTTTCCGGTAATCCACGAAGACAAGGACAAGTGGGAGGTGGTATTCGCGGCTCTTCTCGATGAGCTGTGAGACAGTCTGAATATGGTCCATGCAGGAGAAACCCTTGCGAAACCCTGCTTGCTCCACTGGCTGATATTCATCCAAGCAACGCTCCATGCGGTTAAGCAGTATCTTGGTGAAGATCTTGTACACAACCGAGAGAAGACTGATGGGTCGATAGTTGTTGATATCCTCCTGCTGACCTTTTTTGAAGATTAAAACTGTTTTCGACTCCTTCCATGAGTCCGGAATCCTACCAAGTCGAAGGTAGTGTTTGAAGTGCTTGGCAAGAAGTGAGCAGAGGGCACTGCCACCCGCACGAAGGAGATCAGCAGAAATGCCGTCCGGTCCGGGAGCAGTGCCCGGCTTCATCCTTCTGATGGCATGAGCAACTTCTGATTCCAGAATGGGAGGTACTTCCTCAGCTGGTGGCATCAAACATTTCGGGACAGTGATGGAAGAACGGAACAGATCTGTGTAGAATTCTTGAACGATGGCCTCCATCGCTCTTCGAGACGTTTGCGTTGTTCCATCCTTATCCACAAGGGCTGACATTATTGCCTTCTGATCGCAGAGATCTCGTTTGCAGCGCTTTATGCTTGAACCTTTCCCAGCGGCTTCTAACAGCTTCAATCTTCTGTAGGCTTGAATGGACTCCTTCACTGCAATTCGACAGGCCTTCGAGATGGTGACTTTTTGCAGATGGGAAGCATTAGGATCCAGTTTAACAGCTCTTCTTTGCTCCAAGAGTTTAATCGCATGTGCGTTGAGTCTTGAAGCAGACGGTGATTGCTAGCACATTTCAACAGTCCTTTGGAGAGAAGGTCGTAGTCTTCCGATGGATCTTCAAGAAGATTCCAATCATACGACTTTATTGCATATTCCAGCTCCTCAGACTTGAATGTGGGGATCCTCACCGGTGCCGGTTTATGCGTGTCACGCTTGAACATCCTCATTTGAGAGTCAGCTTCGCACGGACAAAACGGTGATCCGAGCCGGTGTCAAATGAAGGCAGCATGGACGTCGAACAGACTCCAGCGTCTGTTTGTAAGAACATGGTCGATCTCCGAACGTGTTTCTCCATTTGGGCTTTCCCAGGTCCATCGTCGGTTTGAAGGCTTCTTAAACATAGAATTTCCATGGTAGAGAAGGATTTATTAAGATATAAATACAAAATCTTCAATTTGCAGGACATTAAGTTAAAACTTCTCTCACCTATGTTTTAGATTAATCTCTCTCCTTAATTTATTAGTTTCGTTTAAATTGTCACTTATTAGTAAAAAAAAACGTTATTACAACTCCTCTTTCTATCATTAAATTCGATGTATTATACCCTTTTGTGTTAATACACGCCGTAATATAGCTTCTCCGTCGTTTTTGTTTTACTTGCATGATTTTTGCCATACTATAGAACCTCCGTAGTGTGTTTAGTGCAATCACACACAACACAACGACTATTCTCACAACTCATATACTAGAGTTTTATTAATTTTGGCGCCCATTTTGGCCTGCCTGAGTATCTCTTAGGATTATAAATATTCGGTCTTACTGGTTTTTATCGGCGATTTCCATTTCTGTTTGCGTTTGTTCGTGTTTCGTGATTCCATCGTTGTCTTCGATTATAGTTCTTGGTTAATCCAGTGTTGCAGATTTATTCCTCCACTGAGTATTGACTTATTCTACTACTACGACGCTGCTGCTACTACTACTACTACCTATTCTTCTTATTCTACTACTACTACTATTCCTAATGTTTCTACTACTACTAAATACTACTATTTTATTGTCTTATTTGTAGATTTTATCCGATGATAGGTGAGTTTTTCCTTTTTTTTATTACACTTATGGTCTCTGTTCCTCACTGAGGAGTTCCGGGAGAGACCGTATGCTTTTATAAACCTCCTTTTTCTATTATCCGTCTAAGGTTAGGAACGAAACGGACAGTAGTTTGTTTCCTCCTTTTTTACTTCTGTATAAGAAAACGGAAAAAACTCGCTTTCAGAAACTATATACAATATCTGAAATGGGAAATTCGTAGCCACAAAAATCGACCAGAAATTAAGGTAGCAAAATCGGCCATTTCGTACAGTACCGAAGGTAAACATTCAACCAACTCACGTTTGCGACGCAAAAACGCGTTTTTTGGACGACATTTATGGACGGGTGGAAGTCTGAGAAGCAAAAGCGAAATTAAGGGACCACTTAATTGCGTTGGCTGCCCCCTAATATCCAACACCTTCAATTCGGTTCGAGACCTAATTTAGGATTTACAGCAAGAACGACAACGACAATAACCAGCAACCGGAAAAAAGCCGAAGCGCGAACAAAGTACCGTTGCCGGATCGACCCAACTCGGTCGTTGTAGAAAGCGATTCCTAGACAGTGCTGACATTACATCTCCAGTTGCTCTCCTTTTTCGGTCCTATTTTAAAAGGTGTTCATATTGTTCTCACGTTATCTGCTCTCATGTTACCCTCATATTTTTGTTGCTATGTTATTCTGTTCTCATATTATTGGTTCCTATGTTATTTGTTCCCATGTTGTCCTGTGCTCACATTATTTGTGCTCATGTTATTATTTGGTATTTGTTATTACTCAATCAATAAAACATGTGGTAGCGTGATCACTATTCGCCTACGGTAGAGATCTATTGCAACATGGAGTGGCTGAATGCAGACGTCGTCTTCATTGTCTGTTCTTACATGGATCCATTTACGCTATCTGCCTTCGCCGTCGCTTGTCCTCAGTGGGCACCACAAGTTGCTCGCACTATTTAGAAGAAGGCCAGGGGACTCAAAGTGACGTTTTTTCCAAGGCTATTGTTCTGAGATAATTCACTGACGAGGATTTGAAAGAAACTGTAAGGATTCAACGGCGCAAGAACTTCTTTTCAAGACGTCACTCAAAAAGACCTCAGATGCCAGTTTCTCCGCTATGGAGAGAAATATGCAGGACGCGTTGTGCAGAAAAATGGAATATCAACTAGGCACCTCACTGCACTGCTTCGTCTTAAAACACGTGCAATCGATGATAATCGCAGTAGTCAGAGTCGGGAAGTGCAAATTTTCTCGCTACGACCATTAACCGAACCAATTCGACGAAGTTATTGAAGTGCTGGTCAAAGTCACTGCAGACATGCTGGTTTTGAACAGGTGCACTCAGCAGCAGGCTTGCAAAATCATGCAGACTATCTCCCGTCCCGGCTCTTCTCTCAATGTTTCCGCAACCTATGATGGCAGAGTCCCTCTGCTTCAACAGTGCGATATGTCGAACATCGAAGAATTTCACTGGAGACACGGTCATATTCTATCTGAGAATCTGTCGGTTCTATTGAACTCGATTATTAGAACGATTCACTTGGTAAACACTTCTTTAGGAAAAAAGGATTTATCTCTCACTAAGGAATATATTGAGAGATTTATTGCCGGAGAGATGTCACATTTAGTACCCATAATTAATAGTCGCGGTGCAGGACCTCATAAATGGTTGCGGGAAATCAGCGACCAACGCCAATTTGAGCAAGGATCTGAACAGCGTAAAGTTATCGTTAAACGCGTATTTAGTGACGGAATTTGTATTTTTAGGTTGCTTGGAACGTCCGAGTGATCGTTTGTAAATGTATATTAGTATCATGGGCGCGTGTGGCGCAGTCGGAGGAGGCGCGGCTGTCGCGTGCACCCGATGCCAGGTTTCTGGTTCGGATTTCCCGCCCAGGCCAACCAAGCCTTCCATCCCTCCGGGGTCGGTGAATTGGTACCAGACTTGTCTGGGAAGGATAAAGCGCTGACTTGTTCATCGGCTGGCCACCGCAAGTCATTGTGTGGCCAAATACGCATTCATGTCGCCTCCACGACATCCCGTAGAAGTAGACGGCGGGAAATCAGCGACCAACGCCAATTTGAGCAACACACCTGATACTAAGACAAAGGATAAAAGGATAAAGGACGGCGTTATTCAATCCCTTCTGGCATCCCAGAAGGGATTGAATAACGCCGTCCTTTATCCTTTTATCCTTTGTCTTAGTATCAGGTGGGTTAGTGTATTTGAATTCCTATCATGTTTTCATTTGCTCTTCTGTGCATGTCGGAGCAGAGTGGCTCGTGGCAGAACATGGCCAGCTTGGGCTGATGTGTACTTTTCCAAAGCGTTTGCTTCTGTTTGAAATCCTAGCTATCCTTCTTATGTAAATGATAGTTTATTAACATATCTGCTTCTTATTGAAGATATGTGATATGTAGTTTTGAGACTTCACATCCCGAAAACGCATATATTTCTCCACTTCTAAACAACTGAGTTTTATGAGCTTGCAATTCTTTTTTACTTCTTCAGAGCATATCATTCTTTTCGGATGTGATGTTCCTTTATAATGGATATATGATCATCATGCCAAGCGGTTCACATCGCATCCTTCGGCCACACAACGTAAACTTCTGAGCGGTTTCTGTCTTTTTTTTCAGAGCAGCAGCCAGCTTCCGTCATCGATCTCAACGCGGACATTTCGTTGAAGTACCGCTCTGGCCTATTACTTAAAAATGTTTTTTCTAATTTCTGAGTAGTGCTAAATAGCGATGTACATGTATGCGTTATAAGATAATGGTAGGATATGGTAATGGAAGAGTTAGGTGATGTCGAAATATGTATTGTCACCATCAAGTATAAGACAGCCGAACACAAGTCTACTATAGCATGTTGTTTTTGGGTCCGTAATGAAACAATTCAGAGATGCAGAGGAAGAGGACGTTGAGAAAGGTAGTGTGTCAGGCACCTTTGCTGGCAGCCAGAGTTGTTTTCACGTTATCCTGGAGCGTTTTGTATAAAGCAATTTCAGGCGTTGAGGGCGACCGTCACGAAGGATATGTACTAAGAGGAAGCATATGTACTTGAAAGTAGCACACTTTCTGAAGCGACGTTTAGAGAAAAGGTGCATTGGCGTTATTCTAACTTTTGAATTTTTTAGATCAGGTTTCATACACTTCAGGGCTTCAGGTGAATCGTGCAGTTGGTGGCAGTGGTATGCACTACCATTCTGCTCATGACTGTTCATACCTCTGACACCTTGAATTTGCATGCTACACATTACCCAATATTGATTGCAGAGTAGAGGTCCTTTGTTGGCTTGCTGGATAAAGACAAGTACGGGACCACTCCGTACTCATCCCCTTACAGCAAAACTGTTACACCGTCACACGTCACAAGACGAATCGTGAAAACATATCGCTGCCTTGGTTGCCTTAAGCAAGTTAGAATGTGTACCAGTGTTGTCGCAAATTTAGCCGACTCTGCTAGGATGGACTGCGTTCTTAGGCGATGAGGAACATTGTGTTCGACGGAGATCCGTGCTTCCTCCCACATGCGTGTCTTTCTTCGAGACGGCTGAAAGAGAGAAACAGGAGGACACTCTACGAGGTAACTAAGGAGTGCTTTCTTTCCAAATTTAGCTTGAAATAGTTTTTCCGGTTTCTGCAGAAATGTTAGCACTGTAGAAACGGTGGTACATCAACTTCGCACCAAACACAGAATGTGTGAGGTTCCTTCTGGAGGTGGAAAGAGCGCCGGACCTTTGTAAGTATTTAGTTATGCAAACGGAATGACAATGCGCCCTAAATATGATGTTCCATTTGCAGCAATGAAGGAGGAGGAGGCATCTCTTCTCCACTTCCATGGCTTCGGAAAAATCAGATCCACGAATTATAGGTATTTATGTTAGGCGCAGCCTTATCTCCAACCTATCAACTGTAGTGTTCTTCAGGAGCGTGGGATTTGGAAAGGATTGGATGGTAGCCATGCTGGATGTGCCGGATTCATTGGCCCTAAGTGCAAACGGGACACCGTTCCTGCATTACTACAGGCCCGATATGCACATATACTATTCGAACAAAATCTTATGATGCGCGCCTAAAGTGAAGTTCAGGAGCGGATAAGCGCATTGAATGCTTTTGGAGGGCGCTTGAAAGCGGACTGGATACGTTGGTAGCAGACGGGATGCTCCAAATGCACCCCAAAAACAGAAATGGGTAGTTGTACACCGTTCATGGCGTGTGCAACGGCAAGGTTTTCACTAGGCTTCTTGGATAACACCCTCAGCTTTAAACGTAAAGATGTAAATCCAGGCAGACGTGCCGTTGCTCTTTGTACTGACAGACAGGAAGACCGAGAACGTCTACACACTAATATGGAGAAGTATGAAGGGTACGTTATTTTAAATTTAAGAGTACCACGTGTGTGGAAATCTGCTTTCAGGAGTGCTAGACGCTATCAGTCAACAGGAGCCGGAGCCACGAGTGGTTTAGATTTCGAGTGCCCCTCAATAAAGGCTATTGGAAAGTATTCCCGCGTGGTAGGATACTTGCGTGTTTCACTTCTCTCGCGCCCGGAATAGGAAGCGTGATAAGCTGTGGTTAGTAAGTTTTTGAAGGGGCGCGAGCGAAGCCGTATAGTAATAAGGCGGTAATGTACCCTGAAAAGAGTTGCGTTCCTACCACCCACATTTATGAGAGGGTATCCGTTTTGACCGAGGTTCCTGTTAGCAGGCACCTCACTGCATATTGTGGGTGCTTGCTCTTCCTTGATTATTTGCAGGAGACCTGGATTGGTGGGCCGTTCAAAAGCATGTGGAACAAGTGGATGTTCTAAGGACTAGAATTGTAGAAGACGCCTATAAGTGGGCTAGGTGCAATATTGTGCTTGACGTAGCATTATTACCTAGTTTTTATTTGTCTAAGAACTGCTCTTGGAAATAAGCAGCCACTTTACGATTTCTCGCGGAACATCTCCATGCCGTCTATGCAAGGTCTTTAAAGCTATTAGATCATGAACAGGTTTGCAGCGCATAGACAATATCGAACTGTGATCACAAGCACCCTCTTTTTAGCACCCAGCGGCGGAAATATGCACCAGAAGGAAAGACCTCAGGCATCGCAAAAAGGTTAGCGCGGCGATGGAGCGCTTCCGAATTCGGCTGCTCCAGCTAGAGGGAATAACCACTAGAGAAATAATACGATATTGTAAACGCTTGTTCAACTTCGTATCGAATAAATCAAACTTATAGGTAAGATTGTTTGTGATTGTTTTTTTAATGTTTACCTTTTACACTCTAAATGGTTAGAAGAGCTGCTTCCTACAAGAAATGTTTCAGGTTTTGATTAAAACAATTTTACAAATGCTGTGGTTCACATATATTTTTTCGTGTTTAAAATGTATAGCGTGTCAGTAGAAATTCTTAAGTGCTACGTTTCTCACACCAATCATGAAATGGAGTCAAAAGTTGTCTAAAAAGTAAAACCAAGGACAGTTTGCAAAAACGAAACTATTACAATGTCAACATCAACAACTATCCCAAAGCTAATGCAGAACGTTAGATGCTGTCCCTATATGGCTCCCATTACAAAGGGGTCATACCGGGACAGCATCTAACGGGAGCTTTCCAACCGAGACAAGTGTAAATCAAAAAACAGAAAGTTTCAAAGCTATCAGACGATCTAATTATTCTACCCCCTAAGATCCATTTTTCCAGTAGAAAATTTTTTATTCTTTATTGGGACATCTGAATCTATGCACATGCAACTGCGACCGACAAGAGTACATGGCGGTCGAGATTCCAAGACAACAACCCTGTGAAAAGAGCTTAAAACAATTACGAGCCCACGCGTATAAAAAGCAACGAAGAAGGAACAACTAACAGGAAAACTAAAGAAAAGAAAGGAAACAATGCTATCAAGTGACCCTGCCCCAGAGCAGAATGCGGGAAACTAAGAATATTTCAAAAACTTATTTGTGATTGTTTTGAAAGCCGAAACGTTAAAAGGTATCTGAAAACGCTTACACAACTTGACGTATTCGCTCCCCGCCCTGCAGATAAAGCAGTTCGAACGAACTGAGGCCCTAGCCCTAGGGAGAAGCACTTTAAGTTCAGGTCCTCTGGTAAAGGACGGCTTGACTGGAAAGTATTGCTGCGAATCAACGTGTATTAGTCCATGCAGAATTTTGTAAGCCAAAACCAGATCAAACTTTCTAATTCTGAACTCTAAAGTTTCAATCCCACGTTGGGAGTTTCCTTCTGCGCTACTGGAAATGCTTTTGTATAACTACTAGAAATGTGGTCGATGAAAGGCGTTTTAGCTTGTAGCGTTTATAAAAATCTCTAGTACAATCAAAATTCAGTACAATCAGCCATTTGTAAACCTCGACTCAAAGATCTTAAGATTCTTGTGATTTGAGGTATGTAACATTACTCATCAGCTCCATTTCACAGCTTACGCCCTGACGATTACATCAATAATGCAATACTACGAGTGTTTCAGTGAAAATTAAATTCTTTGGTTTTTCCAGGTTAGGGCTAGAGAGGAGACGAACAAAAAAGAGTGGCTTATAGAGGATGGATTTTATCTATCACATTAGTATTTAAATATAATCGTTTAAAGCTCACTGATACATGCCAAAATGAAAGTGTAACCACAAAACAGTTGATTCGCTAGATTAGAGGTCCCAATTGTAGAAAAAAAACTAGTATTTCAGAGTGACTACGGGGCTGTCAGCACGACAATTTTAAATGAG
Source organism: Heligmosomoides polygyrus polygyrus (assembly GCA_947396885.1). NCBI lineage: Eukaryota > Metazoa > Nematoda > Chromadorea > Rhabditida > Heligmosomidae > Heligmosomoides > Heligmosomoides polygyrus. The sequence continues at coordinate 28,013,704 of OX377206.1, forward strand.
TGTTTTCTTGAATGCGTAGACACCATAGAATGGAGATCAAGCATATCATATTATTATTATTACCACCACATATGTATGCATATCATATAACATCTCAGAGGAAGACTATCACGACCGTCTTGCTGTACAGGAAGGGAGACGTGCACGACATTGGCAACCATCGCCCGATCTGTAGTCTACAAGCTGTTCACTCGAATCATCCTGAGTTAGCAGAACGCTGGACGAAGGACAGCAATGCGAACAAGTAGGATTTCGCAGAGGATTCAGCACGGTCGACCATGTACACGCCATTACGAAGCTCATCGAAGTGTCGCCAGAGTACAAGCTGCCGCTGTGCCTTACGTTCATCGACCTTAAGAAGACATTCAACTTTTTCGAAATTAAAGCGGTGGTCGAAGCGCTGTTCACTCAGGGCGGTTCCACTGAGTAAATCAGAGTACTTCGAGAGCTGCGCTGCACAGTGGATTCACGACCAAGATTTCACCATGCTACAACGACATCGTCATCAACCTAAGGGAGGGCTTCCGCAAGGGGATGCCATATCCCAAAAGCTGGACTTGGACGTTGAACTGCAGCTGAATTATTCGACGACGATAATCATGAGAAACGGACAAGTTTCTGATGCTCAATTCTGTCTCGAAAAAAAAACGACCCCGCGTGCTCCAGCAAGTGTATCTGGGTCGCGAAGTAGTGCCCCTAGTGCCATCTGGACAGCAGGAAACGAGTGGCTTGGTGAGCTCTCAAGAACGTCGAAGAAGTCGTGAAAAATAGGAAGAACGTCCGAATCCGTGTCCACCTATTCGGCTGGACTGTTCTTCCTGCCCTGACATACGACTCACAAGGGAGGTCAATGAATGTCCCTTGGCAATTTTCAAAGTGACCTATTGAGGGTTGTAGGGGGTCGTCTGGGAAGCACCACAGTGTTTTTCAAATTTCATGCGGGCATCTGGGTAGGTCAAAAATTGCAACAAACTGTATCACTTCAGTGGTGGTCCATGAAGCAAAACAAACGTGTGGAGCTGCCATGTCGTGGTTAGAATCTAACCTGCAAAAGGTTTGGGGCTGTAACAGTAGCAGAATGACAGCGAACTCACAATTTGCTTGTTAGCGATACAGTCAAAGCAGAACAGGTGCTTCAGGTGCATTGCTCACGATCCAAGTGGCAGCGAATGAATGGCGCAGTGGGTGTGGGGGCGGACTTGCAGGAAGAGACTCGTGGGATTGGATCCGGACGTTGGAATTCTGGGCTTGCTCACCGCTGTTTTGCCGATGTAAAGTGTATCTTGAACACCGTAGTGTACCATACTGACGTTATAACCTTATTTTAACCCATATGATACGATCTAACAACGATGCTGCCTATTTCTCTCACCACTGTCTGCTAATCGAAATTCCAGAGACCTGGACTCCCACGACTTTGGAGATCGAAAGCAATTTTCGCCTATACTTCGCCTTGTGGGCTAATTGAGGCGCCAATCACAAGTCTGATAGACGTTTTCACGTGATCCCGTGATCCCGCATTTTCATGAGTGCTCAAGGCTATCGATGTCAGTACATGGAATCTCTTTCTTCAGCTATGTGATCAGGCTTGCTTTCCAATCTTCTAATTTGAGATGGAAAGTACTGCATGAAAAATAGATAAATTAGAATAAGGGATAGCAGATTCATGGTCAGCAGCTTAAATAGTTTCCATAGGCGAGGAAAGGGCGAAACCAGTGATCATGAGCCCGCCATCCTTGCTCACATAAGAAATGGATTCCGTATTCGTGCTCAGCTTCCAAAAATAACAGTACTGGGCGATGTTTGGGCTACAAATTTTTTTTGACCTCTCCTCGACTTTTGGAGTCATGGTAATGTATATTGTTCAATGGCATTGTAGTGCTCAGTAAAATCTGTAAAAGATATGAAGCTTTAACTATAGTTGTATGTTAGAAATCTGACAATTTGTTAGGTATGCTGAAGGAGGCTGGAGGGTTCGTTCAAGTGAATCATTCACTGTAGACTGGGCAGCGACTGGAGCTGAAGAAAGAGATTCCATGTACTGACATCGATAGCCTTGAGCTCTCATGAAAATGCGGGATCACGCGATCACGTGAAAACGTCTATCAGACTTGTGATTGGCGCCTCAATTAGCCTACAAGGCGAAGTATAGGCGAAAATTGCTTTCGATCTCCAAAGTCGTGGGAGTGCAGGTCTCTGGAATTTCGATTAGCAGACAGTGGTGGGGGAAATAGGCAGCATCGCTGTTAAATCGTATCATACGGGTTAAAATAATGTTATAACGTCAGTATGGTACACTACGGTGTTCAAGATACACTTTACATAGGCAAAATAGCAGTGAGCAAGCCCAGAATTCCAACTTCCGGATCCAATCCCACGAGTCTCTTCCTGCAAGTCCGCCCCCACACCCACTACGCCATTCATTCACTGTCACTTGGATCGTAAGCAATGCACCTGAAGCACTTGTTCTGCTTTGACTCTATCGCTAACAAGCAAATTGTGAGCTCGTTGTCATTCCGCAACTGTTACAGCTCCAAACCTTTTGCAGGTTAGATTCTAACCACGCCATGGCAGTTCCACACGCTTGTTTTGCTTTATCAACCCGCACCGAAGTGATACGGTTTTTTGCAATTTTTGACCTACCCAGTCAGCAGGAAAACTGAAAAACACTACGGTGCTTCCCTGACGACCGCCTACAACGCACAATACGTCACTTTGAAAATTGCCACGGAACGTTCATTGACCTTCCTTGTCAGAGACCTGAGCCATACGAAAGCGGGATCAGCGTCGCGCAGCGTGGAATCGAGAGGACGATGCTCGGAGTGACACGACTCACTCAAGTGGGAGAAGGCCTCCGGAGTTCCGAGCTTCGTCGACGTTCGAAGATCAGAGACGCTGTCGCGTGGGCCAAGTCGTCGAAAATTAGGTGGACCGGCCACGTAATGCGGTTTGCAGACACCCGCTGGACGAGAGCCATCACCCACTGGATTCTACGGGATGTCAAGAGAACACCAGACGCCTACCAACGTGTTGGTCGGACTCCTTCGTGAAAGCCCTGAAAGCTGTTCGCTTTCCTCGAGCGAGAAGGACCCATAAGAGCACTAAGGCACGGAATAAGGACGAATGTAGACGCTGCCGGCGCACGCTCGAGCAACTCGATGACAGCGAAACGACAGATGAAAATGGTGATACATGAAAAATTTCGTCTACTACTACCACACATCATCGAAATCAAAGGTAACCATGACTTTTCTGCCTCTTATTATTTTTTCATAGTCAAAAGCTGAGCAAGGTTCAGAGTTAGAAAAGAAAACGCTCTCCAAGGCTCTGCAGGAAGCAATCAATGTGGATGACCTGCGAATAATTTTCAATTTTTAAATTGGAGGTGGAGAATTATCCTACCCACAGTTACTATAAGACAAGTGGTCAGAAATGGGTAATTAAATGTTCCTCAGAACACTAGTTTTGTAGCCCTAAAATAAAGTTGTAAGTATTCGTAGACGATGCAAACTACCGTTGAAATTGAAAAGAATACGAAGCCAAATTATGAAAGGCGAGAATGTCCCACGAAGTGAGTCCATGCCAGCAGTCTTGCACACAATCAATCAAAGAAGCAAAGCGGCATAGTTCACGAGTGTATGGCGCAACTTCTACACGAGCACATGCAGAAATGCCACATGCATGCCATTTAAAATTTTCTAGAAACATATTTTGGAACGAAACTCATAATTCTACGATATACTTTGGATCCTTTTTATTGGATTTCCATGGTATAATTTTGTACGCAGCTCTATTTTCTGTTTTCTGGCTATTTTTTGGCCATTTTCCCAGAAAACAAAAATTTGCCTAAAATGGCCAGAAAATTAGGAAACAGAAATTTCGCCCATCCCTAGTGGGCACCACGTGCAGTAACGGACATCACCACCATCCCTTAGCAGTGTATTTCTAAGAGATATTCCGAAGAAGAATAAACCGCAATGCTAGTGAAAGAGGTAGTGGAATAGAACACTAATTGCGTGATTGATGATAAATTAACTGACTAAATTTCTAAGAGAGAGAGATTATAGTTAGTGTAGATAAGTTACGACATCTGGGATTTATTAAAGACAAAAACTCGCTTTCACTGACCACTGTGAAGGCATCTCGAAGAAGGCTGAGAGAGTTGTTTCCAACTTATTTAAATCCTTGTCTATAAAATCAGCACCACACTTTTTGATAGCCTATAAATCACGTGTTTGCCCTGTACTAGAATACGGTACCACCCACCTGACGAGTAGCGTACAAAAGCTTGAAGCAGTTTAAAATGGTTTTACTAGGAAGCTCTGGATAAGCTTATATGGGTATGATTACACCACCATACCTTCTGCCTCCAATCGCAACAAAATTTTCAAAATTTCCAGTCTTGAGACTCGTAAGAAACGGAATGACCTGCTCATGATTTTCAAAATGATTAATGAACTGGTAGCGCTAAAGCTTGATGAGTTCTACACGCAACAAAATTCTAACACAAGAGGTAGTCAGAGGAAAATCCATTTCTCCAAGGCCGAGAGCTCATCCGTGCTTCCTTTTTACCCAAAGCGCGGGTTCAGAATTTTTGAACATTCTCAAAAAATATGCGTTCCCTAATTCATTAGCTCAGTTTAAGAGGCTCGTGGACAGGTATCTCCTAGAGAAACTAAGTGATTACTATGCGTTTTGTTGTAGTGTTGTTTTTCTTGTTGTTGAGTGTTTTCTATTTTCACTGCGTGTAATTGTAACTATTTGCACATCTAAATAAATAAATAAATAAACAAATAAATAATATTACCAGCGGAATTAAACTTATAAACAATAACTCACTCTGAATTGTGCATTCATCTGTAAAGATGCACTGAACGAAGTCTTCTTTTAGTTCTATCATAATTGTGCAGAACGTGAATCTTTTGTCCATATTGATGTCCCTGGCATATGGCAATACTTGGTTGTTGTTCTTTTGTATCCCAACCGCTCTCTATATTGACGGACTTGGCTCACACTCATAAACATATTGTGCTCCTTGAGCCACTTCAAAATAGAGGTAATAGTCGATGACGAGCTGGAGGAATAACTGTTGTTGATGGCATTCCTCGCGCCACTGAATATCGGAGCAAGAGAACGAAGTTGATAAGGCGTCTCCTCGCAGGGGAGATGGGTGGAGTGGTGCTTCTGCAAGAAGATCCGAACATTATGGTAGCTCACATCAATATTCCGGCTCTGCAGTTCCTTGTGAATGGCTGCGATTGATCTCCCATTACAACGCATTCCATGAATAATGTCACTGTAGCGAACAAGCGGCATTGTAGAAGGAGGTAGGAGTAGAAAATGACTACCTCCAAGAACATTTTCGCCTTCTTAATTAAGCGCGCACTAATTGGCCTGAGTTCACCGGAGATGATCTCAGGTCAATTAGTGCGCTAAGAAGGCGTGTAGAACACGTCTTCATTGCTATAACTGTATTCAATGTCTTCTCACGCCAGATTTTTCTTTCCTGACACCAAGACCGCAGATGTTATCTGGATCAGATCAGTTTCCGGCATGGCAGCAGAGCGCTGGAGTTCAAAGACATACAATGCAAAGGTAATCTGATAAATAATTATGTTCCTATTGTTCTATAATTCCCAATCAATTTAGATAATCTACCTTGGCTGCAAGTCAGCTTGTGAAGGAAACATTGAAAATGTCACTGCTATTGGAGCATTGAACGAACGCTTCGTTACAGCAGCAGACAGTGCTACTTCTCAGTGCACTGAGTCGCCTGCGGACAGTTTTTCCATCGTGGATGTAGGGAGACAGCTGAAGGCAGATGTGGATGGGATGCAAAAGCAAATCAAGCTCACCAGGACGACGACAATGGCAGCGCTTCATGAGCTAGAGATAAAGATGCATGATAGCATCATGCATCTTGATCGGCGACTTGTGGGAATAAAAGCGTCGATTGATGAACTCAAGATGAAGGCCACAGGTGGAAGTGAAGGTAGATGTCCTGTCCAGTGTTACACAGTTTGCTTCATTTTCATCATTTGTTAACATTGCTTGATCTTACATTTGGCACTTTAAGGTGCCATCGAATTCTCAATCCTTTCCCGTGGAAGAATAGAGGCGCTTCTTGCCCACAAATGTGGAAATATGACAAAATTCGCCTTAGCTCTGAAGAAGGAGGTATACAAGGACAATCCTGAAATTCTGATCAATATTGAGCAGAGAAGAAGAACAACTAGGAAGATGAACTTCATTCGAGAGGTACAGCTTACTACTTTATTCGTATTCCCTTTTATGAAAAAGAATGTAATTTTCTGTTTATGCATTTTAGATTTGTCAAATTTAGGTCATGTTCAAGTATTTTAACACCCACGAAACGGCTAAGATGGAGTGTGGCAGGTGATCAAAACTGCCCTGAACGCAAGAGTACGTAAAAATCGTGCTCTCCGACAATCCAGGCCTTTTGCAGTTTCTGGCGAAGACCCACATTCTGCACACTTATTGACTTCATCGAGGATTTCGGAATACAATTTTGATGACTTCGACAGTTTCTGATAAATGTGTCTTATGCATATTGAAATAAAAAATCCTATGCTTGCTTCAAGAGAAAGAAAAGATTCATGGTGCAATCGACTTTTGTATACAAGCGCTCTTCTGTTTACGTAAAAATCAAAAAATCCTAGTGGTTACGAAACTCAAGCGCTCTTTGTTAGAGGGGTAAGTGTTTTTCTCAAATATAAAAAAAAGAGAGTGCACTGCGTAAGGTGTATGGTATACCCCGTCCGCTGCATCGACGCGGGATTGCGCAGCGACGAGATGGCTCGCGGCGCTCGTCGCGAGCCGTCGCCGCTGAGGCCGACATAGTTCACGCAGTTTTGCAGACGGAGACTTTTGCAGAATTTTAGCAAATCAGCTGATTCAGTGCATTTTTCGAGGGGCGGTCTTTATGTACGAATGGTCGCCGCGCCCGCGACGACGACTGCCGCGTGCGCGATGAGCTCCGCTGCGGTCGTGGGAGCGGTGCCTCATGACTTGCTGCAGACGCTAGGTTTGAGTTGTTGATATCCCTTTCTGCTGTTGCAGGAGCTGGGGGAAAACATGCTCTTCTTCAGAAATTGAGTTCGAGTCATAAAACTAAGCAACGTTCCAATGCTCAATTTTATATGATGCTTCTCCAGGAAAAGCTGAAAGTATGACACACTATCGCAGTGAAACTGACTTTGTATACACTTTCTAGCAGTTGATGTGCAAGTTTTGATGCAAGTCTAGATACCACTGGCCGCTGAAGTCATCCAATTGCGACGTCTTCTGCCGCGCTCGCCGCGCGAGTCGCCGCGTCCGCGGCGACCATTCGTACATAATGTCCCGCAGACGCATTTTTCTTGGAGTCCTTGTTTTGTCGACCGTTTCGTTCGTGGTTTTGCGTTTCATTCCCGTTCTATCGCCTTCTTATCCGTGTACCGTTGTAGGATTGTTGTTTTCAAGGGTATTTCGTCGATGTCATGTTTTGCTAGGGGGTTTCTGCCATGTCTGCGCCCACTCATGCATTTTTTTCGTTTCTCATTCCACCAACAGGCACAGAAACCCACGTTTCTGTGCTCGACGTGACACGAGAGGGTTCTTGTGACGTGTGTACACGGAATCGTCTCAGATAAGGCCCAATTTTTGCAAAGTGATGTTTTGCTAGGGGCGTTTCCGCCATGCCTGTGCCCTAATGTGCCGTTAATATGCTTATACCCGTTGTACGGATAGTGGGAGCGGTAGAGATAGTGAAATGTTTGGAGAGCAACGCGTTTCTACTTCTGTCCACAATTCAGGATGGTTCAGTGGTTAATCATTTATGAGCAAGAGAGGAGATACGACTATTCGTTAGGTTAGTGGCCTTTGAGAAGGCGGTACAACATTATTAAACCAAATCAGAGTGCAAAGCAAATCGGATAAGAGTCCTTCAAATAGCGCGAAAGATCTCGATAAAATATTAATAGGTTATTGGACAGTCAGGAAGGCGGTATCGCGGGAAAGCAACATATTTTTTAGCACTAGCTTGTTATGTTGACGTGAATGAAAGTCATGGAAAATCTCCTTATGTCATAAAGAATCAAGGCATTAGAAGAAAGAAGATAAGAGTTAATATATCCTATTGTGGAATGCACGCATTCTAATTCTGCTATCCACATAGGACGTTGTACGGATAGCGTGAGCGGTAGAGATAGCGAAATGTTTGGAGACTAATGCGTTTCTACTTCTGTCCAAAATTCAGGATGGTTCAGTGGTTAATCATTTATGTATCATGAGCAGGAGAGGAGATACGACTATTCGTTACAGCCGCATATGAGAAGTCTACCGTATGCCGCTATCTTCTGGCCAGTAACCTGTTCCGCTCACGTACAGTGGACTGCTGGGACCTCTTCTGGTGGAGGCATCGTCGTTGCCGACGATAATGCCGTTCAACTGGCACATTTCTGTGCCTGACATCTCGCCAGAACATCGCCGTGACTTGTCCGGCACAACCCGAAATGTGGGTTTCGGTGCCGACGAGGAAGTTCACATGAGAAAAAAGCCCAAAATGAGCCCAGCCACGAAGAAAACCCTACGAGGAGAAAAGCAAAGACATCACATGACCAGGAAAGCATCACCAAACGTGTGTTGAAATCAGTGTGGAACGGTCACGAAGGGAGGAAGTGTCGAAATAGGTGAAGCGAAGTGCATAGAATAGTGCACGACAAGCACTCCCCTTCCGCGACCATCGCTCGTCGCGGAGCACTGTACTGCGACGGGCAGCGGCGACCGTCGCACAGGAGTATGTTCTGCTCCCGCCACTCGGAGGTATAACACCCATCTGCGACGCGTCGCGGGAGCGACGGCGCGACAATTAACAACCGCTCCCCCTGCTCCGTCCGCCACTGCAGCGAAGGCGCATCATTGACAGTTGCCCCGCGCGCGTCGCTGGAGCGACACGGGAGTATACCATACGCCTAAACCTAATGTGAAAGAATGACCGGATTCATTAAATGGTAATTGTACAACATGTATTCTTAAAAATAAGAAAATAAACGAATAAAAAAGAGAAGGAAACGAAAAAGAATACAAAAATATGTTTCTATAAAACCTGGTTTCGAAAAACTCGAATGTGCCCAGTCGAATCAATAGTATTGTTCACCGAACGGCACTGTGCCGTTCCCTACATAAAATTGGCATAGTACCGCTGGGACTCGCACCTGGGTGCGAGGAGGCCTTGATCAGACAGAGGCGATGCACGCAGAGCCCAGGTCAAGCCGAAGGCTGCTCAGAACTTGACCTTGTCAGAAAACGCCAAAATGTCGGATCTCTTCAAATTTTATAGAATGATGTTGTGGGAAGCGCTTTCAATGGTGAGGTCTTAAGCGTTTAAGGGACTGGCCAGCGTGGAGTTTCAAAACAGAATAGGAACAAGAAATTGTGGATTATTTTCGAGTTTAGACACCTGAAAAACTATACTAGAGTGAGCTCGGCTCTTCCTACATTGCCTATGTCAGTTAACCATATTTTGCAAGGAAAAAATCTCAGCACTCTAGCCTCCCTGTTTAAATTGTTACTGCATCGAGAAACGAGGGGAAGATCCACTGCTTAGAGTGAAGTGCAATAGATCTGTGGTTGAAATTTTCCTCCTTTTCATCAAGTTAAAGAAGATACACCTGCACATTTTCTATATGCTTTAGAGTTCAGAAGAAGTTTCAACCTTATATCTTCCGGTTTAAGAAAGTTACAGTACCTACTACTCAAAAGTAGCGCTATCAGAGGGCACGCTGGCAGACATTTGCAGCAGAGCAGAGATCCATGGTTCTGCCGTCGTCCTGGTCAACGAATCCCTGCAATCCCCCGAAGTCTTATCAGTGCTTGTGTAGACTAACTGTGGGGTCAATTCTCTGTAATAATCCGCAGAAGTAGAGTGCATGGCGCGTTCCAATTAGGCATTTACCGCCCTGTCATTCGAATTGCCTAATATCAAATAGAAGTAAAACGTCTGACGCACCCCAAACACGGTGTAATTTTATCTCCATCATCCCTTATCCTTTAACTAAACAAGGGGTAGTATGATACTAACTGGTATTTAAAAACATTCCTAATAAACTATTAAACCTGACTGAAAGTAATCGAATCAATAAATTATTAGTGGACGCATGTATACACTGCTTTAGGAGGAGTCGAAAGTCGTCCTTGCATAAATTGACCTTGTGTCGTGTCCTAGATCAGGCCTTTCACCCTCAGGGTAAGTAATACCCGAGTTATCTGGAAGGAAGATCACTGTTGCATACATCAGAAGACTGGATGGCCAGCACATGTCATTGTATTTGTAGGCTAAATAATCATTCACACCGTCTTCACGGCAATAGTTCATAGAATACGTGGCTCATCCCACAAAGTGATAGATTGACTTAACCCTTTTCAATTCTTAAAAAATATTTGATGAAGGTCCAACGCGATAATACTTGAAAGTGAGGAAGCGGTAGCTAGAACTTCGATATATGCAACATCGATTCCCTTTTGAGGGACCCGCCCTGCGTTCTGCTTCTACGGGATGCCTTACCAGGATACTATCTCAACGGTAGGTCAGAACGGCGCAAATGTTGTATACGGGCAGAACCGCCTCTCTCTGGGTAGTAACAAGCTGCAGGTATCTCGACCCCAATACAACTATGCGCAGAGTTAGGGCGACGGGAGTCGCGTGTTGGCGCCCTGTTGATTCACGTGCTCCACAGTTGAC
>OX377206.1:28024644-28048804 GCA_947396885.1 Heligmosomoides polygyrus polygyrus
GGGTGTCGTATAGTGTGTCGAAGGACGATCACAATCGATCAATATAAATAATATATACGTCAATTAATTAATTAAAAATACAAATATAAATAAAAATCAATAATACGTAATTAATACATAATAAATAAATAAATAAATAATGAAAAATAGAGATAAATCTTTTTTATCTCTCTTCCACTTTTGGAGTCATGAAGTAGTGCTAACAGACCCACTGTCAATGCCTAACGAAGACGGTCAAGATAAAGAATATTATCTATTTTGTAGTTGGGACAGGCCCTTGAATGCTACCGAGGAACTGCGAAGAAAAGTCGCCTGTTCTCTCGTTCGTGATGTTAGCTTAACGTGAACGAAGCGCAGGATGTAGACTGGACGCCGGACGATGACGATGATGTGAGTAGTATTAAGCCTTCCTGTAGTAGTGAGGAGGTTGCTGTATGTGACGGATGTGAAATCACTAGCAATATGGTTGGTTTTGGATGAAGAAGACAGATTGGTACTGTTATACTTTCTCTCCAAAAGTCGAAGAGGGGTCGAAAAAAATCAAACATAAATATAGTTAATTAATTAATTAAAATAAGAAGATAAATAATAAATAATAATAAATAAAAAATAATATTTTTTCCTCGATCTTTGGAGTTCTGAAGTTATCTATTTCGTAGGCAAAGAAAAGTCGCCTGCTCCTCCTCAATGGCCAATCGAATTAGGTATTATGAACGCTGTTGCTTTGGGTGTTTATTTTTGTGTTTATATCGAGGTTAAAATAAAGTTATAATGTCAGTATGGTACACTACCGCGGTTAAGATACACTTTATATCGACAAGAATTGATGGAGGAAGAGCAGCAATTCAGGACCAGCACCTCCGTATTCGAACCCCCGACGCTTTTCCCGCAAGCCCGCCCCCCACATCCACTCGGCCATCCGGTCGCTACGCCGTTGGTGGTGAGCGTCGCACCTCAATGTTCCATTTCGGTCACTGTACGGTTAACAGGCAACTTGTGAAATCGCTGTAATTCCGCTATTGTTCCAACCCCAAACCTCTTGCAGGCTAGAATCTAACCACAGCATGGCAGTTCCAGGCGTCAGTTCTGCTTTATCGGCCCGTATTGAAGTGAAATGGTTTTTTGCAATTTTTGACCTACCCAGATGTCCGCAGGAAATTTGGAAACCACTGCGGTGCTTCTCAGACAACGCTCTACAACCCTATATAGGTCACTTTTAAAATTGCCACGGGAAGTTCATTGACCTCCCTTGTAAGACGTGATCGTTTCAAGTCGACCTCAATGATATCTCCTCCTTCGCTTTGCTGCTTTTAATGCAATGCATTCCATTCAAGATCCACAGTTCCAGAGCACATTATTCTGCAGCTTCAAGTACTTTGAACACCTTTGGATTAATGCTACAGCAGCAACTTCAAGCAATTCGGTAGAAGTATTGGGTTGTAAGGAAAGTTCTGTCAGCCTTCTACGCTTATACCAAAAACACTATAGCTCACTTCAGAAAGCAGCTTCTCGCTCAAGCTACAAACCATTATGGGAGCCAATGTGACAGCTATTAAATCGCGTTTTCTCAAAAACCTGATTAAAACCGGCATTCGAAGTAATCGGATACAATTCGCCATCATGTTGTTCTATGACATTATAATTCGCCATCATGTTGTTCTATGACATTATATTACTAACTAACGCATCCAGAAGCCTGACAAAACACTGGTTGAGGCTAAGATTGGAAAATATATTGCATAATGATCATCTTTGACCTAGGCTTCATTAAGTATTTACATGATGATCCTTGAGGCGTCTGCGGGCAGGTTGTCATACAAAGCGTACTAAGCCACCACCTAGGATTCAGACTTAACAGCTTCGGTTTAGCGTACCTTTCTCTTTATTTGTTTATTTACTATTTTAATGCGTCATAAGACGACCCACATAAGGGGTAAGAGACAAACAGCACGAACTATATGCTCTAGAGGGTTGACTAATAGTGGTTTGAGTTGATTTGAAAACGAAACAACATTTCAGTCCGGCTCTGTCTCCGTACCGCTTCGGATAACTTCCAATTGTGGGAAACTAGGCTTCAAAAAAGATCCATAGAGGCCTATAGAAAGATAAGCACTAATGAGAACGATTGTTCTTTCTCTAAAATGTTCTCTCTCTGCGTGAAACTGGAACTTAAAAGAAGAACTACTTCCGAGCGATTCGTTCTGGGAGACGTGCTTCACGAAAGCGTTCAAAACCTTTAGAGCTGCAGAATAATGGGCAGTGGAAACGTGGAATGGAATGCACTACATTTAACGCAGCAAATCGAACAAGAGTATATCATCGACGCTGGCTTGAAACAATCACGTCTTAGGATCAGGGATGTGCGGAAGTTTTTTTTTGGTCTTCAAGAAAAGCGGAGCACGGAACGCGGAACGGAAGACCTCAAAAAATGGACGGAAACCAGAATACGTGACACGGAAACGGAAACAACGCAAAACTTATTACTTCATAACGTTACCGAATTTAAGAAGCAGGCTGCATGCGACTCTTTCCCAACAACATATAACAAAAAAAGATTGCATTCCAATCATCATGAAAATGACTTTTCAAATATTACTGGTGCAACAAATTGGAATTTATGCGAAATCTTTCTGTAGGTAGGAAGATGGTGTTCTAGAAAAAAAGAAAAAAGCAGAAAAGCATTGTTAACAGTCTAGGATTGTTCACAGATCTCTAAGCTAAAATTGGTGTTACAAACAAAACCTAGGTTTATTAGAGGCAAATAAAGATGTGCATGCTCCGGCTAAGGAATTAGACTCTTGATTCAGGTACTCTTGATACGTTTTTGTGATCTTAGACTATGCTTCGTTTCCAAATAATCCCCCTCCGAATGCCTAGCATTAACTAGTCCTATTCCGATGCTGTACCCATGATTCAGTTCTGACGTAGAAGATGAATAGACGATAATTCACAACTCGAGGTCTTTTGCGTGGCTCATCACTTTCCACGAATAAGAATATTCGGCACGACAAACTTCCTTCTCGATAAGAATATGCATTTCCAAGGTTCTCCTTGATGCAACAGCCTTGTTTATTTATTTACTTTGTACGTGAACAATCGCACAGGTTAAAACGAAAACAAACAAACAAACAAAAGAGATCAGGTTAGTGAACAGGAAACCACAGATAGCGACAACTAGTTCAAACAGTAACAGTACTTGTTTCAAAGTTTTACTAGTTGGGAAGAAGAACTACAGTTCTACACCATAGGTCAAGTGAACATCGCAGTGCATTTGATGAGCAAAAGAGCGACTCTTATAAAAACGCTTGCCTGCATGCAATAGATATGAGCTTTTTAACCCTAACGCAGTGCATTCAGTTTTTTTGACATGTACACTCTCAGCCAATCAGGTAACTCACATCATGGCGCTGCGAGTCAGCATTTTGTCGGGTAGTATTTTGAACCCTGTTTCCGAAAATGAATCCACTTTGGCTATCACGCTGTTCCGACATCAGGATACACCACCGGTTTAAAAGCAACACAATCGCAAAGAAGTGGTGCAGAGCTGATTTCGGTTTTCTGCCTTTTGTTTAAGTTCAAGAGGTGAATAGTCAATGCAGAGCAATCGATGAGTGAAGAGTCACCTTTCACTCATCGATTGCTCTGTGTTCCCTTTCAGTCTAAAAAAGGGAACACAGAATAGACGGAAGCATTGAAACGGCGGAAACCGAAACTCGGAACATAACGGAAACGGAAATTCCCCACATCCCTACTAGGATACGTCGCACAGCTTGTACGGGGTGAAGGCATCTCGCTCCTTTCAAACAATCCTGACACCAATTCGCTCTCTTCTGCTCTTCCGCGTGCTTCGTCGAATCAGAGCTTCGTCCGACTGCCCCACACACGGCCAAAGCACTGGACACCAGCATCAGAGCTGATAAGCTTTCAGGAATACGGTGAATCAGGGAGCTGGTACATTTTCTGTCAAAACGAGAGTTTTGATCGAATGAAAGGAGAAAAGACATGAAATAAATTGCAGACGCAAGCCTATGATGTTTTACACCGCAACTTGAGACAATTTCGTTTATGAGTAACATAAAAATTTTTTGACGGGAGGTGAGAAGGATTCGGTAGGCATCGCATTTTAGCCTAGAAGCCAGTGAGGTGATTTTCCAAGTAATCCATTTTTGCACATCACATAAGTATGGATACCAGCCCTGTAAACATGCGCCACCACAAGAAAAAAGAAAATGTTAGGTTGGATCATAAATTTTGCATTATTTCTCTTTTTTCTGCGATTCGAAGTAAACCCGCTGATGTATCACATTCTATTGCTTGTTTTCTAGCAATTATTCGCAGCTATGAATCGTTAATTTTCCTTTCGTTGTTGAAAAGTTTTATCCACTAGAACGATGACCACTCAGAGTGAAAAGTGTGTGATTTTCATCTTCAATTTATTCAAGCTCGGCAGCAACCCAGGGGGTCAAGCACATTCAGGGAGTCACCGCCAAGATTGTGGATGGTATCAGCAGTTCCTTTCCGCCCAGAAGGGTAACAAAGACAAGCCACTCCGGGAAGATCAACTGCTCAAACAAAGGGGGGCTTGCGCCAACCCATCAGGTCGAATTCTTCACAAGCCATACTAGGGCTGACCGCTGATCTCCACGCCTCCCAGTGAACTCGTCGGCTGGAGTAGTTTGGAAGATCGTCAAAATCGCCTTCGCCAGTGCCTCATGCGTTCACGGAAACCCAAGTAAATCGCTGCGCTTCCGACTGTCGAGAGCTCCGCCACCGTTTCAGGCAAGGGGCCACGGATCGAACCCTTACCAGTAATGAAAAGTGGCTTATCCACTGCAACTGAAAAGCCGGAAAGCAACAGCTGACACGTGACGAGCTGGAGGTTCTGACGTCAAAACCGGAGCGCCACCGAAAGAAGATCCTGTTATGCGTTTGGTGGATCTGTAGTGTTCCGGTGCACCGGGAGCTGCTCCACATAGTCAAGCCATCCTCGACGCTCACTTCTGCCAACAACTCGACCAGTTCCAGCAAAAATTAGTAGAGAAAGAAGTCGATACAAGCCAGTGTTTCATCCAGCAGGGCATCGGCCGACTTCAGACACTGGCAAAAATCTAGGAATTGGGCTGAATCAAAATGCAAACACCGTACACCTCAGACATTGCGCTGTCTGAATGCCATCTGCTTTAGTCGATGCATCACTTCCTCCATAGTAGGCGCTTCGCCGAACTCGGTGAGATGACGGCGGTGGTACGCGACTTCACAAGCATGATTTTGCCATACGGGCGCAAAATCTACACCGTAACCTTATCGCTTATCTTCCCGGTCAGTGGTATTCGCAAAGGCATCAAGAACTCATTCTTCACGTCTGCACTGCACTGGGCGGCTGTGTCCGATATCACTGTTTGCCTGGTGGTGGGTGTTCAGAGCACATTTTTGGTGAAGTGATACCCGAACAACGAAATAAAAGGATCTGTCGTGGCTATTGGGAAAGTGAGCTTCCAGTCAAAGCAGAGAACAACACATCAGAACCTAACAGGAGCAACATTCGCGACCAAACGACTGCACGTAGGAAGGAACGGCGTAAAATGAACGCATGAACGCCATAAGAATATTACGGTGTAGAAATTGTGCCCGTATGGTAGAATCATTTCTATCACGACTTCTTCAGGTCGAAGCCGGCCAAATTCTAAAGAGATGTATTTCACACAGTTCAGGAGAAGCGGAAGAAACGCATTGAGAATAACGGCAACTACTTCATTTGTTTCATTACATTCATCGATTAAGTCAATCACTTTTTTGTGGTAAAATCTTATTTTTGGTGGGATGCAAATTTTGTTGCGAAGTTTATGACTCAATCTAATAGAAGAATAATGGGTAGATGACTCTTCTAGTTGTAGCGAGCTGCACTAATTGCTAAGTAGAGACTAAAGACTGAAGTAAATTATAAACTTTAATCTTAATAACACTACGATTCCTTCATAATTTTTATTTTTCACTGGTTCATTTTCTTATTACCAATATTCCTCCATTAGTTCTAGACCGCGGAAGACAACGGACGAACTACAAGGTCAGGCTACTCAAAATGAAGAACTGATTCAAACTGCAGCCTCACTCGGAACAGGAAAATTTGCTAAGAAGATGTCGAAGGTCTACGAAAAGAAGGCTTAGGGAATCTGCTGAAGGCTGTATTTTTATTTTTCTTATTTGCAGTACATTAAGTGTATACGCGAAGAAGATTTTTCTGCAGTTGTAGTTTATCTTGCACTATAACTACAGCGGCATGAAAACTAGCACCAATTTCAATGCAATGAGCGCTCGCAGGCAATTTAAATACGCATTGAAAGATTACGAACGATGCAAAGGTCATGTCGTGAGATCTGTTCTAAGAACTGCGAGGTATTATAAGAGCATTGGCGTTCTGCAGATGGTCGTCGGAAATCGCGGTGTGCTCGATTCGGCATTGAAGGGCATGGCAATTTGACGATTTTGGACTCGTACGCGGACTTACACGGCTGTAATAGAGGGTAATCTTGAAATGCTTGGATTTCTTAGCAGATGCTCGTAATGGGAGGCAGACGACGACAGAGGAGGTCGCCGTCGTTTGAGGTGGAGGGGGATCGGTGGACGGTTGGAGATGGTCCTATGAAAGGCCCAATCTGGATGAGTGCGCTCGCTGATTTGCATACACAGACAACCATAAACAACTCCGCAGTGCGTACGCTTCCACAGTGGAATCCCCGCACGACCGTTTCGAGCAGCGTCACACCCCGGTCATTCTGCCCGAAGAGGAGCCGGAGCAAATCAGGGTCAGCGTCCAGTGCGACTCGCTCCATTGTCAACAGGAGAAAATCTGTGGAACGCCCGGAACCTGCGCGACCTAGGAATTGCTTCAGAGCGACTGTCTGAGAAGGGCAGCATGCGGAACTCGATGAGAGCCAATTCCAACGGTCAGCGGTTCCTTGTGACGCAAACAGTCTGACACCTCTGTTTACATGTCTTATCTGAAAGAGTGCATGAGATGAGACGCTACATTTTGTGCCCGACTGAGACGGGTCATATCCTCGACCTCCAGCGGGCGCCAAACAGGATATTGTGAGGGAGTTAGCGGGAAGTGAAATGACTAGGCTAGAGCAGACAGTCCCTCGATTGCCAGTGCCCTTGCAGTCCTTGCAGACGCTGAGCCATAAAACCGCTATGTACCGATGAAACAAATAGCTTTCGGCAATGAGCTTGGTTTTATCATCATGATTAACTAGACACCGTAAAGGATTATTTAACGGGCTTGAGCAGCGCTCTTCCGATGACTGATCAGACAATTCAATATTACCACTGAATCGCCGAACCTTCAGTACAATTAGTTTTCACAGGAAGAACGACTGAGGAGCGCCTGCACAGTCATATCTAAAAAAGCACCTCTAAAAGTTTCCTAAATATTTCAAATTATTCTGTTCTCTATTAGGGCTACGCCACGCATTTTACTTCTTGGAGACAGCGTGGACGTATTTTAAACTCATGTTTGGCTACGAGTTGAGGCAGCCAACCGATGAACAATCAGTGTTTGATATTTTGTGCTCAATGAGGTTCTAAGGGGGACCACTGTTTATTGAGCGTCTAAACGTTTACACATTCCGTGTCTTCGAAGGCCTGAAAGTGACTCAAGGGTTCGGATTTTGCAATCTATGCGACCAAACAATTCATCGACTTTAGCCTTTAGCGTACGATAATACGCTTGCTTTTCTACATGAGATTTCTGTCGATAATCAAAATCGTACACATCTCATCAAAATAGCCTTCGTCATGTTCATCTATGTACTTCGTGCTTCTCCAGAGGATTCGTTGTGATTCCTCTCCCTTTGCAGTTGGTGTAGAATGTGGCAAGTATGTGCCATTCCGGTTCCCAAAATGCCCGCCTGATTCCGTGTCTGGCACTCAAGCTAGTGAATTACTCTAACTTTATTACAGTCTTCTGCTTTACCGTACGGACAGACAACGCAGAACTCCGTAGGAATTCGCTGACGTAAAGCCTGTTTCGTTCACTATTTCATACTTCAGATAAGTCCATTGGTAATTTACTGACCGCGTAGAGATGGCAGGGTTGCATGGAGATAATCCTAACCATCTACCTCGAGTAGACGACAATCAGCGCCTCTTCCTATTCTACTTCTAAATACATGACTATACAGATAGAAAATATTCCAAGTATTTCCAAAACTCTTGAGATACTCAGCCAGTCCAACTCATAGTGTTCGATTTTTGACCTCTGGCACACTAGCATGTAATCTTGAAAGGAATATGCCGAAATCGAATAGAGCTTCGGGAGTGGAATGTGCACGAATTGGTACATCTATGAAGAGATATCAAGCTATGTAAGCATCTGTGATGCCATTTCACAAAATAATGAGGAATTAATGAAAGACGACCCAGAATGCTTTCTACAGTTCTAGAGCCACAAGCTCAGGCACTCGAAAGTTCCGCGAGCGACTACATAGATGCAGTATATGGGAGGACCAGGTTTGTCAGAATTGCATGATCTGGTAAGTCGATGATGCCAATCGAAATTCGGTGCATCATTCTCGGTAGGCAACCTCTTTCAAAAAATGTAGCTAACAACATAGTATTGCTTCATGCTTGCACCTCTATACAGGAATAAATGCAGAGCAACCCTTAAATTGTTAGCACCTTGGCCCAAAGACAGGCATTTACCCGAAGGGGCCGCAGCTCTGTGTTTAGTGGACAATTGTCAGTGATGTTCGGCACTTCGACATCAGGATTTCGAATAAACACCTATTGTGAGCAATTGAGCAAATTACACGAAGTTCTTAGGCAGAGCTGCGGTTTTGTCCTGCTTCTGAAAGGTCAATTTTGCACGCTAAAAGAGCTAAGAAAACTTGCTGCCTTGCAAAAGGTTTCTGATTTAACCATGCATGTTTGATTCTAGTATAAATAAGTATAAATGGAGCAATTTTTCAACATCTGGTGCCGCTTTTTACAACAGAAATCTGGCCTACAACAGCATGTTGAAAATGTGTTTCGTCAGTTTATCAACCTTCCATTATCTTATGCCTACTGTTGATAGTGTCTTTGACCATGAAATCGTTCATCGAAAGACATTCAACGGAGCAAATACGTTCGCATCGTTCCCATGAGTGTTCTCAAGGACGACCTACACAAAGGCACACCGCACAATAGGCAATCTCAAAGAAGTTCTTATAAGAAATCTGTCGATAAATCGTCTTCGAGGAACTGCACATGAACTGTTTTCCTCGACTCCTGCTCAGCGTTCTATTCCTTCTATGAAGTAGTCGTGCTTTGGCGGTATCTGGGACACGACAACGTGATTATAGGTGGTCCCGCTTGCAAGTGCGAGAACCGATATTGGGTTCGACACAAAATAAAAAAGCCCTTCCTACAGCAGTCACTGGGAGCGTACGGGGTCTGTCTGGGAAGATTAAGCACTCATTCTTCATTATTGGATTTTATTAACGCCCATGGAAACAAAGCAACTCTCAAAACATTTCCTCTACATATTTATGCTTATTCTACTTTATTCAGGCGTGTAGTAAATACACGTGTTTTCACTTAATGAACTATTCCTATTCTAAGCATCATTGCTAGCGATATCCAAGAAACACTACGTATTGTATAAAGAAGCAAAACCTGAAGTTTTAAAGGCGTAAAACATCCGATGGGTCTTTTAAAAAAGCAGGGGTTTGCCAGTTTTTCCTGGCGAAAAACCTCGTTTTTCAAACGCTTCGCGGTCCTTTGTTAATACAGTCTTGAACAGAGTTTCCGAAGCAAAATTGAAACGTGTATTTAGATGAGTGGCAGTAAAGACAGAACACAAAATCACACGTTCGAATGTTTAGGTCTGGAGGTGTTTGTCGAACTCAAAATTAAGGCGATGTCTGGAGGGTTCACAGAGAACAGCAACTTGAAGAAATTGTTCAAACAAAACTTGGAGCATCTGCTATTAGTCTAGCACGACATATTGAGGTGCATAGAAGCACTGTGAAGAGCCACCTTCTTCCTGATCACACAGTGACAAAAGTGGAAGTCTGTGTAATTTTTTATAGGGTCACTCATTTATTCATTTTTTTTTCATTTTTGAGGGCGCGTGAAGTTGATACACTTTTCTCGCGTGGTAGCATATTCGAAGGAGGTGGCGGCTGTCGCGTGCACCCGATACCAGATTCCTGCTTCGAGTTTCCCGCCCAGGCCAACCAAGCGCCCTATCCCTCCGGGGTAGGTGAACTGAAACAAGGCTTATGGGTGGGTGGTAAAAAACTGACTACCGCAAGTCATTGTAAGGCTAAATATACATCTAAATCGTCTCCACGACAGGTCGTAGGAGTAGAATGCGCGGAGCATTTCTAAAGGGGTTTAGAAATGCGTTATTTATCCTTTATCCTTTAAATACGAATTTTTCCTGGCTGATGACAAAAAAAGCGCTTTGAGCGAACTATAGGAAAGCACTAGCTGCTCAAACATCGTAGAATTTGAATTTCGCTTTTGAAGGGTCGTACATAGTCTTTGGTGACCTATTGCAAGCAAGACATATGCAGCTCACCACGAGGAGTAAAAGTGCGGGCGAAAATGAAGCTCTATTGTAAGCATGTGATTGTGTAAATACTTCATGGGATCGTCAATGAGGCTCTGGGTTAACCTGCACATGCACGCTTCATTAATTCTTCAAAGCAGTGACGTTTATTTCGCCCAGGGAGAGGACTATTAGAAAAATCTCTTCGCGAATAGTAGCAGTGAAGTGCGTACACAAAATGAAGAATACTTCGGCTAGCTCAAGAATGTCTCACGTTCTCAACTAACCAGTCAATCACTACAGGAACTGCAGCTTACCGGGTTTGATTAACAAGTAAGGATGCGAGAAAAGGAATCTGAAAGACATTTGACGGCTCCTTGCACCCGTCAAATGTCAGCAACAATGAAGGCTTATTTCTCAGGCAAGTTTTGTAAACTGGAGGTGCTGTTGTGTTTCAGGTTATCAGCGTTTCGCGCTATTTACAAAAGACATATATGTATTTACCGATATTTCGACGAAACGCGTTTAAAACTGTCAGAATGCGGAAGAATAAAATCATCAGCAGTTTGCTGGCAAATTCACACTCACATTTATTAGCGGTGAATCTCCAACGGGTATGACTGCGCTCGGCTGCATGTGATTCAAAGCTATAAACAGATGCTTGTGCTGAAAAGTTGCTCTAAATAGGCTCTCTTGAATTTCTGCAAATTTCTCGTCAGAATTAAAGACAAAAAGATAAAGGACGGCGGCAATAGATCCATTTTTGGGATGCGCTACGCATGTTGCTTCTACCGGATGTCACGAAGGAGATTTGAATGCGTGTTTGGCCCATGCATTGACCTGCGGTGGCCAGCCGATGAACAGGTCAGTTTTTATTCTTCGAGTTTGGTATTAATTCGACCGCGTGGGATGGAAAGGTGGCTAACCTGAAAGGAAAATCCGAACCAGGAGCCTGGAATCGGGTGCACGCGACAGCAAGCGCCTCCTCGGCATGCCCTACCAGCCACCTACAATAACATTAGGCCTCGTGCATACTTCCCGTCTTCCCGTACTTCCCGACGAGTTTTGCAGAGTGGCGTGAAAGAATTTGAACTTCTCAGTGCTCGTTGCATCGCTCATCACTCTGCAAGGGAGCGCGACGACGATCCGTCCAGGACCAACGCTAAAGACCGTGCGCGGCGCGAAAAAGTATGCCATGCCCGCGATGGGCTCGGGAAGGGTGGCAGCGCGACAGGAGGTACACCTGCCCCCTGCTGGGGGGCGTGACGTCAGGAGGTACAGCGATAAGCTACCAGTGCTGAATGCACCAACATTTGTAGAGCACTCGAACTTGGGCAGGTTGGACAACTTAAAAGATTTTGTTACACTGGGCTGTAATGTGCAAATGTTCACGTAGCGTGATTCCGTTCTGGAACGAGCCGAGTGTGCTGAGATAGGCAACGGAAGGGAACTATAAAAATAAAAATAAAACGGAGTTGAAAGTGCAACGGAAGCGACGAGAAACGAAAATGTGATGCAGCATTAGCTCGACGCACTCTATCGGCAGTCCAAAAGTGTTGCTGTCGACGTGCGAGTAAAACCAGTGGCCATGCTCCATCGTCCGGTTGCAAGTCAAGACGAGGGCGGCGAGACGATCTAGGGAAATCGGCGGAAGGAGGCCGGTCGTCGAAATAGATCACTCCTCAATTGCCGGCTGAGTGGAGAGGAGGTGCGGGACGGAGGAACGGGGAAGCCACGACGAGGTGCGAGCGCAACAGCACAGGCACAACTCCACGAGACCACGTCTTGACTGAAACACCTTTCCCACACAAGGCATTCACTGCAGACCGCAGCAGTTTCACCAAGAAAGCGTCTCATACAGAATGAACCGGTTCTATTATTGCAGTTTAAGCCGCGAATTGCTTTCAAAAGATCTACGAAAAACTTGACTTGATCCAGGAGCCAGTTTTTGCCCGCTGCAGATTCTGCACCACGACTGTTGTCACATGGAAAAGCCCCGAGTACAGTAGTTTCAGCATTTGTGCACACCCCAGATTTGTGGTCTGACCTCGACAGCCCTAGTCACCCGCACCTGCTGTAACCGAATTTTTCGCTCTATCTGACTAAATAATCTATGCTTCAACTTTGTTTTATATTTCTGTTGTTGAAAGACTTATTGAAGTATGTAGAAGGTGCAATTCCGAACGATATTTTATTTTAACTTCAAATTGCGACAATCCGCAGCCGAGACAGCAGCTAGAAAAATAAATCAATTGTGGGGGCCTAATAGTGTTGGAGAGACCACTGTGCGCCAGTGGTTCAGTAAATTTCGGACCGGAGATTTCAGCCTCGAAGATGACTCCCGTAGCGGCCGACCTAGAGCAATCCAGGACGACGAGTTGAAGGAATGGTAGGAGCTGAACCATCCCAAACAGTTCTCAGGCTCGCTGAAGAGTTAGACGTCAGTGAAACTGCTGTTGCGGATGCTTTGAAACGCCTTGGAAAGGTGAAGAAACGCTTTTTGGCAACAGGCCAAACAATCACAGCAGAGTCCTACTGTAAGGAAGTCGACGAAATGCACCGAAAACTGCGTCGACTTCAGAGAGCATTGGTCAACGGAAGAGGCCCTATTCTCTAGCACGATGACGCCCGCCCACACGTTTCACAAATCACTATTCGAGAAATGAACGGATTAAGGGGTGAGGCTCTGTCTCACCCGCCATATTCTCCAGGCCTCTCATCAACCGACTACCACCTTTTCAAACACTTTCAAAACAGCTTTCGTGGATTTTGTCAAATCTCGACCACCTAATTTTTTTTCGCTGATAGAATAAGTCGACTGGCATCCAGTTGGCAAAACTGTGTTGATTAGAACGGTGATTATTTCGACTAAATTCGATAAGAATTCAGAAAGTTATCGCAGTTCAAAATGAATCACTCAAACCATTAGAACTTTCCGGACAACCTAATAGCATGTTATAGAATATAGTAGTACGTAAATGTGAGCCATGAATAAATGGTAAAGGACGGCATTAGTCAACTCCATTTTTAGAGTATGCCACGCATTATATTTCTACGGAATGTGGTGGAGGCAGTTCCTCAGCATATTTGGCCTATACAATAACTTGAAGTGGCAAACCGATGGGCAGGTTTATTTTTTACAGACAAGCCTGCTAGTATTAGCTTACTGGAGGGATAAACGGTTTGATTGGCCTGGGCGGGGAATCCGAACCAGGAAGGAATGGAGTGCATACGATAGCCGGCGGCTTCTTCGCTACCACGATCCAGGACCAAAATTTGGCGTCTTTGATAACACTCAGTTCTTAATTGTCATTCATCCTACTACAATTGAAACGCACCAATTCCTTGGTGCCATGCCCCTTACAAAATCATAGCTCCTCGCATTTATGAATTGTTTCCTTTCATTTGAAACGGCCGACTGTCTTCTCCTGGGAGGCGTTGAGGCACAACCAATCCGAAATAACCAAATTTGTTAAGACTGGTAGATGAAAATTTGAAACCACAAAATTGTGTATCACACTTCAGGCTCTTTTCCATGGTCTTCTCCAGGACTGCATGTACTTGTCTGATCTATAATTGAAGAACATTACTGGTTTGTCGGACTTGCAACGCAGCAAGAAATGCGAGTTGAAATTTCGGCAATCAACCGTGTTAACCCATTATTATGCGATATGATGTTTTAGAAACGACAAATATGGCTCTGTGACATCATAAAGGCGAGGACTCAGCTGAGAAGAAGAAAGTAGAAGAGAGAGATTAGAATTAGCGTTGCTAGAGCGCGTCGCACGAGGCAGGAAACCAGCTACCTCTTCACTTGATGAAAGACTTCTAATAGATGAGCCGTTCTAGAAAAGTCAAAATAATAGAATGCGTAAGCCTGCTTCTGGAGAAACCTGATGGCACAAAAAGTCTGACTGCGCAGAGTAAAACGTGGTAGCGGTTTTCCTCCACTTGCCCACGTTCGCAATAGCAGAAGAGTGGCTACAAATTCCTGCAACTTAAACTTTTTCATCATCCACTATGTACACTTAGGGAGAAAAGCCGTGCGCACACGGCGTAAAACGAGGAGTCTGATACCGTCTTTGAAGCGAACGAGGAGTAAAACTCCTTGAACGGTGATGCGGACAGTACGCTACACCATTGTTCTGCAAGCTCTCATTCACCCAGAATTTGCCTCTATGAACCGCTCCGTCGAGATCTCCAATGTACGAATAGATTATGTTTTAAATTGCATCAAATTTTGTTCTCTTTTTGTAATTGTAAGCTTTTGCTGCAGTATTTATATTTCTTCCTATAGTTGAAATACCCTGAAGGATTCCCAGTGAGGCGTCTTTCTTTCCAAGGAAAAATCAGAAAAAACACTGACTTTATCGAAACAGTCAAATATAATAGCAAACACCTCAGAGTCTCCGTACTCTCCCATCTAAAAATCTCGGCATCGATGTTCACTTATTTCTTCTGTAGCAATAAGTATGGTGGATGGAAATGATTATTGTAAGCCTACATTCGATTCGATTGCCTCGTCGTCTTCAGAGGCACGGCTTTCAACCAATGTTAGGACGCGACGGAAATAAACATCCACCTAAAACCTCGTGTGGACACAGTACTAAAGTCAAATATATAAACATTTCCACCTACCAACCTCGTTATCACAGAAGAAATACCGAAAGATCTCAGAGTTTCTTACCACACGTTCATTACCCTGGTTGATTTGGACGAATGGTATTCTTTATTGCACATACCTTCTACTATGCCTGCAGACTTATATAGGAAAGGAAGCGTCATGGAGGAAATATAAGAAAGGAAAAGAATAGCATGACAATTTAAGAGGGCCAAGTAGATGATTAAGAAGGTACAAAGTCAGAATATTGTTAGTCATGGAATGGGAAATTCGAAGTATAAGGCTTGATATCAAACATGATTCAAGCAAAGAATTCGAAAATATTATAAACATATTCTGCACATCCTGTGTGGTGCAGAAACCGGACTAACTTTTTACCGTGGAGAAGGACGCGAAGATCGGAGTTCTCGCCCCACTTCCGAATGTGCCGTGCATTCCTCTCTCACCTCGTTTACTGAATGTACCTTAACTCAAGAGCTAGTATTCAGACACTGTTTCAACACCAAAAGGATTCTACTGACAGTTAAATTCTTGGAACAAGGAAGCCGGTTTATCCGAATTGCTTCAGCCACAGCTATAACCTTTAGGCTCTCAAGGAGAACTGGAAAATAATATAATGCGTATCAAGCAGAAGCATAAGAGATGCACTCTATAACAGAAAGATTCAGTATATGTACGAACAGACGCACAATGCCACCATTACGCCAATGCCTGCGTAGTCGAAAACCATCAGCAGTATTCAACCTTTTTTCAAGAATTTTCGATCAATTAATTTGTAAAAGCTGTGTTTTGTGTTTCACCTGTGCCTTAATTATTGGCGCACGCAGACTAAGGAAGGTTGGGAAGGTCAAATTTTAACTGCAGAGTTATCAAGCTTGATTATTTATCAGAACTGGACTATAGACAACCATATAAGCCCAAGATATTAAAATATTTCCAATCAAACACTAGTTATCTGTCTGTGTAAATACCTATTAGTAAACAGGTGTATGAAGTGGAACCGAACCGTTTTTCACTGTCACATGGGACCGCGCTGTCAGCAGAAAGCTTCTTATCATAATGTTTATTCCTCCAGTATATTCGACTGGAGTTTGTGGGTTCTACTTTTTAAGATCAACCGAATAGGATGGTGGGAGTAGGATTCAGAAAACGGCATGCGCAGGTTACGGATTCGAATTTTACAAGATGCTGCAGCACGAATTCATTATGTTCGCCTACTGAGTTCCTGAAACGAAAACCTGCAGGAACAAAAATTCAGTGGCGGAAAATAGTGGTACCATGTTTTCTGCCCGACACCATGCATATATTTTCTTACCTAAAGCGAATATAGTTCCAAGTTCAGAACAAAACGCATCATTGCAAGGTTCCAAATTCAAGACCACTTTGTTTCTTATTTTAAAGAAATAGGTTTTTTTATAAGCTCCTCTTCTAACAGCGATCATCATAACAATTTCAAATATCCTTCTTCTCGTCTGAATAAAGCGAGCGAGATAAAGACAGCACACCTCTTTGTGGGTCTCAACAAACGCTGTTTACCTTTGCACTCAAATGCGGCTATTTTCCTTCTGTGTATGGAGAATTATGAGGCATAGGAACAGGAAAGAAAAAAGAAAAAAAAAGAAAAAATCGCTACCAATGCACAGTACTCCTTGTGAATCCTATTTCTGTTCGCCGGCCATATTATTCCGTTCCGTTTCGAAAATCAGTAGTGGAGCCGAAAACGGGGAGGATTTAAACATTAGGTTGTCCGGAAAGTTCCCAGCGTTTTGAGTGATTCACTTCGAACTACGACAACTTTCTGAAATCTTATCGGATTTAGTCGAAATAGGCACCGCTCGAATCAGCACAGTTTTGCCAATGGGCTGCCAGTCGAGTTATTCCATCAGCGAAAAAATTAGGTGGTCCAGATTTGACTAAATCCACGAAAGTTGTTTTGGCTCGGCCCTGATTGGTGAAGGCTTTACCAGCGAGAAAGTTCTGAAAGTGTTTGATGAGGTGGTAGTCGGTTGGTGAGAGGTCTGGAGAATATAGAGGGTGAGGCAGAGTCTCAACCCCTAATTCGTTCATTTCTCGAATAGTGATTTGTGAAACGTGCGGGCATGCGTCATCGTGCAAAAGAATAGGGCCTCTTCTGTTGACCAATGCTCTCTGAAGTCGACGCAGTTTTCGGTGCCTCTGAAGTCGACGCAGTTTTCGGTGCATTTCAATTTCCTTACAGTAGGACTCTGCTGTGTTCGCTTGGCCTAGTGCCAAAAAGTTGTGATGGATCACACCAGCCACCGACCACCACACAGCGACGATTACCTTTTTTAGTGGAGGTTCGCCTTTGGAAAAGGCCTAGGGAACTCCTCGGCGTCCAGCCACTGTTCGGAATGTTTCTTGTTGTCATACGGAATCCACTCTTTCCATCACAAGTGATTATTCGATCCAAAAACTGGTCAGTTTTGTTGCGTAAAAGTAGAGAAGGACAAGTCTCGAAACTGACAATTTTGGCCGCTCACTCAACTCGTGGGGTACCCACTTTTCGAGCTTCTTCACCTTCCCTAGGCGTTTCAGAGCACCCACAACAGCAGGTTTACTGACGTCTAGCTCTTCAGCGATCCCGAGAACTGTTTGGGATGATTCAGCTTCCACCAATTCCTTCGTCATCCTGGATTGCTCTAGGTTGACCGCTACGGGGGTCACCTTCTCCGGTCCGAAATTTACTGAACCACCGGCGCACAGTGCTTTCTCCACAACTATTAGGCCCTGACCCTTGATTAATTTTTCGAGCTGTCTCGGCTGTGGATTGTCCCAATTTGAAGTTAAAATAAAAAGTCGTTTGGAATTGCTCCTTCGACCAGATTCGTAATCAGCACCCCATGTAACCCCCTGGAGAAGGTTTGGGCGAATTTTTTCTTCAACCTCTCCTCGACCTCTTGAGTCGTGAAAATTACGATAGTGCCTTAATGGCAGTTTAAATCAGCTTACTTCCTACACATCTCCTACACATTTATTTCACTCTAAATTCTTACATAAGGGTTTATTTTGAGCTGTGCTTCACTCACTTCTCTCACTTTTGTATTATACAACGTTTTGTGTTTGAATGTTAAACAGTGGGTACGGGTTACAGCAGGCACTGATCAGGGATGGGCGGAATTTCTGTTTTCTGTTTTCTGTCTTCTGATTTTCTGGTCATTTCGGGCAATTTTTTTCTGTTTTCTGTTTTCTGGAAAAATGGCCCAAAAGTTGGCCAGAAGACAGAAAATGGGGGGGGGCGAACAAAATTATATCACGGAAATCCATTAGAAAGTATCCAAAAAGCGTCATAGAATCATAAAATCATTGAATCATAAGTTTCATTCCAAAATAATGTTTCTCGAAAATTTTAAATTGGAAGCGTGTGGTGTTCTTAGATGTGCTCTTGAAGAAATTGCACCATATACTCATAAATTAATCCGCTTCGTCTGTTTGATTGATTGTATGAAAAAGTGCTGCTGACATGGAGTCCCTTCATACATACATACACCAGCAAGATCAGAGGTAACTAAAACTTATCGGTCTCTACATAATTTTTGACAACTAAAAGCTGAGCGATGTTCAGAGTTTCAAAAAGCAGCTTGGCCAAAAGCTCTGCAGAAAGCGACCATTGGGGATGACCGGCCGGAATTTTCAATTTTTAAACCGAAGGTGGAGAATAATCCGACCCACAGTTACAATAGGACAAGCGGTTAATTAATAGATAATTAAATGCCCCTCAGAACGCTAGTACTGTAGCATTAATATAAAGTTGTAAGTAGTCTTAGATGGTCCAAACTACTGCTGAAATTCAAAAGAAAACGAAAGCCAAATTGTGAAAGACGAGAGATGTCCTATGAAGGGACTCCATGTCAGCAGCACTTATACAATCAATCAAACAGACAAAGCGGATTAGTTCATGAGTGTATGGTGCAATTTCTACAAGAGCACATCCAAGAACGCCACATGCTTCCAATTAAAAATTTTCGATAAACATTATTTTGGAATGAAACTTATGATTCTATGACGCTTTTTGGATACTTTCTAATGGATTTCCGTGATATAATTTTCTTTGCCCCCCCCCATTTTCTGTTTTTAGCCAACTTTTTGGCCATATTCCCAAAAAAAAACAGAAAAAAATTGCCCAAAATGGCCAGAAAATTAGAAGACAGAAAACAGAAATTCCGCCCATCCCTTGTACGGTTGGCTGCGGCTGTCAAGGTTAATCACCGGTTTTGCTCGAACTTCTCTCAGGGGGGGGGTTATTTGAGATGCTGATCACGAATCTGACTTTCGTTTTTTAAATTTCGTCTGACGACGGTAGGTTACAGCAGGTTCGGCCGACTAGGGCTGTCGAGATCATGGAGTGTTAATCTGGAATCTGGGGTGCTGATTACGAATCTGGCCCTTCCGACAATTTAGAATTGATAAAATGTGTAGGAAATCTGTAGGAAGCAAATTGGAGAAGGAGGCAGCGGTTATGAAAAAATGCAAAAGTAGCGCATAGCATGGGAGTCGAACATCTGGTGGAGCACCTACGAGGCAACGCTGACGATGCGCTACTGTACCCCGCCTTCGAGGGCCTGTAGCTCTTTTGGTTCAAGGACTCAGCAAAAACGAAACATGGTTTTCTACTATATGAAAGGTGCAGATTCTTGTAGTACAATCCATTTCAGACCTGCTCCTGAGACCGTTCCCTGGTCAATAATAGACGAATGAAAAATAGTAACACAATGCTGGGAAGCTTCCGGACAGCCTAATAAATGATCATCTTGTTCAGCGCAACACCATGTTGCGATGAAAAGTGTTCTTATTTACCTTCATACAACTGCATGCTAAAGATGTTTATATTTAGTGTTCAAAGTTTGCTATTTGAAAGAAATCAAGCTTCAAACCTACAGTTTTAGTTATTAAAAACTCATCTGCCGAAAATTAGGTGAAGGTGGGTCCTGTACCTGGGATGCACCGAAACACAGCCACTGTCAGTTAATTTTAAAAAAATTTAAAACAAATATATGAAAACTGCTACAAGATTTTCACTACACAGCCTTCGGTTGTGGTAGCAGTATGCGTCTGCACGTATGGAGTTGGGAACCTCCAGTTCCAGAGTATCTATATACTTATGATACTGCGTGCTCAAAAGGATGACAGGTACATGCTTGTGGGCGTATTGTGTGTGTTTTCCTAAATGGGCACTTTAGAAGGGTTGTTTTGTGGATGGACAACCCAGGGTTCTTTGTACGCCCATAGGGCAACATCCGTTGTGATATGTAGTGGGATTTCATATAGAGAAGGCACAAGATCGATGTAATGAATTAATTAGTAATGAAGTAATGAATTTTTAACTAAAAATAGGAGTCACATTAATTACCGCAATAAAACGAAAAGGAGTCTTCTTTGGAAAAGCGGTTTCGAAATTGTAAAAAAGCGAGTCTTGAAGATCAGTTAAGTTTAGGGATAAAGGTCGTGTCTGGCGGTCTTGCGATAAGCACAAGGAAGCATCTCACAACCCCCAAAGTTGTTATCAAGTGGGCGGACCAAAATAGTAAAAAATAGAAACGCGTGTCCATAATCGTAAGGAAACGTTTTACTTGGTTCACTGGTGGTTTGAGCCGTCCTGGTAATTGACTATCCAAAAGGTGAGACCTGGACAGTGATCTGAAAGGTATCCTAAAAATGCATGCTGTAAAAATGGAGCACATTTACACTTCTGCCTCCATCTGCCAAAGTTCACTCCTGCTAAGGATTCCCGGCAAATTTTCTCCACCTCATTAATTTCAGTTTTAATATCTCTGCAAAACATTTTAAGGGAGAACATCTAGCGAACGCACAAAGATGATGCTACATTCATTTCTGTACTATCGGACTATGATGGGTGCAGAGATTTGGCGACTAGCTAACTGCATAAGGAATCTAAAAACACTCACCCTTTCTCCGGAAATGAGTGACATTCAGCAGGGATCCACCGTCGCATAGCGCGGCGCACACGCGTGGTGTATAACTCTGGGTCGCAGTATTGCTGGTGAGTGAAGAGCAATAAATGGTAATGATATTGATATCTACGCCGGCCAGGTGTTGCTCGTCCACTGCTGGATCGAGGCTGTCACAGAATTTCTCATTTTTATGCACAAGCTTCTTCCGTCTTCCGTCGGGTGAGCCTTCCTAATTTTTTCTACAACACTCTTTCTGTCTCCCATCTCAACCAACCGCCGGAAAGCCTTTATGCCACATAATAGTGGATTCCAAGTGAAATTTCAGCAGCTGAAGACCTGAAAAGCCTACAGGGCATGACGCCATTCGGGTCGGGTCGTGGGGAGATAGATCGGATGACCGCCGAAGAATTCGACGAATTTTTAATTTTATTTCGTTGTATTGCAGGATTTCGAGGAATTGGTGTTTTAGATTCCGTATATAATTATCTAATTAGCTATACGATTTTTTCGACAAATCTCTGCACCCACCATAGTTGGATAGCACCCCCATTTCTTTTGCGCTTGAAAAGTTTCATTTTCAATTTGCACTACTGTTGTTCTTCGTGCCTTCATAGTTTCGTTTGTGGCGTTTTCAAATGGCTTTTTCATGTTATAAATGGAGGTGAAAATGTGATTTCATGTAATGACACCGAAAAGGCTGTGTAGAATTGCTATAACGCTCAGTGCAGTTGCGTGAAGGTTAGGACGAAGCAAGATGTTACTAAGCAGTGCTACTCCCTCAGCCTTTTTCATTGAGGGGTATGTAAGTTACTATTCATCACTTTTGTTTAAAAAAAACTTTGCGGTTAGAGGTTGAATTTTGATATACGGTAGTTTCTAGACGCCTTGGAATCAACATACATGATGAGAGTTCCCGTGAGTGGTGTGACTCGAGCTTACACACCTCGTTGTAAAGAACTTAGGGCAAAACTCGTCCTTCCGCTATCTTGTCCCTTATTTTCTAACCTTCAGTTTGTCGGCCAGGCACTCTGTACTCTTAGGGAGTTGGCAGCAGAAATCCATTGTAACGTTTGGTTCATTTGTTGGGAAACCCGCTAGCCGGCTATCACTTTGGCGTGAAGCATAAAGTGATTCTGCATAAAAATCGACAGTCTCGACCGATAATGGATCGCCGATGGCTAGTGTTTGTTTCTCGTGAACTGCGTCTTCCGAAGGCCACGTTCACGCGATTCCCACTGCAGACGGTTTGCTGTGGACAAAATTTGGTAACGCCAATAGAGACGTGGAGCCCTTTCTCCGGCAGGCGTTCGAATTTGCTGTCTTATATCGGATGGGGTCACCAATAGTGAAAATGCACTTGCGAGGGCGAAATTCTAATCGTAGGAGCTAACATTCCTCGTCATTTACGTAGCCATGGGGTCGTACAAACCCGAAGCACACACTACGACATCTGCAGCCAGAGATGTGAAAACGACTTTTTACTTCCATCCGACGACGATCGCGTCACGGTGCAATCAAATTCCAAACGAGGCATCACGGGATCCTTTATCCAATTAACCTGGATTACTAACCATGTAAAACTGGTTCCCGTTTCCTACTTCCCACTCTCCTCACCCAGCTAGGGAAGCGCATCCTGACTGAGGGTTTCAAAGTTGAGCTTATGTTGTTCAAAACAGGTTTTGTTGCATTTCTGCGAAATTCTGGTCTGAATAGAGAATGGAATAAGTAGGAACAGCGTTCATCGACTCCTTTTGGGATGTCGTGACGGCGATTTCAATGCCTATTTGGTCTATACAGTAACTTGCATTGCGTAATACACCGTTGAACAAGTGAGTGCTTTATCCTTCATAGGCACGTTTGGTCCTACACCGATCCCGGAGGTATGTTAGCCTGGGAGGGAAATCCGAACCAAGAACCTGATATCGGGTGCATGCGACAGCGAGTACCTCCTCCGACTGCGTTTCACGCGCCATTTAGGAAGAAGCCTACTTATTTCCCTGCCTTCTAAACAAATTGTCTCATTTGTGCTTTTCCTTAGTTGACTGCATTGACCTACAATACCGCTCAAATTCTTTGCAAAAAAGACGCTTTGCGACGGTTTAATCCGTCACAAAGCGTCGCATTGCCATAACTCTTTTCAAAGTTTCAAAGTTGTTTGTTTAAAATCTAATTAACACCATTAAAGCCCCGTCTCATTTTCTATCCAGCGATCTAAACATCATATAAAACGATTGCACAGTGACCTAGTTATAAAGCTTTTGCTTTCTCGGCTCCGTTAATTGATTTACGACCACTCCGAGATCCCCAGTGGCATGTCCTTAAGGCTTTTCGTTGACGAGATCCTTTGAAACTCAGAAATCCTCTATTGTTTCAGCAGATCTGTATTTGTTACGCATCAAATGTCATGGTGGTTCTAAACATAACTCTCACACCATGTAATGGAAGTAAGAAGGCCTCAGAAAAGAAGACGATCGGGGGTGTTCCATCCTCGGGTTTCGGGCGCAGCCTCCGCTGACCAGAGTTTGGCAGCAGCGAGACTACTCAACGTTTATAGCATAATATAATATAACATAATCTGATTACTACTACCATACAACTGAGTCTGCCGTAGCTAAGGATCAAGACAGTTGCATTATTCCCTAGCCCTCCAATCGTCCAGTCCATGTCAGTCCATGAAGTCTTTACATAGTACCGTTTCGCTGAAAAACAGATTTTGAGTCAGTTCCTGAAAAAAGGGTGTATATATGTATATATGTATATATGTATATATGTATATATGTATATATGTATATATGTATATATGTATATATGTATATATATTTGTATATATATATTTGTTCTTGAACGTTTTTATGTTTCCATTGTTTCCTCGGATTCTATGTGCGTATATAGTGTTTTTTGTATCTCCACACTGCTTCTATCAGAAATGGTAAAGTCTTGTTGTCAAAGAAGCGCAATCTTGGATCCGAGAAGGGCAGGACTTTCTAGAAGGGCAGGACTTTCTGTTGCCAACATCGCTCGTCTCCTGAAGCTGCACAAGATGACAGTCTATCGCTATGTGGAACGTAACTCTCT
>OX377206.1:28049004-28117690 GCA_947396885.1 Heligmosomoides polygyrus polygyrus
ATTGGTTTTGAGTATTTACTTTCGTGAGCACCAACCTAATTCTTCTTGCATCTCTGTAAAGGTTTACAATTTCTGCTGCAAGTTCACTAAATACCCGTAGATCACATTATTTACTATCTGAAGTCTCGGGCGGTTACAGCACGCTCAGCGACTCCATTACGATCATCTTTTCTCCATGCAGTGGTTATTGCATTCCGAGCTTTAATTCCGGCTTGCGGAGAACTAGTACTCTTTGAGCTAGTGGCCTTGGCTGGACTTTCCTCCTTCGTCATTATAAAACGTGGGAATCGCCGCAGATCTTCTGTAATTGCCGAAGCGCCGCCGTCTGTGGGGTTTCTGGTAGACCATGGGAACGTCTCATCCTTGGCCGGCAGCCGTTTGCAGGATTCCGCTCTGCGGACGCGGTCGATATTGAACGGATTTTTCCAACCAGTTACTGTAATCTAGATATGCGCTTCTGGAGACAGCAGACTCGTTATGCTCATTCGCTGACGCCACTGAATGTCCTAGTTTGTGACTTGTGGCCAGTGTCTGTCCGTCGGTCTGCATGTGTCTCAACCTGCTCTGCGTGACCTCGGTCATCGGTCTAATATCGTTCTATATCGCTCCCCCTTGATGTCGATCCCTATCTTCATATTTCCTCGGCACTTTCGTTCTTCTGCATGGATGCCGGTCATAAGACCCCCAACATCCTCCATCCTCCGTCCTCCTACGCAACCTCTCCTCTAAGCTGTGAAACTCGGTACTGCTGCGATTATAGCGGTCGGTTCCACCTCACATGTTGTATAGTTTTCGCAATTAATAATAACACTGTGAATACTTGTCTAGTTCGCTTTTCCTGACTATTTCTTAATTCTTTTGATATGTGAATAATTATGAAGAAGGACACTGCAGTCTCTGCCTTGTCAAACTGTGGATTTAGTGTCGCGTTTATGGTCTGTCTTCCGCAAATTGACATTTTAAATGTCACACGGAAGCGCTGCGCATCGAGCAATCGTGATAAATCAGATCGAAGAGTCGTACTACGCAGGAGAAGTGGAGGAGGAATAGCTCAAACGTAATGTTCACAAACGTCACAAGAACTCAGCTAATATCTTTTTTGCGAGATCTAAATTTATTACACTTCTACTACACCTTAGTTGGAATTGGAAGGTGTATGTACACAGGATGCAATCCTACATTGTGGAGGTGGAAGGAGGGGAAGGGGGGGGGGGGCGTCTAAACGATATCATGACGAAGAGAAACACAAAAAACAAGTAACTGCGAAATAAACATGTTACATATGCTAACCTGGCTACCCAGATAGTCCCAGCTTCCGAATTCCTAGTTCGAGGGAACACATCTAATAAAACTTTCTCCAAGCGAACTTGCTAAGTAACAACAATGTGTACTGAGTAATGTGTAAGCAACGGACAAAAGAGAGTTGACTCTTTAGCATATAAACAAATGAAGAGCAATTAGAAAAACAGAGAACAGAAATTTGGGTTAAGTGGCATAAAGGATAAAAAAGGATAAAGGGCGACGTTACTCAATCCCTTTTGACTAGCCGACGAACAAGTCAGCGCATTATCCTTCCCAGACTAGTCTGGTACCAATTCCCGACCCCGAAGAGATAAAAGCTTGGTTGGCCTGGGCGGGAAGTCCGAACCACGAACTTGGTATTGAGTGCATGCTACTGCCGGCACCTCCTCCGACTGCGCTACATACGCCCCAAGCGACATAAAATCAAATAATTTTTCAATACAATATGAGGTTCGTTATACGGACAGGACACTGTGCTTTACCTCTTAATCATTTGCCTCCAGTTGGACTCAAATCTTTAATCATATATAACCTTATTCACTTCTACATACATAACTTATTTCGATTTTGTTAATGCATTTGTTTCTTTTTTGTGAAGCGAGTGTGTTCAGTATATATGTATGTACATAGCTCTACTGAATACGTTCATCTACCATGACCCATGGGTCAGGAGTATTGCCACTCTGGCTTTCTTCTGTGCGAGGTGCATTCCATAGCACTTATGCACGCGATACGCACTAGTTTCTCTCTGATACCTCTCCTTAATGTTCTTGCTACTTTTCCCTTACTCCTTCTTAGATAGCTTGGGCATCTAGGCTTTCTTTAGGTTTATACTGGTCGCTATAGCACGTAGCATCTGCCGGACGTCAACGAACTCCCCGCTTTCATTCATAGTATAGTGGATGATCCGTTGAAGAAGGTCCATAACGTTCTCCTAGCTTTGACAATCCACCACACGGGTGTTGACAACTTCGAGCTGCCTTTGAATGTACAGATGCTGTTTAGTGAGAAACGAATATCATCCTTGAAATCCAGAATATTTTAAGAGGGCCCCACATGCATAGCACATCTCTACCATTTTAAAGTGACTATTTCTTTGCTGCACGCCCTTTATCTATTTTTTGCGGCGCCCATTATTAAAGGACTATTATTAAAGGGCGCGTGTTTGATGACGGATTTCTCACTGTGTTCCTGCAGGTCGCTCCTCTCCCTTGTGCCCTTGTAATGAAACGTACTCAAGCAACTGGTTGTTCACTTTTTTCTTCCTCCTCTCACTTGATCTTTTTCCGGTATCTGGTTGATTTCCTAGACTAGTTCAGCTACTGCTATTGCTGCGCGTTCACCCTACCCACAGAGGTAGCGCTAGAGGTGAGCGAGCGTGCGTGTCTGTGCGTTAGTTCAGCACTGATTACTGTTTTTAACCGACCGGCGTAGATCACGCATATGCACAGCACGCCAATCGATTTGTTGATTAGTTCCGCAGGCATCCCCACGTCCGCAGATCATTGATGGTATTTGCGCGAAGTTAACCTTTTCTGTTTTACAGCACTTCTCTGTACCTCTGTTTGACTAGCACTTCGTGGGAAATTCTTGTATATTGCGTTTTTGATGAAACTCGCTAGATCGTCGTGATATCCCACATTCCCAGTCGGTGGTGTTCGAGACTAGACGACGAACACAGATAACTGACATCAACAGTTAGCTCTTACACATTTTAATATTTATTTTTAATACATGGGGAGCTCATATTAACTGTGATATTGTACAACACTACATAAAGAAACCAAGGAGAACGAACAAGGAATAAAACGATAACCCAGAAGTAAGACTGCAGTAGAACATACGAAAAAAGCGAGTTCAGCACCGCTAATTCAGGTGTTTTTTATAAAGGTTTTGAATGAATATAAGGATTGTCGAATTGCACGATTTTCACTAATTCTACATAATATAGCTAGATGATTCCCTGTTTACGATGAAATGTGCTCGACAACTGAGCCTGGCCTTCGGAACGATTAACTTCCTCTCGTATGAACGGCAGCGAAATCAGAAACCCAGGCGCAATGCCAGGGGTTTTGGTCAAAATCTTGTGAACCATTATTAGATCGAACTTTTTCTTAGGACGAGCTAAGGTTGAAAGCTTTAAATTGATATTTCTAACGGCGGATCGAGGTATGCCATCATACGAGGACCCAAACATCCTTATAAAAAGCTTCATTGTAAAACTGTTCTGTAATTTCTCCAGTTTTCAATAATTTTCTTTTTATGAGGATTGTAGATAATGGTCCATATTCGACTAAGGGTCCTTCCTTCTCCAGTACTGCACTGAAGAGGATTCAAAGAGATTCATTGGAAATAAACTCCTTGGCTTGTCCCTTCTGATAGTATCTTTCCACCTACATGACCTCGTTCATACTATATGAGTTCTAATTTTCTCAAGGTATTGGAATTAAAAAGACAAACGATGAACAATTATAACTATTCACAACTTTTGTTCTTGGATAAGCAGATTTCTTTCGTCTGAACACCTAAAAGCGGGCACAAATTGCAAGAGCGTGCTTCGATTGGAAAATCAAGGATCAGAAAGTGTCTAATTCATGGCATGAGCTTCTTCAGATGTGTTTTGTGTAGAATCGTCTTCGAAGCTGGCCTGGCGTTAGGAATACAGATTTTTCAGCGTGTCGTTTTGAATTTAAACTGCCATTTTATGAGCTTTTGTGCTTGATTGCTATACGTTTTATTTCGGTTGACGTTTTGATGTCCTCACCTTCTTCGGAACCTGAAGAAGTTGGGAGGATTTACGGAGATATGCTCCAAATTCCGGGACATTACACGGAGTACAGTTCTCAATTTGGTGCAGGGAATAACATCCCGGTGGTTGCGGATGAGGACCACCAGCCGCCACCCGCATCTGGAAGTAAGCGTAGGTGAATGGGTGTAGTCTTGGTTATCATCCTGTTTAAGTTCCCTGGAGATTGGACCTGATTGGCAAATTTACAGAACGCGACGAAGAGGTACAGTTCTTGGTTTTTACTGCTGCTTACTCTTTCATGCGATTGAACTTTGCCTTATAAAGGGTGAGGATAAATCACGTTTCCGAGCTAAAATCGAGGCGAGCATCTGGAACGTCGCGCCCCCGTGGCAGTGATCACTATGATCCTATCCCTGCCCCACCTTACAGCAGACCATATCACTTTCTCTTCATCCCTGCCTCAGCTAGGATAGCGTTTCCGAAAGAAAGTGGAACAAGAAGAAGAGTGAAGTTGGCGGAACCCTTGTGCGGAATGATAGCGGAGTTCGTCCTCAAAATGTGGCCGTGTTGCCGACAGCGTAATCGCTCCATGGCAAGTCCCGACACCGCCAAATCACAATAGGTGTGTAAAAATTGGCGAGCAACAGGATCTGACATTGGTGTAGTGTATGGAATAAACAGCGGTGTCACGTCAATCGAACTCGAATCAACGCTTACGTTAAAGATGTTTAGCTGACTGTGCTGGAATGATACCTTATTCAACTCTTAAGCGTCATTAACGACAAAGAAGTAGGGTGTTGCTTTCTTTGACTGCTCAGCGTCATCTTCGTCTTCACTATGCTACTCAAAGTCCGCTCTGCTCCACTTCTCGATTTCCGAAATATTGGTATACACGGATGTGTTGTTATGTGTATGTGTAAATATGTATGAGGTACCAGATGAGATCCTTAGTTGCATTATCTATGTGTATACATATCTTGTTTTCGTTAACGTCGTTGAAATTTTTGCATCACGTTCATAACCCGCCACCCGGAGGATTCTTCTGAAGGACACATTTTTCGAAGAGGTGTAGGAATAAGACAGGAGGAATGCATGAATGACTCGTCTGTGACTGTACAGATAACAGAAAAAACTCAAGCCACAAATTGGTATAATTAATAATTAGTAAATTTAATTAATACATAATAAGTATTTTTATTTCGGTATGCCTTAGAGATGGGCGTCTGGTGGCGCAGTGGGAGGAGGTGCTAGTCGCTGTGTCTTCCTCCATGGTCATGAATGAGCACGCAACCGAAATCCAACTGAAGACGTACCCTTTCCTCCGAAACAAGAGTTCCACCCGAAAACGTTATCATATGCCCACTACTTGATGCCTCTCCACGTCCATCAGTTCGTCTTGCGGATCCCAATCTTCCTCTTCTTCTTCCACCACTTCCAGCTGTTCGTCTTCGTCAACTTCAAGTTGACGTGCTTCGATGCCCTTGAGTATGCTTGCCATCCGTTCGGCCAGCTTGATTTCTTCCCTCGAAGGTTCTTGGCCTAAAGGTGGGCAACACCTCAGCGTAAGCAGGTGGATTACCACTCGAGCATCGGCGGGCATTGTTGATATTAGGTTTGAGAAAACCTTCAGCAGACCTCTGATTTCCAGGTGACAGGCAGACATGAGGGAAAGAGTGTATCGATGCCGTTTAGCTTAATTTGCAGCATCGGCACACCTCGTTTCTCATTTCACTCATTTGAACCACCTCCGACGTCACAACGTGGTCTCCTTTGAAAATCCGAGCAGGATGGTTTTTCCCGAGGCCTTTGGTCCATGTATGGAAACAGACTATGAGGAGCCTGTAGCCTTTATACGCTACCCGCAAGGTGCCCAGTGGTGCTTCATGCACTTTGCACCTGTGTATCACTAGTGTTGAACATTTATACATCACCATGTTGAATACCACAACATACAGCTGGAAAAATTGCGCAGAAAACGTCTGAAAATGGTATATAGTCAGAATCCCCCAAATCTCTACCAATCAGTTGAAATGCAAAGACGCAGCAGCTG
This sequence comes from Heligmosomoides polygyrus polygyrus, assembly GCA_947396885.1. Classification (NCBI taxonomy): domain Eukaryota; kingdom Metazoa; phylum Nematoda; class Chromadorea; order Rhabditida; family Heligmosomidae; genus Heligmosomoides; species Heligmosomoides polygyrus. The sequence goes on from OX377206.1 coordinate 28,055,106, forward strand.
CAGAGCAGCCAAACCCCTGACCTCTCTCGCATGAGTCAACCCTCCACCCACCTGCGCTCCGAGCCACTGGCTGCTGAAGCATCGCGGGCATACAAGACCCTAAAACTGCGCCGTATCCCATTGTGACCCCCTACTCCTTGGGTTTAACGACTTGGCAAAAAACAAACACATTTTCAAACCAATGGAGGGATGAGGATTCTCCCTATATGACTCGCTCCCCCCGTTCAGACATACGCTTCAGACTCTTCCCTTGTCAATGCCTCCCATGTTCCTGAGCGTGTTCGGCACTACATATGTAGTCCTATAACATATTTGCCCCCTTCCCTTTATTCTTTGTTCTTAAAGGGTCAATGCCTTCCCGCAGGCTACGACTTTCTTCCTCTCAAGTTACTCTTGAGAAGATTTTTCTAGAAAAACCCAGTTTACCCCTTTCGTTGTGCTTTCCAATACGGCTTGAATGATGTTGAGTGATTGTAAACGTTGCAGTTTTCCACGAGTTTGGGAGATGGGTTATCAATCCACACTTATAATATGATAGCCGCTTATAATAGGCCTCTAGTAGAAACCGTGTGGCATACATCGTAGCCTTTAAATAATACTTTTTTGTTAGTTACATATATATGTAATTACAGACAAACTCCATCATGTAGTGGTAGATGGTCGAATTTTATTGAAATTTTATCAGAGCAGCGGAAGTGTGTTAAAAAGTGTTGTTATTGAAACTGAAGGAGCCACGAATTTCGAGAAGTTATGGCTGTTTTTGAGCCTATGTAGTACAGTCGGAGGAGGTGCCAGCTGTCACGTGAACCCAATGCCTGGGTCGGATTTGCCGCTCAGGCCAACCAAGCTTTCCATCCCTCCGATGTCGGCGAATTGGAACCATATTTGTCTGGGAAGGATAAAGCGCTGACTTGTTCATCGGCTGACCACCGTAAGTCACAGCCAAATCATCATCATTTTCATTAGCGTCTGTCTCGCTTCGTGGCGGGGTCCGCTCTTCTGGTGTGGTGACGCCAGTTCTCCCGATCAAATGCTTGATCGGGATCAGGGGTGGGCGGAATTTCTGTTTTCTGTTTTCTGTTTTCTGATTTTCTGGCCATTTTGGGCAAATTTTTTCTGTTTTCTGTTTTCTGGGAAAATGGCCTGAATTGGCCAGAAAACAGAAAACAGAGCTGCGAACAAAATAATGTAATAGAAATCCAATAAAGAGAATCCAAAAAGTATCATAGAATCATGAGTTTTATCTCAAAACAATGTTTCTAGAGTATTTTAAATTGCAAGCATGTAAGCTTCTGGATCTGCCCTTGTAGAAATTGCACTATGCACTCAAAACTATGCCACTTTGTTTGTTTGATTGTATAAGTGCTGCTGACATGGAGTCCCTTCATAGGACATTTCTCCACTTTCATAATTTCGCTTTGTAGTCTCTTAAATTTCTGCAGTAGTTTAGACTATCTACGATTACTTAGAACTTTATGCAAAGGCTAGAAAACTAGTGTTCTGAGGGGCATTTCATTATAATATATGTTAACTATGTGCCGTAGAGAAATTGTGGGTAGGATTATTCTCCACCTCCGGTTATTGAAAATTGTTGGCTGGTCTTTCCCAATGATCGTAAAGCAAAGCCTTTGACGGAGCTGCTTTTCTAACTCTTGTTCAGCTTTTGGTTGTCCAACATTAGTGAGAGGCTGAAAAGTTTTAGTTACCTTTGACTTCACTGGTGTAGTGATAGAATAGTGATACATAAAAATTGTAATTCATCACATCTATCATCTATCGTCTCGGTGATCATCATCGAGTTATTCGAACGGGCACCAGCAACGTCTCCATTTGTCCTTGTCGCTTGACAGAGTGCTCCAATGGATCCTCCTCGCCGGACGGACACGAAGAGCGTCATATCGTTCGTTCAGGGCTTCCACGAAGAAGTCCGACCAGTGCGTTGGTGGGCATCCTGGTATTCTCTTGACATCTCGCGAAATCCAGTCAGTGACGGCTCTCGTCCAGCGGGTGTCTGCGAATCGCATTACGTGGCCGGCCCACCTAATTTTCGACGACTTCGCCCATGCGGCAGAGTCCCTGATCTTCGAACGTCGACGAAGTCGTGTTACTCCAAGCATCGCGCTCTCCATTCCACGCTGCGCGTCGCTGATCACGTGTTCATCCCGCTTCCGCATAGCGCGGGTCTGAGGCGTATGTTAGGGCAGAAAGAGCAGTGGAATCGAATAGGCCAGCATGGAGTCGGACGTTCTTCGTCTTCTTCACGATTTCACGCTTTTAAAAGCTCCCCAAACCACTCGTTTCCTCATACCCAGCTCCGGTGCTAGGCCGTTGCTCACGTTGACTTCGCGAACCAGATACACGTAGCTGGAGCACTCGGAGATGTTCGTTCCGTTGAGCGAGAATGGGGCATCATAAACTCGTTAGTTTCTCATGAACGTCGTCTTCGTAAGATTCCGCTGCAGTCCAGAGTTCCCACATACACGATCGAAGTGGGCTAGCATTCGCTCGGCCTGGCCATGCTCGGTGTTATGAGCACGATGTCATCAGCAAACCTAAGATGGTCAGTTGCCGGCCGTTGACCTTAACTCCATGTCTTCCCATTCTAGTTCGCGCATGGCGTTTTCGAGGGTGGTGCTGAAGAGCTTTGAGAATACGGTCTCTCCCTGCTCAAACCCTCTCTTCACGTCGATGATGACGTCGTTGTAGAGTGGAGAGATCTTGGTCGTGAATCCACTGTGCAGCTCTCAAAGGACTCAGATGTGCCGAGTAGGAACGCCCTGGGTGAGCAGGGCTTCGAGAACCGCTTCAGTCTCGACGGAGTCGAATGCCTTCTTCAGGTCAATGAACGTAAGGCACAGCTGCACGATGAGCTTCGTAATGGTGTGTATGTGGTCGATCGAGCCGAGCGTGTCCTCTCCGAAATCCTGCTTGTTCGCACGGCCGTCCTTCGTCCAGCGTTCTGCTAACCCTATTCAGGAGGAATCGAGTGAAGAGCTTGTAGACTACGGACAGCAGGCAGATCGGGCGATAGTTGCCGATGTCGGGCATGTCTCCCTCCCCAGCAAATCGAAATGTAATATGATATTTATGTATGAATAATAATAATAATATGTTGGAAAGGGTATATGTTTGATCCTTATTAGATAATGTCTACGTATTTAAAGAAACACTTTCACCCAAAAGTCTTTGCGCTGACAGCCTCTTCAGTCGCACTCTCGTGTTGTTCTGTGAAATATCAAGCCAGTACCCAAAATATCTTTGGCCCGTGTTTGGTGCTTTGTAAGGCCAGTCTCTTACGAGTGGGACCCCTAATCTAGCGAATCGTCTATTTTGAGATTACACTTACATTTGGACTGTGAGCCTTAAACCGCTATATTTTAATATGAATGCAATAGGAAAAATTCATCATTTATAAGCCACTCCTATAAACGCTTGCAAGTTAAAACGCTGGTCCACGACCAACTTCTAGTCGTGCAAAAAGCACTTGCTACTGGACAAATAAATCTTCGGATTGAATAATTAGGTAGTATGATAACTGCGAAATTTTCTGTTTTCTGTTTTCTGATTTTTCTGTTTTCTGGCGTTTTTGGCCTTTCTGTTTTCTGATTTCTGTTTTCTGACGAAAGCGATTTTCTGTTTTCTGTTTTCTGGGAAAATTTTCAGAATTTCCGCCCATCCCTGATCGGGATGGATACCAGCAATGGAATCCGCGTTAAAAAAAAATTTGGAATCCACGTCCTATCACGTCGACTGTTGACCGCATCTCAGCCCATCCAGAAATTACTCCAGAACTGCTCCAAGAAACGAGACCTGGTGTTGATTTCCAGAGGTGCTCTGCAACGTGTACCCAAACCGTGTTCCTCTTTCACGAAAATTAGTGTGTACTGAGTGCTAGGTAGCACCAAGGGAGACAATGTTCGAATAAGCACTGCACACATTGTTAGCGCTCTTGTGCAAATTTCCTTTCAAGTTTTTGCTACACACATAACGCTAGGGCGTGTGCAACGCAGTCGGAGGCGCAACTGGCTGTTACGTGCACCCGATTCCAAGTTTTGGTTCGGATTTCCCGCACAGACCCATCAAGTCCTGCAGCTCTCCTGGGACGGTGAATTGCTATCTGAATTGTCTGGCAAAGACAAAACGTGGCTTGTTCATCGGCTGGCCAGCGAATGCAAATACGCATTCAAATCGCTCCTACCACATCCTGTAGGAGCGGATTGCGTGGCGCATCACAAAAGGGATTGACTACGCTCCCTTATCTTTTTGCAGCGCGAAGTGAGAAGGGTGCTCAGTTCGAGCATTACTGAAATGAAAAAAATGTCAAAAACTTGTCACTGGCTAACTTTCATAATGCAGAGAACACCTAACCGTTCGCTCAAAGATTACATCTAGTTGTTCTGAACAATCTTGCTCTGGACAGAAGCCCTCCGAAAGCACCTTTTGGCAAATAACTTGGTGAAAGAGCAGACTTCCTCTTCCGTCTGTCGGATTCATGTGCGCAGCTAGAGCAAGGCCGCATTTTTGCGCGGAGTTTTACTTTTCTCTTGATTCTAATGATTACTTCAAAGCAATCTACGCTTGCTACTTAAGAACAGGCTCCACAACTTCTTGTGACTTCGTGAAGAGACAGGAGCTCATCATGTGTTCCGAGAGCACTCTCACGCGCTCTGAAAGTGTTCCGTAGGAGAGAAAAACGCTGGGATCGTCCCTTAGTAAATGAACTTGAAGAGGGAGTAGATTTCCATCTCGTCAGTCGTGCTCGTCTTCGTAGCAAGAACCTTCAAGGTTGCGTTTTTGCGTGGAGTTTCGCGTTTTTCCGTGATTCTTCTGCATTTCAAGATTTCGCTGATTTTGGCTGGTATTGAGGTGGAAGGGAGAAGAAATGCGCCGCAGTGAGGCGGCGCCGCGTCTTCTCCCACTGTTTCGTCGGCGGCATTCGAGGCAAGGCAGGCCCACCGAGAACTTAATCCTTCTTTACCCAGCGCCATACTGATACTCCTACTCTCTAGGTTGGCCCTTTGCCCAGTGGCTTTCTACCTATTTCCTTCCCTGTCCTAAAATTTCTCCTCATTCTGATTTCTTGAATAGCTTGAAGTACAGGAGTTCAACTGCGATCATTTCTAACTTGTGCTTGCTTCCACACTCCACTCCAGCTGGCTGCACCAGTCTTAGATCGTCAGCTGTAATTCCTTCTGTGTAACCGTTCTATTAGGGGGGGGGGGGGGGCCAAAAGTAATGAGACAAAATGAAAAAAAATTTTTTATCTCCTTATAACTCAATTACAACTCAACGATGCTGAGGAGTATATTTGCCATTAAGGGCAAGGACCTTGCTGCCATCGCTCAGCCAACTTCCTGATCCCATCCCTCCAGAACTGCTTGAGCCTGGTGTTGATCAACTGCTCGATATGGTTGTCAAGGACTGCTTGGGTTCTTGTGTCCCTTCCGACTAGGAAGTCCTGTAGGCTCAAGTAGTAGTGGTAGTTGCATGGAGAGATGTCCAGCGAATACGGTGGGTGAGGCATGTGAACGTAGCCCAGCTAGCCAAGCTTATCCGTGCTTACTTGTTCCCGATGGGGTGCGGCGTTGTCGAAGAGGAGAACCTTTTTGAAGCGCTGCGAATGAATAAGAGCGAGTCGCCGGCCCATCTCCTCTATTTCGTTCACCATGGCCTTGGAGTTCATCGCGGTGCTCTTGGGAAACAGCCTCCGGTAAACCGATCCATGGGCGCAGACCCAAACGCTCCAAAGATGCTTCTCGCCGTGAACATCTCGCCGAACGAAGGTCGGTAACAATTCACCAGGCCTCACCCAGACTCGCTGCTTGGCAGGGTTAAGGTAGAAGACGTACTTCTCATCTTGCGTGAATATTGAGCCCAGGCTGCTCGGGGTTGGGAATTGGGGGAGATTTGCGCGACACAGGTCGACTCGTCAGACTGGGGTTTCGGCACGAGACAGGCTGGGGTTTTTGGCATGCTTCTGGAAAGGGCGAAAGTGGTAACTTCTCAGATGTGCTTCAGTAAGTAGCATACAAACATACAAATACGATAAGCACGAAACCAGACTCCAGTCACGAGATGTATGGACACGGCATGGGGTGTCTCATTACTTTTGCCCCCCCCCCCCCCTAATACGAGTATCTGCCTATGAAGAGGCAATGCAAAGTTCTTTATGCTCGTCTTCTCACGTCTCCTCGCGTCGAATGATTGACATTTCTATGCTTGAAAGAAGTGACGGATTTCTTTCCCAGGAATCAAATGTCTGATTTCCCTTGTTGACTTGTTCCGCTAGCATATTATCAGCATTAATATGTTACTAGAATGATAACTGTTCTGAAGTTTTATTGACAAACAGAGTTTTCTCCATAATTTGTCACCTCTGTGGGATCAAAGGGCTTCTCATTCAGTATACAGCAGTTCACCCTCGCACTCCATGTCTCTTCATCCGTAACACAAGTCATACGAAGACATGCACATATAGAGTATGTGACATCGAGTATCCAAAACTGAAAAAAAAAAGATATTAAAGAGTGAGAGGTAGTGCTCTATCGGAATCTAGAAAATTAAAGAGTGAGAGGTAGTGCTCTATCGGAATCTAGAAACGCACACTATGTAATATGTGACTCAAGAGTGCTGGTGGGGTGGAAAAGTAGCAATCCTGATCGGAAGGGGCAACATGAAAGTGTCTCAACTGTCAGTTTCGTATTCCCCCTCCCGATTAGGATTGCTTAGAGTCTTCTCTGTCTTAGGAGTGGTAGCCGATTTTGAATGCCAGCAATTTCTCATTTAGAGAGAGGACTTCAAAATACTAGAGAGTCCCATATTAAATATGCGTAATCTGTGAATGTCGCCTGCAACTGCAGAACTTCTGCGTCTCAACTCCTACTCTTTCGTTGCAGTCCACTCAGATCTTTTTACAATTCCTAAGTAATTGTCCATTCGGCACCATTGTACTTTCGGCACTCCAGAGGACGAGCAGAGGTCGAAAAAAAATTTCGCCCATACTTCGGCCAGGAGGTTATTTGGGAGCTGATCACGAACCTGACATCCGTTTTTGAAATTCCGGCCGCTTACGGTAGGTTACGGTACGTACGGGCAACTAAGGCTGCCGAGGTCATAATCACCAATTTCGCTGTGTTGCGTCGGCGAAGTATAACATAGGCCTTACGCAAACTCCCCATGCTTTTGCAGTTCCAACTTAACTGAGCTCTTTCGCTATATACTGGAGCTCCTCCCAACCATCGCTTACCCTTTCTGTTGAACAATATCTGATTTGCGCAGCAATGTTAGCCTGGGGACGTTGTGCAAAGTCGTTTAGGTGAGCGAGCATTGGTTCAGTTGCGTTTTCCTTCAGTGAAACGTTTCATAATTTCAATCATATGGTAGTTCGGAGGGTCACCTTATAAAAAGTGTCACTAACACGAAAAAACGAAATAATGACACACTGATAGTGCATAAAACAAACAAACGAGCACAGATTCAGACAGAGGAAGGGACTCTAGAGTGTGGCTCAAGTGACGCACTCGTGTTAGAATTGCGTACGTCCTGGAGTTCCCCTCCCTGCCCAATTCGGAAGCAGATAAAACACGGATCTGTAATTGAAAAGAGAAGATAAGACTGCATTTACATTCGCTGTATGCAGGTACTCGTCATACCTGCCCGCCTCGGTGGTGCTATGGTGACCCCCCCCCCTAGCCACCATAGCTCGTAAAAATCTAAAGTTCAAGCCTGTCTTACACGTTCTTTGATTGATTATAACACCCGTACGATTCGATTCCCAACAAGACACCCGAAGGCGAATGTAAAGATGGAGGTAGGACTGTTGTGACGAGAGGAAGAGCGGTACCAAACGTCCGACATCCTTACTAGGGTACCATGTTTTCAAACGGTTACCGTAACAGCAATCGTTGCGGGACCGTCATGTCTGTGGTTCAGTGCTGACGCTATGCCAACTGCACGGTAATTAACAATACAGCTGCGCAACGACGGAATGAGGATGTTTTATACTGTTTGAGGTCTTGGATGGAGCATTTTGGGAAGAATTACTACTCAGCTGCTCTCTAATGCTGGACTGCAGGAGTGCCCACGTTGTATCTTTAAAACTCACTATGGTGTGTTCGACGACATGTTAGGTGGAACAGATCATCATAACACTTAGCTGCAAGAATATGTCTGAATTCTGCAACCCATAGGAGCGAAGCAATATGGTTAGATGGCCACCCACGCGACAGGTGTGTCTCGAATCAGTCATATTCTCCTTGAACGTCTTCTAGGTCGTTGAGCATTTTAGAGCTAAGATGTTCAAGCAATATATTCACCACACATGTATGGGTACATCTTGTATTATATTCCTAAAGAATAAAACACATTTTCTGTGTTCTTGAAACTATGAATGATTGCGGAAGCGCCTCATTTACATTACGCCAGCTCTCCAGAAACAAACTAAGGTCTCTTCCCAGTAAAAAAAAATGCTCAGCAGTTCTAGCAAAGGAAAAGAAACTGTTCAATGACTGTTTTATCGTCTACCGAGAAAACCGTTGCTGCACCGTTTTGAGAACTTCTTTCTGTGTAAACAGCAGAAGTAAGAATGATTCATCGAAAGTAATGCTTTGCGAAAACATGATCGCCTGATTCTCTATCATTTGCTATTCGTTTCCTTACAAAGGTCTAAGATATTTGATCTGCTTTCTTAGCAGTCTAAATCTGTACGCAACTCTTTTATCATTTAGGCAATCAGCTGCTTGTAGGGTAATTCAGCATGGCTCCTGCATAATCCATAAACATCGTGAAGATTGTTCTTAAGTGACATTGCTTGAGCAATCTTACAGGTTAGCTCTCTAGAACCCTCAAATAGCACTTTCTCACAAATTTCCTCATTCAGAACCTCGCAAAGTGTATGAAGTCCCTCCTTTTCGTAGTCCAGTAGCTCCATCTTTAATTACCTGGCATGATGCCAGCGCTGCATCAGAGACGTGATGGTCCCGCAACGATTGTTGTTGCGGTAGCCGGTTTGGAAACGTGGTACCCTAGTAAAAACGCCTTGTAAATGTCTGGAGGTTTCTATTAAGCCGTCAGTCTTCCTATCCACTCTTCTTAAAACTCCCTGCATTGCCTCATTTTAAATCTCTAAATTCCCTAAATTCGAATCCTATATTCTACAATAGTGCTTGATAATACGAAAGAGTGATAATTGCACAGAGAGCTTGAAAAACAAGATTACTTGTTCCACCTCCCAACAAAAGTACATGTTATTCCTCAGCAGTCTTTTAGTGTGGGAATCAAATATACTCAAACAAGAACATCTGGGGGAACACCGGAGAACGGGCGACAGTCCGTTATGGACAGCGCGACTGTGGCGCAGGAGCGCTGCAACCGCGCTCCAGTCAGACGCTGGATTACGGGGTCCCAATTATTTGACACCGGCGGCTGCCGCGACGCAACCGCGCCGCGCAATGACTCAGCTGTTTCGTGCGCGCGATCCACCGACACTCGAGTACTCTGACCCGTGAATTGAACATTGGGCTAAACCTCTCTCTACATTGGTGGAAATTACAATGCGTGGATTACACGAAAACATTACGCATCTCTACCACGGTTGTCAGAATGATGGCTACCGCCCTTGCTTGCTGGCTGACTAACTGGTCGATAACTGAAGTACGAAATTTCAGTCCATAAGAGCTCGAACCAGCAGTATATTGTATTGGGAAAATAGCTGTAGTCCAGCTCAGATAATCAGCGACTTTGGGTCCATGATCATCTAATCGTCTTTTCGAAGGGGTTGTTCGTAATTGTTAAGCATAAGCAACCGTCGAATACTCGTCAAATCGTCAGCGAATACTACAACAATCACACCAGAAACCTATACCCATATTTGTACTAATGAGAGAAGGACACACCAGGTCGCAGTGACACTTGGAGGTAATATGTACAGTGATTTTACGAAGGGGCGAGAGCATAACAAATATTCCCGGAATCAAGGCGCGTGCAGCAATGTAGAAAGAAGCGCCGGCAGTCGCGTATACCTCAGTTTGATCCAAGTTTCGTTACCCACCCAGGCAAACTTAGTCATCTATCGCTCTGAGGGCGGTGAATTCGTACCAGCTTTCTCTGAAAAACATAAAGCACAGATTTTTTGGTTAGCTGTCTGTGTAGTAATCTGAATACGCATCCATTACCGCCTCACAATAGTCTGTGGAAGCACATTTCGTCATTCTTTTTCCCAAACCTTGTTTCAGGGAGGAAATAAACATCCATAATGTTCAAAGCTGCATCCGCTGACACGCATCACCTCAAAGTGCCGTGACCACCCGTTTTCCTTTTCTTGAATGAGCGTTAGCCTACTTGGAACCAATTGAGTGTAATTATTGAGTGGAGTTATTCTCATTGCGGCAGATTCAACGGTCCCGAAGCAGCAGTGCTGTGAAAAGAGCGCGCAGCGCAGCAAGCGCAACGCCGCAATGTGCCGCACGCGAAGTCGCGGCGCGGCAGCCGCCGGTGCCGAATAATGGCGATCGGATTACGGTGCCAGCAAATTCTGGTTGAATTTTCTAGGCCATTCCATCAAATGCTTATTGTATGATGTTTAGCTCTAAGACGTTCTGTTAGATGTGGTTGGTTTTCCATCTGATTTTCTTCAATTTCCATTTCCTATCCTTCTTCATTGCTGTCGAGTAATTAGAGGGTTCCACGTATCTGGTGAATGCTTGTTCATCTGTTTGCTCTTATTAGCAGCTATGACTCAGTAGCTCTCATCGCGCGCTTAAGCACATACTATTTCTTCGTGTATCTGTTTTCGCAATGCTTCTAAAAATAGTCTGCAGTGTATGACAAAAATTATGCCTGAGACGATCCCTTTTCCACTACTATTAATCTGAAGAGGGTGCAAGTAGGGTCTGGGGGGGGTCACCATAATATGGCGCGACGGGCCAACGTGGCGAGTACCAGCTATATGTATACAGCGAATGTAAATGCAGTATTATCTCTTCGTTTCGGTTATAGATCCGTGTCTTATGTGCTTCCTAATTGGACAAGGGAGAGAACTCCAGGATGTAGGCAATTTTAATACGGTGCGTCACTTGAGCCACACCCTGGAGTCCCTTTCCCTGCCTAAATCTGTCTAACAGAACAGAGCTACAGCATTGTTTGTTTGTTTTCTTTACTATCAGTGTGCCTTGTCTCGTTTTCTTGGTGTTGGTGACACTTTTTATAAGGTGACCCCCACGGACCCTATTTGCGCGCTTAAGAGTTCAGATATTGAAAATGTCAGCAGTTATGCAGTCTAGTTCTTCTGATCGGTAGAACTCAGCATTGCTTACTGCGCTCTGGTAAGCTTAATTTTGGTGACGTCTCTTTCACTTTGCGCTTTAAAGGTGGACTATGCCATTTGACTAATTTTTAAGGAATGGAAAGAGACCATGAAAGGCTGCCGACTGTGTGCAAGTGAGGCGTGTTTTTTACAGTTTTTCCTTTCCTCATGCTTCGATATTTCTCAGTTTCACCCGGTTTGTTGTCCTAAAACAGCTAGTCTCATATAGCGATTGAATTGATTGTATTGTTCGCTCCTCCCCAATGAGCAAGTATTCTGATTAATGCCAAATTCCAACCGTTCTACCCCTTGTCCAATAAAAGTTCAGTGCTGTATTTGCTTGCTTGCAAAGCTCTATCCAACCACAAGTAATAGCTAAGAAAGGTTCCTCACGTGTTGACTGGAGTTCATCTGTCTCCGGAAGTTAGGGTGATATTCTCGTTGCACATATACTAATGGGCGGATGAGAGCAGAGAAATACCTAAGCTAAGGAACTCCTGAACGTGGTCGATCTAACCTAACCGTGTTAATATGCCTCGGCCTTGCGGTGCGGCCTCAAGTCTGCTACGAATATCAAGGAAGTCTAATGTCTGACTCTTGTGTCGCTGGAAAAACATGCTTAGCGGCATGCCAAAAACTCGCCATGGAAATGATTTACGGTGCAGTTCCGAAGAGGGGGTCTACTTTATAACGAGATGTGCATTCTACCCTCGTCCTCTTGACGCCACCTCCTCCCTAACCCCCTTGGCTTCCTCGAGAGTTTAGTGACTGCCTTACGTTGTACATTATGTTGCATGTATTTCCATTTCGACTACTATTCAAAAGTGTTTATAAGGTGGACCCCCTTATTGGGATGTCACCTGGTTTGCTTCAAAATTACAACTATTGAAGAGAACAACATATTCTTCGTTTGAATTCGTTTATTTCTTTGCCCAGTTAATGTCTTTGCCTCACATTTTCTCGACGAAACGATAATCATATATGATAAGCCTCCTCTCAGCAAATGACTACGTTAATAGTCGTGTGTTTATAGTAAAGCGCAGAGCTCAAAGGCTTATAGCATTGCAACCAGCTTATGTGTCAGCTGACTTCGCCAAGCATGTCAGAGCTAAATACGAATCGATTGGCCTTAGTGGGTCCGGCAGGCGTCATCGGAGTCGATCGATAGACAACGTGGTCAACCCTGGTCAGCGTGTGTATCTATAGGTTTTCCGCATAATCTTCAATTCGTTGTTTATATGGCGTTTCTTGAGCTCTTCAATCCATTTTGTTTAGTTCACATTAAATTGATCGCTTTGATGTAAGCGGACATGAAAAGCGAACTTCATTTCATTTCTCCACGCTTTATGAATTGGCTTTATGAATGAACATCCAGCAGCATGTGGTGAACTAATAATTCGTTTGCCACAGAATCCAGAAGATGTGACTTGGAAAGGTGTTTACGGCGGACCTCTGAGGTCAGGTATATCGATACCTCGGGCGTCAGCGCAGCTTGACGGCTAGGAAGTGATATACTGACCCATTTTCCTTCAAATTTAAGTGGTGTTCCTGTTTTATCGTAGTCACCTGAAGACAGATGCAGACAACAATATCTCTACAAGTTCTTCATTCACAATTCCCGTCTGAGTCGTTTGTCGAATGAATAGTTTTGCTTGAAGTGAGGAAGATGGCTGACTCTCTTCACGTGGCTGGTTGGTTGTCTTTCTAATTGCCCATATAGGGTAATCGCAGAATCGGCACCGTCCCACCGACGGGGCCGCTCCTCCATAAGTCGCCGTCGCGCAATTTTCTGTTTCCTTGGAGCCTGGCTACCAATTAACCTCTCCCCGAAACAGCGATATCTCTCGTCTTGGGTGCAGAACATTTGGCCGCTTCGGAAATACGCCTGCTTCAAGAATGTCTCACAGTGATTCTCACCAAATTTCTGTTCAGATGTACTAAACACGTTTCTCTTCCAGTAGTTCCGTCGTGTCTTCAGTCTAAACCTACGAGACACACAGTTTCAAAGTACCGTCCCTTACACAATTCAGGAGGCTTCAGCTGACATTGCCTTGTTACTTTCCAACCGGAATTTTACTCGCTCTAGTTGTATTCGCCGTTCTTTGTACGTGTGGATCATTCTTCTCCCTCGCAAAGATAAAAGCGCCCTCTATTGATTTACATCCTGATTCACGCAGCTCGTTCTTCGTATCACTTCCAAAGGCACTGACGTGACCCCTATGTAACAGCAAGGTCCTGGTCCTTGACGTAAAATTACTACCGACTTGTTCCATGGCATATTTGATGTAATTTATTTCAAACTTCGTGCCGTCGCCACAATACAATGCCCACTTCGCTTGCGATGCTCGTAGACGGCTAACTTTTTTTCCTTTACGTCGCCTTTTGAGCCTATCGTGGGGCCGTTTGCAATGATCCATGCTTATTTCTGTAATTTTTCTACCGTTCAACCTGTCTCTCTGTTACACAGGTTCCAATTAAAAAAAAATATGCCAGGTGTTGCATGCTATTTATAATATATATAGGGATAGTTATGATGTTGCACTATTCGTAAGTAGCGTCAGCCACATCATTTGCGTACTTCAGTTCTCATGCATGAAGCGAAGTTTAGAACAAAACCCGTGCTTGGAGGGAGTTATACTCCACCCCCCCCCCCCCCCCCCTCCCCGCGTGTATAAATAATATCTGTGTTAGGTTCTAGGTCGTGGAGACTGGGCAAGGGAAGAAACTGCAGGATGTGGCCAATTTGAACACGAGTACACTGGACGGGCCACGTCCCGAACAGGCTCAAGCACGGGCTGCGATTTTTTTTTCAAAAATAAAGATTTTCTACCTGAACTGAACGATGTTTAGAGGGAAGGGTCTCAGGCGTAGGTCTGAACGGGAGAAATGGATAGTACTGCGAGAATCTCCACCCTTCATATAGTAGAAAAACATGTTTCGTTTTTGTTGAGTCCTTGAATTAAAAGAGCTATGGGCCCTCGAAGGGGGGGGGGTACAGTAGTGCACCGTCTGCACGTGCCCACGTGCATGCGTGCGCGCGCTGTTGTATGGGACGCGGCGAAAGGCTGCAGCGGGCGAGTCGTTGGCTCAGCAGGGAGGGAGACTACTTCGCAGGTGCTAGGTCAGGTGTTCGACTCCCGTGCTATGCATGCAGTATTTCTGCATTTTTTATGATTGCCGCCTTCTTTACCAATTTGCTTCCTACTCATCTCCTACATATTTATTTAACTCTATATTGTCAAACAAAAATAAAATTCGTACTCAATGCGAAGTTTGGACAAGAACGGTTACCATGACCTTACCATTAATCACATTTACCTACCGTAATTTAACACACTCCAGGGTAATACGGAAAACGGATGTAAGATTCGTGATCACCATCCGAAATAACCGCCCTTGGAAAAGTCTGGGCAAAATCGGTGATTATGATCTCGACAGCCCTAGTCACCCGTACCTGCTGTAACCCGTACCTGTTGTAAGGTCATTGTTTAACATTCGCGGAAAAGCACAAAACATTGTATAATTCAGAAACTAATAAAGATGAGTGAAGCACAGCTCACAGAAACCTTATTTGACCATATAGAGTGAAATAAATGTGCAGGAGATGTGTACGAAGTAAGCTGATTTAGACTGCCATGTCGTGCCGACTTTCGCGACACTACTTTCACGACTCCAAAGGTCGAGGAGAGGTCGAAAAATTTTTTTGCCTAAACCTCACCCAGGGGGGTTATTTGAGGTGCTGATCACGAATCTGATATCCGTTTTTCAAATTTCGGCCGATTACGGTAAGTTATGGCGGGTACGGGTGACGGTGCAATACTGTACCCCCAATTTCGAGGACCCGTAGCTCTTTGGGTTCAAGAACTCAGCAAAAACGAAACATGTTTTTTTTACTACATGAAAGTGGAGATTCTCGCAGTACTATCCATTTCCACCATTCAAACCTACGCCTGAGACCCTTCCCTGGTGAGATGGAGCTTTAGAAAACGATAATTTTTATTAAATTACATTTCAAAATCAAGTCTTTCCTAAGCGATCTTCCTTGTGATCAGGTGAGGTCATGATCCCCCGGCCGCGCATGAAGATGCCTTTTCAGAGGCGGTTTTGTGATCATAAGAAAGAGAATTTCTTCTAGTTTTCTGAGTGCCGTTCGCATTTCCATAAATCATAAAACTGAACGAGTTACGATCGGTTGTACAAAGTGCACGTATAGCACCATCCATTCACATCGGCGAGCGATCGACCAGTGACATATCCTTTTTGATCTCACCGAAAATGGCTCCAGATAAGCTGCATTTTTTATTATGTACCGATCAAAGATTGGGCTTTTCTAAAGCTACATCTCAGCACTAGACATCGTTTCCTCTCTACCAGCCGCTCCAGGCTTAATCAAGTGTGTTCAAGCATTGTAAAAATCATTGTTTTTGAAAAAAGGGAGCATGACTTCACCTGACCGCAAGGAATATCGCTTAGATAAGTCTTGGCTTTGAAATATAATTTAATAGAAATTATCTTTCTCCAAAGCTACATCTCAGCCCTAGACATCTTTCAGTTCAGGTAGAAAAATCTTTATTAAAAAAAAAGAAAAAATTTGAGCATGACCTCACCTGATCACAAGGAAGATCGCTTAGGAAAGGCTCGATTTCTTGAGCAAGTCCTAATTAAAAACTGTGCTGTTGTGGACTCCAGTTCCAAATCTAGTGGTAGCCTTGCTTAGGAAATAAATATTTTATTTTGGGAAAAATTCAGCGATAGGAAAATCACTCCACCTGATCGGATGACAGGTTGCTTAGGAGAGGCCTGATTTTTTCCTACTACAAATTGAAGGATACATTTTGGCAAGATCCATTTTCAGCTTGAGTTACTCATCTAAAAAATGTGTCGCTGCGAAAATTGAGCAGCAATCGATCCATTTCAGCTATTTTGAAAACTGTTCCAATTTTTTTTATCTAATGCAATAACTCTGCAAATCCAAATGACGTCTGCTTTCCGTAGAAGAAGCAGTGCTTAGTGTGTTACCGTGTCGCTGCCATGCCTAAAAAATCTTCATTTAATTGATTTATTTGCGTCAGAACTTTATTAATTGAATAATACTAATAAATTTATTCTTTTCAGACCTCTGCTTACAATACTTGTGAAAGAACGATCCCTCCGAGGAATTTTGCCTTAGGAACCAAATCGAAGTACACCCCCCCCCCCCCCCAAAAAAAACCGAGACCCCCCTCCCTGCGATTATCGCACCTCTTGCTTTGCTTGAGGCTGGTCCCGAAGTCCTTGTAGAACTAGGGGAGGGAGAGGTATTTCCCGCTTTGTGCCTAAAAGGCTCTAAGCCAAAGGCGCAACATATGTTAGGCGTTGGATGAGGGTGGGTGTAGCCCTTCTAGGTGTAGATATTTTCGACATACAACATAAGGCAGGATAGCATTCAGCGGCGTAGTGCGGCTCTGGGAGTGGCGTTAGTCATCTAGTACTCTGTGGTTTTCCGCCTTGGTAGGATGGCACATGAATGCCCAATTATAATACAATGGTGGGAACATCACAAGTGGCCTCTCACAGTTCAGCACAGGGACTGAGCACACCAGTGTTGCATAAAAATTTTAATTTCGTGCATGTGTAATGACCCCCCCCCCAGCAGGTTAGCGCCCGTTCTTCTGCAGTCACCCTCACCATTCAAGATTCACCAACACGGCGAACTCTGGTGCAAGGAAGGAAAGAAAAAGTCATCGTCATAAAACTGCATTTCCTCCCTACCCGTATTACGCCGAGCAGGCGGTTAATTTAGTTGCGAAAGAGTGCGGCCAAAAAATACCTTCACGACTAGACGTTTCCCCGCATTCTCCACCAGTCTCTTCGTGACCATCACGCCATTAGTCAATACAAGTGTGGGTGCTGTTCCGCTAGATTCATATGATGGTTGACGGGTGGAGGAAAGTGTGTTCTTTCCATGTGAAAGGTCGATTGGAAGGCATTGGAGCATGCGAAGTAGCACTTTCGGACTAAGACGCCGTGTCTCCCTTCCAGCTGCCTTTCCCATTGATATTTCAATCGTTTTGCATAATTTCCCCGTGTAGATGAATGTCTACTGACGAGCTTCTCCACGTTAGGCTTTCGCAATCCTTTTCTTCTGCTGTAGGAGAAGGTAACAATTCCACGATGGATGACAGTGTGCTTTTCACCCGTGTACAACGTCTCTCGTTACTACAATTCTCACCGGCTGCTTGCGAAGACGAACCGGCGACTCCTTGTGGAACGTCCTGTCTAATTGTAGCTTGCGATGCTCAGGGCGTGATTCATAGTGTTTTATACGCAATCCCACACGGCTTTTGTGGAAAGCCGCGAATGCATGGAAATTGTATGACGGACGCGCTGCAGCTTCAGTTCCCGTTAGTTCTCCGACAACCAGTTGGCTTGTCTCGGAATATTTGTTTCGAACGTTTATCTCCTTTTGTTTCTTCTTGGCTCGGCGTTCTGAAATTGTCATGGTTTTTGAACCTTTTTACCCATTTCTTTTGTTTCAGGACATGGATCCAGAGGACCCTAACAATACAGTTCGAGAAAGGATGTCATTTTTTGAACATCTGTGCAAGGATGAGGTATGCACCTTGAGATGTGTTTGCGGTTGCTGTTAGGCTCAAGATGGTCTTGTGCTTTCAATTTATTTGCATATTTGTTAGTGTTGTTAATTGCTGTTTCATGCTCCTTTCTCGTTTATGTTCACTTTTTATTTTTTGTGATTTTTGAAACAACCATGAATGGTGCAATTCAATGCAAATTACATTTTTTGATGTGGGTGCACTTCTTCTTGATCTAGAGCACTTTGACGTTTTAAGTGTTAGAACATGTCTTTAGAAGGACATTGTCTTCTACTAGAATAGCTGGCGATACAGTTTGTCATGGAGAGGAAAACCGTTCGAGGATTTTCTGCGCAGCAAAATAAGTTTCCTCGACGAGGTTGTCCGCGTTAGCAAAGAACAACATCCTATAAGTATAAGTTTATTACGTTGCTTAAGGTAAACGTCGAATACAAGCAGAACTGCCAAAACATGAGAACAACTAACGAACAAACAAACAAAATTACTAACCAAGAGTGATAAAACTTCTACGTGAACATAATGAAGATGCTATGGCTTCAATAGAAAGTTCTGCTTGTATTCCTATCCTATCCTAGGTTATATATCGAATATATTCGCGGCATAGAGGTGAGGGACCTTCATAACCCGCACTGAGATAAAACGTGATTATCTTAACATTTCAAATTTTTTAAAATATTCACGGGATCGATTCTAATTGGAGGTGGACATACAGTGACATGTGTCTTCATTTCCTCTTCTACATTTGTCGAGAGCTTCACCTCTTGTCCCATAATGCGAGGGCTTTCATTTATACAATTTGCACGTCTAATTGGACACTCTTCTATGCTAGCTTTAAGACTTTTGAAATTAAAGCAAACTTTTAAATCAAACTATCGATCAAATAGAAGTTGTGGCGAACTTTTTGAGTGCACGGTGCTATCTGATCTTTTAATGTGCTATATGCTTGCTTTTTTTCTGTGCTTGAACACAATTTTGAATTTATTGCTTTGTCTCTAAAAATAAAAATATTCCAAGAATATTACACTTATTGGGGTGGGGTAAGTAAACTAAAAAAAAATTCAAAGAAAGTTATGCTAAAATTTTCCTCGAACAAAAAATTATTTTAACCTTTTGGATAGTCTCCAGTTTAATGTAGAAGAAGCTTATTTCAATATGAAAGAGTTCGCTATGATTTCAAAAGACTTAGGCTAGCTTCGAAGAGGGTCCAATTTGATTTGAAGGTGTCTAATTCGACGTGGAAATGGTTTAAATTCAGGGGATGTGGTTGTGTGGCATGGGATGGCGTGCGCAGTTGGTACTTTACAGCTGCCCCTTCACGACTAAGATAGATTCTATGCAGGTTTTAGCGGCAGTTTGCATTTTATTTTCTTTTTTCTCTTGCATTAATTTTTGTACGAGTGATATAGCAGCCCATCATGTAGACGAATCTCGTCTGAAGATGTTTGCAGACAAAATTTGTTCCTACTTGAAAAACTCAGTGTGATAGCTGACATTAGATGAGAACATTGGATTGTTTCCATTTTTCAAAGCATTTAGTAGTGTTTATCTTTAACAAAAAATTGTTCTCGAGCTTCTGTAATATGATTGTTATTCTACTCGTATCGCTGCGCCTATCATATTACCAATGTTATCATCTAAATGTACATTTAAATCTCTGACACTCAGTAGCTGAAGGAGCAGAACTTCCTTTTGCGTAGGCTGCGAATTCCGCTTTGGAAGGATTACTTCGTAACATTGGTGTATTTTAACGATAAATCGGGTTCTATCGATCAATTCATTTTTGACTGAGTGAGGTTCGGAAATTTGGTTATAAACCGAGTTATTCTCCATGAAATAAAATATCGAAATTTAATGATGCCTGTACATTAGGAATTTCAGTGCTTTGCTATAGCTTAAGAAATGAGTTATGTATGGAATGTGTTTATAGCGTATTTTGTGTACGTTTAGTTACTTAGGGCTGAAGTCAGTCTTAGTTGTTGCAGCCTACGTTCGGTCGCTACTTATCTAAATGACACCACCGTTAATTGTCTGTCACTCCGCTGACCTCTGAAATCGATGGCTGGCAGTTCTGAATGTGGAGTTAGCATGTGTATTGTTTTCACACAGACATACGTTTTGCTTCCTGACTCATGTTGCCAATTTAAATAACCTGTTTGGTAAATTATGTAAAGCTGGTTGCGTGGAACGATGCTAATTCATCGCTGTCCACAAATGCGGTGCCGGATCACTTGGTCACGTTTTTCGCTAGGCAAATAACTCCCTTTACCAGTAGAGTTTTAGTGCGATAGTGACTATTATTATTATCAATTTATTATTATTTTTAGGTGAAATCGTCCACTCTGCGAAGAGTTCGTCCGACGTCCACCACTTCCTTGCCGCAGTGAGTCTTTTTTCTTTTTGTTTTGCATCTCTTTTTTGTGCGTTGATTCACTTACTGCTCATGCTATCAGTTTTTTTTTTACATTGATGATAAACCTCTTATGAATGTTTGATAGCGTGGTAAACGGTGTTTCAAGTATAGTTTTCCTAGTCAAAGTTTATTCTTTTCGTTGAAATGTACAGTACGGTTCGAGTTGTTTTGTCTTATAAATAGCCTGAGAGAAACAATTTATCTGCTGAATGAAATAGTCTTCTTCGGAATTTTGTCGCAGTAAATTGTTGTTGTTTTTATTCTCACCTTTTGTAATTTTTTTTGTAATATTTTCGTTTAAGAGGACCGATTCCGCCACAAAAGCCTAAACGCACATTTATGCACACGTTCAAAGACATCCAGAATGAGGTGAGTTCTTCTGCATTTCCAGCGTCTCCGTTCCGCTATTGTCTCTTTATCATGGCGCATGTGAGTCACACGATAAAGGATGACCTTGGTCAGCTGGCGAGAGCATTGGAGTAGAAAAACGGTGTAGCGCCTTGTGTGTAATGTGAAAATCGTGAGAGTGGTTCGAAAAAGGATTTATAACTTGGAAAGATATCTACACTTGGCACTAGGTGCTGCGTTGTACATATAGTACACGGTGAAGATCCGAAGTGGAGAAACGGAGAATTCTCGAAGAGATTTACGATTGCCATGGGCTGTTGTAGGTGCGGACGATAACTGTCCTCTGGATAACTTGAGCTGGTGGTGGTGGTGGTGGTCGGCGCCAACCCCATGGGCCACCACCTCCCATTCCTGGGCCGGGACCTCCGCCCCATGGGCCACCACCTCCCATTCCTGGGCCGGGACCTCCGCTCCATGGGCCACCTCCTCCGAAACCTCTGCCGAAACCTCCACCTCCCATTCCAGGACCGTAGCCTCCCCACTGGCGTTTGACTCGGGTGTTTTCCAGCCTTAATGTAGATATTTTCAGCCTCTTTTAATTGAAATAATAGCAGAGTGCGGAGCGTTGTCCAAGAAAATAAATTTGTACTCACGGTGAAGCTGTAGCGACGGCGAAAATGGTAAACATGACGAACACCAGAAGCTGCATCTGTCGCATTTTTGCTGAACAAACTGCCTGGTGAAGGGGTTCGGTGCTGAGCTTCTTGAGTGTTGCTAGGTTTTATATAGTGGGCATAGTTAGCGATGTTCAGCGGTTTTCGTCGCGTGGAAGGTCATTGTTTGAGGAAAGGAATCGGCCGCTCTCTGTCCTGGCTTCGACTTTCATGCACGATTGTTCCTCGTCGTCTGAAGTGACCGTGAAACCAGTAAACGTGGGCGTATGCGGCGCGACTGTCGGACGCACGCGACACATCGACGGCGCATTGTGCTTGTGCCGTCAGCGCGACGTCTGCACGTTGTCGTTCGGCCTTTAGCATAAGGTCATGAGAAGGATGTTTGCTAGATTGTTTGGTGAGGTTTTGGCTTCCAAGCGGTATTCAGCACATTAATGGATGCTGCAGCATACAATACAGTATGTACTATGGGCTACACCATTAAGAGGATAGGCTTAATAATGTATTGCCGAATACAGCTGTTGTCGAGGAACTGAGTCAAAATTTGACCGAGATGACTGAGTAGAGTTCATGGGGATGCTTCTTGCAAACGTTTGCTTGATTCAGCTTCACCGCCACTTATCTCTTTCCCTTTCCTTCACGGGCCCCTCTATTCATTTTAGAATAGGATATGGCCTATCTCTTTCTATGGTATACAAATCTCACGCTATCTTGGTAACTGAATAAAGTAGGAGGTGTCTGCAAGTTAATTACCCAGCGTTTCAAAGATTTATCGTTTCGTAACTGCGCTTCATTCAATAGTAGTAGAGTGCGAGTATGCAATCCGGACCTCTCGCCATATCCTTACACGCGAGAATGTAATCTGCTCTTCGAGTTCTTGCAAGGAGCAATCAGAAGAAAACCACGTAAGCCACGTTTTTCTGACTTTCCTTCTTTTGAGATGAGGCGTTTGGTGGTGCACAGAGCAGGAACAAAAGAGATGGAATTGCTACTGAAGGCGGGTAGTGGAGCTACGAGTCTTCCCGAAAGCTACTGGACCCATGCGAAAAATTGAAGGAGGATTGAGTTATGCTAGATTTAACTTGAAGCTAGGGATGTCACCTCTGGGTGACAGTAATGAAGCTTCGAAAGTGGACGTCATTTTATGGGATTTTAGCTTTTGTCAACAGTATAGTCTATATGTACAATAGTTACGAATGCTGTGTTTCCAAGGAATACTGTTTCCCGTATTTAGCAATTTTTTTCCTCGTAAGTGACTACTTTGAAATGCAATTTCGTGTCTTAGAGCTTACGACTAGAAGTTATTAGAATACACTTTACAGAAGCTAGGTTAGAATATATTAGCACAAATATAAGTTGTTTATTGCACAGGAAACGTTTTCGTTGTTAATGTTAGGTCTTGTTCAGGTTAAGGTAATCGTTTTTGCATGCCGTTTCGTAATATGAAGATGACGGGTATTTGGAAGAAGAGAAGGTCATAGTCATGCGATCACTCATACTTACATCTGCTGTGGAACACTCGCGATAGTGTGCGCTGAACGGGCCGTGTTGTAGAACATATTTATATTAGTCTCGAACATAGACAACAAAAGTTTCCGTTAGATTGTAATTGTCACAAATTGAATGTATCGAAGAGGTGCAACTAACGAACACAAATATCTGTGCAAGGTTTTCCTTTGGGATGTGATGGTTACAATAGAGGTAAAACTATGTGTGACTTCATTCCTATAAACAGTCTAAGGCTCATTTGCCGGTTGATGAGCCATTGTAGTTTTGAGCATTTTTCTCAAGGATTTTGTTCTTGTTAATTACACACTTTTTTGGATTTACAGGGAACTTACAAGCTCTGAAGCGTATGTCTGAACGGAGAATACGAGTCATTTAGGGAGAATCTCCACCCCTCAATTAAAATGGAAATATGTTTCCGTTTTGCCAAGTCGTTAAACCAAACGAGGTCGTGGCGGCGGTGTTCACAAGCGCTGACAGGGTCACTTGAACGCCCGGGATGCCCGTTCCTGCAAGCGGGTTGGGTGCAGTGGATAGTGATGTTGCTTCATGGCAGGGAGGTCGGAGGTTCGGTCTTCGTGTATTGCAGCATTTTCACATTCCAACTGATGTGTTGAGATTTAAAGGGCCTTGATGTCCATACAATTTTCAGTCCTTTTCTGCACATCTTTCCATCTATATGTTGTGGAAAGTAACAACGTGTCTGTTACTGACCAATTTTTAACCTCAAAGCAATGAAAAAGATATAATGCTCAACACCACTGGTACACAGGCACAAAGTGCTTGAAATAGGAATACGGGCGACATGTGAAGGTGGCAGGCTCTTCACAGCTTGTTTTCCTACATGGAACATGGACTTCTATCGGTATGCGTATGCGATATTTACTAGACGAAGAATCTTTTTCTCGTGATAGGTTACTCACATATCATGACGACTTAAACTACGCTTCTTTCGTAGTCAGTAACATTCGTAGTCACTAACAAGTCGAGCACAGTGGAAGGCTCCTGGTAGTCGTTAGAACCTTCCGAACATTGGGAGATTTCCTCTATCGGGAATGAGAGAGGATGTGGAACTCTAATTATTCAAATCAATATCCTACACCTGTAATTCAAGGCTGAAGCTGGTAGCATGGATGCTACATACTACTACAGGATTGCGACCAGAACTTTCGCATCATATTGGACTTGTGCCTGCATCCCCTTATTTTCGGCCAGGATTACAGCTGCAGCGCCGTTTGATCGCACTCAACATTCCGAACTCATGGGATAGTGCTGATAAGCCATTTGCAGCAAGGATGTCTCGGGTGTGGCGCGCGATTTAACATCGCTGATAGTTGATCACATCGCTGATAGCGTAGTGAGCTAAATTCTTGCCCGCAGGCTGGGAGTACTGGCTCTATTCCCGCCTGGGGCGAAGTTCTGATCACAACTAAATATCTCGCAACATTGGGTTGCACAATTGTGCTGTTGATCACGTCTAACTACCCTTGGTGCTGTATTATTCCTCACACTCGTTTTACGTACTTATGCATATAACAGAGAGTATCTCTAATGGTAAGGACCAGGCTTCATTAGTAATTTAAAGTTGTTCCTTTTCTTCACCCTCTCTTCATGACCACATATTTCATAACTATAGCCATATTTAGTCATTATATGTGATTTTAGATAAATCTGTAGGTAAAATGGTGTAAGAATTTCAACTCCGGTTAGGACGCACTCCCGTTATAACGCGGATTTTCTCCGATCCCTTCAGACGCGCTATAACGAGAGGGGACTGTAGTTGGAGAGGTGTGCTGAAAACGTCTGAAAACTGTAGACATCAGGACTCCTCGAATTTCATCTGATTAGTTGAAATGAAAATGATGCAATGCCCAAGAACCGAACCCCCAAGTTCCCTCCCATGAAACGACGCCACTATCCACTGTGCTGCAAACCGCTTACTGGCGCGCGCATCCCGGCGTACAAGTGACACTAGCCTGCGCTCGAGAGCGCTGCCGCCGCGTGGTAAACTTTGGGGAATTCCTACTCGTTTCATTTAATGACAGTACTAACGGTGCATCCTTAAGAATACAAGATTTCTTAGGCTAAGTTAAAGATGACAATCTTCTTTTTTAACTTATAAAATTAATAACCAATGAATGTTCAGCTTTTCACAGAACGCAATGTTCGTAAATTTATGTAAACATCGGAATGTAAAACCCTCTGTATATGAACACGTTTGAAGCTATGTAAATGAACTCGCTATTAGAATAGATGCGTGTTTGTGTATAATATACAATCCCAATGACAATTTCGAATTTTCCTTTTTTCTGATTTTTCTGTTCTCTAGCGTTTCTGGGTTTTCTGTTTTCTGGCCATCACGATTTTCTGTTTTCTGGGAAAATGTTTAAAATTTCCATCCATCCTTGCCACTCACTCTTCGATACTGCTACGGCACTTCTGTTTCCCTGAGGTTGAACTACCTGTTTTGCATAGCATTTAGAGGTTTACCATTTTTTTTTTAAATAGCGACGTAATTGCTCTATGTTTAAGCAATGGGTGATCAGCCTAACATGAAGCAGGTGTTTCCTCTCATAGCACGAATTAACTATTACATATCATTTTTATTGTGTTCTTCAAAAAGAAAGATAAGCGTGAGATATTGTACAGGAATTGTTCCACAATGGACTTTGTCGCGTTATCCTCGGTAGATTACGGTCCTCTGAACGACCGTTGTTGGACCTCGTCGGAACGGTCCGCCGCCGTAACCATATGGGTTGTATGGTCGAGGGCCGTATCCTCCGTAGGGACCTCGAAATCCGTATGGGTTGCCCCACTGCCGCTTTTCTCGAACCACTGATGAGCTGAAAATGGAATTTTTTAACTCAAGCAGTTCACACTTACTACTAAGTACTAAACGGGTTTAGGTGGTTCCCGTCAGTTTAGATGAAAACTGGCAGAAATTGAGAACTCCAAAGGAATGGAGAATGCTCCTGGTACCAGGGGTCCAAAGGAGTGGAGAATGCTCCTGGAATGGAGAATGCTCCTGGTATACGGTCTTAAGGCACTATTAACAACGGGCCTCTAGTGGTTTTATACAAAAGCTGTTTCAAAGTTCGGTTATAAATAGGGCCGTATTGATTGTAACGACTTCGACACACCTGACTAGCGAGGCCACGCAGGCGATGAGAAGAATGATAGCAGCGAGAAGTTTCATGACGGTTACGGCTGCCGGTATGCACTGAGAGCTTCCTTATATAGTCGGCGCCGTACACTGTCGTCGTGGCCGCGATAGTTCGGACAACCTTCCCAACTCATTTACATTCGCTGAACTAGGCGGCGAACAAAGTGTCTGCTGTCGGTGTGAAACTGGTATCTGTGAAGATCCTGTTAAGCCAGGGAATGTCGGTCGTCGGCAAAAACGCGCGAAACACCCGAACCGTTAAGGAGGCGAGCTGTGGTTTGTGTATACTCCACACTTCACTTATCCGTCTTTGCACTTCAATTTTTTCGCCAAAATTATGACCTTGGTAAAGTGATCTCTGTTATCGGAATATGTGAACTAAGCAAACTGGTGATGGTATATTTGAAACGATAATAATTGGTGTGTATGGCTATATCTCCTTAGCGAGCTTTCTTCCTATGATCGTTCTTTGTCTCTTGTGCTACAAATCAAATTAAGCAGTTCCTAGCTGAGGTGGCATGTTTGTTGATTAAACATGTAGAGGAGTCGGACAGTGCAATGATCAGTTCATAACTGGCTATATCTCAATTCTTTGATGTCCCAAAACTGACGCTGAAATAAAGAATTTTAACATTTTGATTTATTATCTCTAGCATCCGTTCAAAAAAGGGCGTAATAGCAGCGATATCTTACTTTTTGTGTCTATTTTCTGTCATCGCCTAACTATTCATTTGGTTTCCGCTTTGAACGGCTACGCATCTCAATGACCGCCCTTGTTTGACGAGGATGACCGGGGTACAAAGCCCGCTCTAGGCCCAGACTCGAGTGAGGTTGGTGAGGACATAGGCACCAATTTCGCCCAAACTTTGTACAAGGGAGTTAGTTGGGGTGCTGATCACGAATCTGGCGCCAGTTTTGACTTGCTTAACCTGGAATTCAAAAATTCTCACCTTTCCATTTTCAAAGAGCTCGATCTAAGTCAACGACATTTCCTGCCATATTTTTGTTCAAAAATGTTAGAAATGGGGATAAACGGTCCCACCGACGATAAATGGCAAAATGCAAAAACACAAGCAAATGGGGAAATCGAACCCACAACCACACTTTATACTGCGGCAACGTGCCACATCCGGTGGGGGGGGGGGCGGCAGGGCATGATGAACTTCGTGGTCACGTCTTCACACGCCTTTTTTCGATCACGGAAGAGCACTCCGAAAAAAACTAAATGTGGGTTTGGACTCCCCACAGGGGACCCTACAGCTTGTAAAAATTGCATCGCAAAAGCTCACCGGGATTTCGGAGGCTCTCCTTGTTAGGTTTTTGGGGGCGAATCTTCTGTATCTAGTCTTTTTTCTCAATGAGCATAACCTAATATACTATGATGAGAATAGTGTACTCACACAAGGGCTCTCCAAATGTTTGAAGAGTACGTGCCACAGCCAATCCTTTTAATAAAATTTGCACTTCGCACTCATGGAAAGCGTGACTATTTCACTAATCTCTATTTGGATGAAATGTGTAGCTATCAAAAAAAAAAAAGGACCAGCACTTTGAAAGCAATGCTGATTCAGCTATTTATGCGTTGCTTACTTCAAGGAAACAGGATGTTATTCGTAGAAATTTTGCTGCATAAAAAAGACAAGTAAAACTGAGGTGCACCAGCTCTTCGCTTCTGAAAACGAAGGCTTCTTCGAACGTGGGATTTTCAACTTACGGAGAGTTGGGAAATGTCATCCAACAAAATGTCATTGATTAATGTTTGTTGTTAATATAAATAAATTCACTTTGAAACATATGAAAAACGACTTTAATTATCGAACAACCCAATATGTATTAGGTTGTCCCATAAGTCCTCGCCGTTTTTTCAACGATTCACTGCAGGTTTCGCCGGCGATCTCTTGCATAGCGCTGTATAGCCTTCGAAAGAGAATGATTTGCTCTATGAGAACATGTCTTGCATTTCTTTTCTCATCATGAATTTTGTCAATTTTTAGGTCGTTGAAGTGAAAAGTGAAAAGTGGAAAAGTAGCCATTTGCGCACTTGTTCTCTCCGCCTAGGTTTGTAATTTTTTTGCGTAGTTTTTGATAGCACTTGGAAGACTATGTTCGATACTACAAGAATATGTGTTGGTCCTATTTTTTCACCTGTCCTTTATTGATTTTTAGGTCATCAAATTGGGACGTCCGAAGGAGGATGGTTATTTTTGCCGACAGCTCCTGCTCTGTGGTTGGACTTTTTGGGATGGCGTTATATGTCATTCGAAAGAGAATGTCTTGCTCTATAAGAATATGTGTCGCGTTTATTGATTTCTTTTGAATGTCAACAAAATGCCAAAAAGAGGAAGATCGTCTTCATCAACAACTCCTTCTCCTTCTTCAGTTGTTGATATTCGACAGAAATCAGCATGAGCCAATAAACGCGACACAAATTCTTACTGAGCAAGACATCCTCTTCCAAACGACATATAACACCAAGCAAAAAAGTTCAACCACAGAACCGGAGTTTTGGTAAAAATTCGGACGGAAAAGTCGGAACTCCCAATTTGATGGCCTAAAAATCAATAAAGGGCAAGTGAGAAAATAGGACCAACACATATTCTTGTAGTACAGAACATTGCCTTCCAAGTTCTATAAAAAACTGCGCAAATAATCACAAACCTAAGCGGAGAGAACAAGTGCGCAAATGGCTACTTTTTAACTTTTTCACTTTTCGCTTCAACGACCTAAAAGTTGACAAAATTCATGATGGAAAAAGAAATGCAATACATAATCTGATAGAGCAAATCATTCTCTTTCGAATGCTATGCAGCGCTATGCAAGAAACCGCCGGCGAAATCTGCAATGAATCGTTGAAAACAACGGCGGGGACTTATGGGACAACCTAATATAATAGTTGTTAGTTTGACACGCATTGAGAGAGCCTGTAATAATGATGTTCTTTATTTTTATTCTTTGGAACTATCTAGTATGTGAATGGTTGTTATTAACTAGTTTTGTGCGCGCGTGTAGCGCAGGCGAAGGAGGTGCCGGCCATGTTTTGTGTGCACCCGATATCAAGTTCCTGGTTCGGATTTCCCGCCGTGGTCAACCAAGTCTTCCGTCCTTTCGTGGTCGGTGAAATGGTACCAGTCTTGTCTAGGAAGGATGAAGCGCTGACTTGTTCATAGGCTGGCCACCGCAAGTTATTGTGTGGTCAAATACGCACTGAAGTCGCCTCCACGACATCCGGTTGAAGTAGAATGCGTAGCGCATTCCAAATATGATTGGGTAATGCCGTCGCTTATCTTTTATCTTTAATAAAGGATAAAATATAAAGGACGGCGTTACTCAATCCCTTCTGGGATGCGCCAGCACATTCTACTTCTACGGGATGTCGTGGAGGCGACATGAATGCGTATTTGGCCATACAATGACTTGCGGTGGCCAGCCGATGAACAAGTCAGCGCTTTATCCTTCCCAGACAAGTCTGGTACCAATTCACCGACCCCGGAGGGATGGAAGGCTTGGTTGGCCTGGGCGGGAAATCCGAACCAGGAACCTGGTATCGGGTGCACGCGACAGTCGCGCCTCCTCCGACTGCGCTACACGCGCCGTTCTATCTTTAATATTTCTGTATAATTTTTTTCTTTGTAAGTTCTACTCATTTGATGAGTCACTCACCGTCTTCTGCATGCCCGTTTCATGTTCGCTGTATAAGAAGTGACCAAAAACGGCGGAAAGGCTTTCTTCTGGAATTTTGTGCGTCACACGTACCCGTTTGTGATAGCAGTTTCATCATCTGGAATTCCATTGTTCGCGTCATCGCACTGTCCGTTGAGTGCCCATCGAAGAAAGGCACACACGAAGCGATACCAAATTCTCGTGACGAGTGTCAGTCTGCGAAAGATTCGGTGCAAGCTGGGTGTCCTTGAATTGCGTCCATCGACCGGCGAAGGTGAGGGGTTCTTTGGATTGCGGCAGTTATTTTGTTGGTGTAGGAAAACGAGGGTTAGAAAAAGACGATGAGCAAATTATAACAAGGAATTCCTGATGAGATTGGTCACAGAGAGATAGAGCATAAAGAATGTAACGTTGCGATGAGGCTGCATCAGTTGACAAAGAATCGTTGATTTCGTTGGGTATTGATTTGCATTTCTAGACTGTTAGGCCAAATCAGTTTCGTATGCCTAGCAGACGTTACGTATAGGGCTGAGTTGTGTCTAGGTCCTGTTCAAAGCCGCTGGATGAAATAAATGTCTGTTTCACTTTTCGTATGCCAGTAGAATACTTCGAACGCGTCTCAATTTATAACAAGTTAACTCTGAAGCTATTTTGCATTGTTTGCATAAAGTTCTACAATTTGAAAATCGCTTCTTTCCGCGTGTATAGGGTAGGGCTCTTGTTGAGGAAATGAAGACGCCTTTTTGGGTAGGGTTTTGTAAGGTAAATTCTGTCAATTGAAGACAATCCACAACTCCTCTTTGGGCGCATATGGCCTATATAGAGAATCGTCGAACAGGTGATGATTATTGAAAATTATAGTGAATGGTCTCACTTAAAGATTGTCGCGACGTCGATAGTCGACACGTTTTCTTTACACTCTCCATGGAACCTTCAGAAAATGGTTGGAAAAGTTTCCTCAAAATCATGAAACGGTTGGCTCATTAGGGCTGAAGCGGTCTAAGCGACAGTGATTTATTTCTTGAGGTGGAGATGGTGCCGTTGGAGTTTACATGGTGCGTAAAAAATATTGACGCACTAAGCGTAAACGTTAGAAATGACAACACAATATAAAATTTAACAAGTTTATATACAAAATGTCAACAATGATCTAGCAAACAGATTAGCATCACTCGTATTTTATATGGGCTTTGCTGCGAATGCAGGGACGAAGACGCCGAGGAAAGGCATCGACGGTGCGCCGCAAGTAGTCCACGTCGATTTCGTTCTATGCGTTGACCTTCAGTGACTTGATACTTTTGTGCATTCAATTTGTAAAAGTGTTACATACTCTTCAAGGACCTCCAAAGTACTAATTCTGGCGGAAGGCTCGCTGCTAGGGAGGCGCATCCGGCCAGTATCATGGTTTGTGCAATCATTACAAGTGCCTCTCGTTTTCGTGGATGCAGGAGTGAAGATATATCAGTAAAACTATCTGTATTGATGTCCTAAAGAAGCAACTGGTTCCTTGGCTCGAATCCCACCTCGAGAACAAGCCGTGTATCTTCCAGCAGGATTAGACTCCTGCGCAGAGTCGAGGATTGTTCAGGACTGGTGCCGCGCCAACTTGAAGGACTTCATTTCGGCAGAGGAATGACCTCTGTATATACAGGATTTGAATCGGCTGAATTACTCTGTATGGGAGAACAAGGCTTGCGCTACTTCCCACAAAAGTACGAAGTCAGTGAAGGATGATCTGGCCAAAGCATGGAACGAAATCGACGTGGACTACTTGCGGCGCACCGTCGATGCCTTTCTTCGGCGTCTTCGTCCCTGCATTCGCAGCAAAGCCCATATAAAATACGAGTGATGCTATTCTGTTCGCTAGATCATTGCAGGCATTTTGTATATAAACTTGTTAAATTTTATGATGTGTTGTTATTTCTAATCTTTATGTTTAGTGCGTCAATACTTTTTACGCACCCTGTATATTCGAAGTGAGCTTTTGATAGCTACGGAGGTTTAGGAATGGTCCAGAGTACCTGCGCGTACATTTCTTAACGGTTCTATATGTAAATCTAGTTGGAAATCAATGTTCCCAGTATTTCGGTTAACGGTATTATGATATTAAAGATAAGCTTTTAGCAAAAACGTGAAGAAGTTTGCATACAGCAAGGTTTTTGTCATTGTTATTTTTTCAATTTATTAGTTTTAAGAAAACTGCTTTGTTTGGTTACTGGTTAGCTTCTTCCTCTACTCAGATGCTTTTTTTGTACCACTGCTAAAAGTAGGCGCCTTTATTTACGGACATTTTTAATTGTATGTGTAGACCACCTAGAAGTTGAATATTTTGAATGATACACTCGAGGCTATGTGGGTTTAAAGAGGTTTCTATTTGCAAGTAACACCGACGGATATGGTTGATGAAAACGTTGTGTGTTACGGTATGGTTTCTCGCGTTGTGGCTCTAAAACACAACTATGTGGGCGTAATCCAATCGTTCTTCGATTCTACATATATCACTGTAATGAAAACTAACAGTTTTTCAGTTCCGCATTATCAGTTTGCCGAATGTGTGGTACTGGTTCCCACAGGTATAACAAAGAAGTTGAAATTGTGCAATAAATTTTGACTTCGAGTTTTCTTATTGTTACAATAAGAAAAGGTAAGCCACAGTGTTCATGGAATATCACTTGTTGTTTCGAGTA
Organism: Heligmosomoides polygyrus polygyrus; assembly: GCA_947396885.1. Lineage (NCBI taxonomy): Eukaryota > Metazoa > Nematoda > Chromadorea > Rhabditida > Heligmosomidae > Heligmosomoides > Heligmosomoides polygyrus. The sequence continues at coordinate 28,087,449 of OX377206.1, forward strand.
TCTAGAAATGTTCAGTATGGAGTAGTTTTATTAGCTGATAAGATCTCGTATTAGACTGATAGTGGCGATGTGGCGAAGAAACTGGTTAGATTTTCGGTTTATCCATTGCGGATGACGACGGTCTTCTGCACCACAGTTGGTCGTCCGAAGGGTCTAGGTGGTGGAGGTCGTCCGAACGGTCCTGGCCCGAAGCTAGGTCCTGGTCTAACGATCACAGTCTTTTGAATTACTGTTCGCTGAGGAACAGCGCTAAAAGCTATGAGTTAAAGAATTTTCTAATGCAGTCTTACGTACAAAAACGACAAACTTACGAGACGAAGGCAAGAACGACAAGAAGGAGGAAAGCGATGATCTTCATTGTGTCTGGGTTGGGAATCGATGCAAACTCTTCACCTTAAATAGTTCAGTCTGGTGTGTAAACCGAAAGAAACACCAAAGAATAGGACGGCGCTCGCCGGATCTGCGACAACCTTTGGCTTGGTTACCAAATTATCACGTTGCGCCAGAGAACTGTGATCACATTGCCTTTAGAAGGTCGTTGCCTCCCGTTAGCGTGTCTCTGGCTAGAAACCCTTGTAGCCTTGTCCATAGAGCAGGCAGTTGGTGGTTTGGAATGAGCGATTTGTTCCCCTAGCTCTAAGCCTCGCTGTTTCATCTAAAGGTCATATACTATTGAAAGCGGTTCATGGAAGTCGTAAGCGATCGGGTACTATTTAAATGCTTGAAAATGGGCCGATATCGTGTGTGTCTTGCATGTGGTGTGGTATGTAATTTTTAGCCGGAAGAAGAAATTGCCGATGTGAACTCTCGTGTACTTGTGTGAGTTACTGATTCCTGATGAAACTGTTTTTGGTCCTGGTCGTAATTTTCTGTGAAAAGGAGTACTGACCTCTTCACCCAACTTACCGTAATGTGTTGTCAAAGGCTGAATCAAAAAAGCAGTAATCATATTGATGATTTTCGCCGTAAATGTCCTGCTTAGGCGAAGCTTTTGCGAAAGTTGTTTTCGATTTCTAAAGCCGTGAGAGTACAATAGCGCTGATGGATAACGTGAAACTTCTTCCGGCGAAGATTATAGTTGCGATTTCACGTATAAAACTTAGAGTGATCTTGTCAGATCACTTTTAGGGAGATCGAAATGGCTGCTTCAGCGGGATGTCGAGCCATAGGTCGTCTGTTTCCCACCATGTTGTTTCTCCACTCGTCGCGCCACCGGCGTTCGCCCGGGTAGTGGCCTGCTTGTGCTCGGCTTCTGTGATTAGTCAGCTCTAAGGGAAAGCAGAGTGCATTTACGGCATAATAGAAAAGCCTTCAAAACTTCGCTCTCAGGTGTCCGTTACAGATATGGGCACATATTTGCAATTGCTAGTCGATGTTGTATCCCAGTTTACGGCCTAAAGATCTGTAAATTATTTCGCCTAGGTATTTTAGCAAGAAATATTTTTGCAACCACTTGCTTCCTTCGGTTTGTGTCAATATGCTCTTGTGGTTGCTTGATTGATAGCATGAATTCGATGCCCAAATAGAATGATGACGGCAATGACCACAGAATGTTACAAAGGAATTCGGCGATGGTCGAGTGGTTGATAGGCCTTTCTATACCCGGTTTCGTAGAATTGGGTATAAATAGCTGCGGTGCGGCTAGTCACAACTAACACCGTCTCCAAAATCTGCTCTCAAGTCGATTCTAGCAGCTGGATCGCACAACGTTCGAAAGTTAGACCGAGTTGAGGAGAGCCTTTCTGTTCATTTTGCAATTTCGCAAGGGAATTGGTACGTCTGAAGCGAGAGCAGTTGCCTGAAATGTGTTATCTGCGGTGACAGTGTTTACTATAAATATAGACAATCGTTCTCGAAAACTAGTGCTAGTGATTTCAGATGTTTCTATCGGCAAATAAAGCACCATATTTAACCGCATTATGCCTGTTGTTTGACGTTCAATATGAGGTGCCATTCTGACACTCAAGGAGTCGAGCTGTGTAGAAAATTCTTCTCGCAGCCGACCCAACCTAGACTTCCATCTCTTCTGCGATGGTAGAATGCTTCCAGACGTGTGTGAGAAGAATAAAACGCTGAGCATTTGCGTGTTTTCCCGTTACAAAGTCACCCGTAGCAAGTCAGCCTAAATCCTCGTTCAGAATGTTATTACGGAATCGTATAGAAGTGGAGTGCGTGACATATACCAAGGGATGACTCAAAAGGATTTCTTCCATATGCGGTCGTTAGCTCCTTTCCTCTATTCAATTCTTTAGTGTCTGTCATTCCCTGTTACTTTTTATCGTGATTTCTCTACGAAGTACCATAATTAACTGGGCATATCTAATTTGCTTTTGATTCTGTAGGTATTGGATTGAATTTGTACTGGCTTCACTCTATTTTTGTTCAAGACTGGTGCCGCTGTAATTGAGACCGTAAACCGTTGCACCGATGGTGGCCCATAAATAGTGCAACAAAAATTTAGCCGTACAAATTTGGTAGGAATGAACCAAATTCGATACATTCTAGAATATCAGCCTAGCATGCAGCAGTGATCGAGACAGAGCAGTACTGTTGATAAGGGCTCTCTCCTAGCTAAACGACAGCGATCGGTTGGTGTGTGAAGCTTTGCAGGCAACAGTGCCCTCTTACGGAATTTTATTCGTCATCTATATTCGTCAATGAAGGAATAAGCAGAGTGTGATATCGTCTCAGCGACGATATCAGACTCTGCTTATTCCTTCATTATGTAGAGCAGTACGTTTTTCCTTAGTGGGTAAGTAAACGATGACCACGATGCTAAAGATGGAAGAATCTCACAGTTACTCTTTCAAGGGCGAGATTGGGCGGATGGGGCTGGGAAACTGTTATCACGCCATTTTTCCTTTTGCTGTTAGAATCGCCGCGCTACCGAAATGTGGATTTTGCTTCCAAATAGCAGGGTTGGATTAAGAAATCATAGTGTTGTATTGTTGTGCCTACCGGACAAAGGTTTTACAGATTTTCACACATTTCGCACGAAAACTTCGGGTGTATAGGAAGATATGTCTAAAAAATCAGAAGTCACAGATGAGCGGTTACCATGCACAGCCAATCTTTGCATGCAGTCTTGTTACTCAGGAATAGCTGGATCCAAGCACACAATTATTTTGACCTTCCTAGAGATTTGATAAAATCTTCGACAAAACAGTGGCTGAAGAGCCGGCTCATGCGAAGTGCTCCAGCTGCTTTAGCACATTTTTCCTTGCCACTTCGTTCTTCTCATAGCTGAGTCCTCTTCCCACTTACGGTCTTGCACATCTGTTCCTCTGTTTTTTTTCTAAAGCAACACAGTAACTGCACAATAATAAGTTACGCACGCAGTTTTTGTTCATTGTTCCAGCTCGTTGCTGTGTACATCTCGTGTGATCGGCAAAGTCATCGCGGTCATCACTTGTAGCTCAGATTCGCTCACCAAGTTTTCGCTTTCGAGAAGGCACATTCATTAGTATGGTATCGTGCGCTACGCGATACCATACTAATGAATGTTCATCGACCAGTCTACGGAAATATAGCCACTTCAGAAGGTGTACTCCAGCGCTGAAAAAGTAAGATAGATGGTCGTTCTAAATAAAAGCCCATTACTTTCTAATAGCGGGAGCTACAGTCATGATAATTGAAAGCTCAGGACTAAGAGTGTGCTCTAACAGATATGATATGGTACAGTGCAAATGAAAACTGCTTCTTAACAAGATTGCCCAACTTTGATGTATTCATGGGCCACTTTGTAGTTGCTGTCAAAACTGATACTCCAGAAGGGGCTGGAATTTGTACCACCTGATATCTGGACAGAATGCTTGCGCCGTTAAACCACGAGCACCGTCCGATCCAGCGCAGTACCATCGAATTTGCACCGGTAATGTTGGCAAGAAGACACATCAAACACTTTTGCTGTGGAGGCTGAGTTCTTATTTGGTGGCCTTCACACCAAACAATATACAACACTTTTCCTGAAAGTGGAAACCCGGCGTTTTCGTCGTAGAAGATTTCAAGTAGCCGCATGAATAGCGTTCTCAGTTTTAATGTACTCTAGGAAAGTTTTTCCCCATAACATGCGTTGACATTCGGGGACGGCTCGGAGTCGAACACGAGTCATTCAACACCAGTGGTCGACAGATGTATTATTAGATCCTGCTAGAGTTCTAGTGAAGTTGAAATAATTACAACGCCTATTTCTTGCCAACAGCTGCGACGAACTATGCAGTTGTCGAGGTTTTCTGTGGTGTCTTTCTGAGGATGTAGCGGCTTGAGTGCTTGGCGTGTGCGGCGTAGGTTTTGTGCATGGATGCTTTAGTTCTGTGCCAATGCTGTAGCAAGATTGTAGAATTTATTGCAAATTTTCCGTTTTTCCATAGTATTTGAGAAGATACATTTGAGTGATTAGCCGTTCCTGATGACCGTTGTCCTCACAATGGTTTGTGGTGGTGGTGGTGGTGGCGGTCCTGAAAGTAAAGAATAATAGCGATTGTTTTAAAGCTAATTCTTTCAGAAGATTTTGCTAAATTCATTTGTGCGAGTCCAATTGTCTCTTGGACAAATGCCGCATCTTCTGCAAGCATTTTCCATTAATTAGTACTCTAAAGAGTAATCATGTTTTGTTTAAAAAAAGTTCAAGAGATCATCCCAACCTCCGAATGGTCCTCGATTGAATCCATTTCCCCACTGGTTGTTTCCCCAACCGGAGCCCTGTCTGCCCCAGCCTCCACCTCCGCCGTTGTTGAAGCCACCGAATCCATTGCCGAAACCTGGCTGGCGATTGAAGCCTTGTCCTCCGTAGTTGTTGATTACAGTCCGTTCAATGACGGTTCTTTGTTGACGCTTCTCGCGAACTGCACCCCTGAAATGGAAGCGCTAGATGCATATATAACTGGTTTCCGTTTCCAATGTAGTCTTTGCACAAATGGGTTGGATCACCTCTGAGATGAGACTTCGCTACCTTCTCGGGATGTTCATCGGTGAGAGCTTGAATTTCTGTAGTACATGTGGGTGTCCATACACACACGCAGATGTTTTTTTTTGGGGAGTGGAATAAAGGTCATAGGACTCAAGATTGCAGGAATTAAACTGAATGAAAATGAAATTTGTTATGCTCGGACTGTGAATAAAAGCTTTGTCTTACCCAAAAGCTTGTGTATATTAATGGAACCTCGTCGTATTTCATACTCCTAGTCTTTGGTCCAAAACTGTTTTCTCATTGTCTAAGAACTAAAGAAAAGAAGAAGTCGACATGAATGGAGCCAGAAATGAATATTCGATCGGAGGCCGTTTAAAATCGGTCTGGAAACTGCCTAGCTGTCGCCCATCTCTCCCCTGTCGTTATTTGGGAACAGCAAAGTGTTCTGTGAAATTGCTGCGTTCATATTATGGTGTGGCGGAAAAGTAGGTGGTATTCATTTCGTTCACTTACCAGACGCCGGCGACGGCGATGCAAAGCACCAGAATAAACGAAAGGGAGTTCATGAGACGCTGGGTGATCATGCTGTACGCTGCTCTTTTTATACGTACGACGACGACGACCTTCACTGAACGACTATCAATCGTCGTCTAGTTATCCCTTACCGACAAAACGCTTTTGTTCCTTCAACACGTTTTTCGTTGTAATCTCCGTTCAGTCGGTGATCTTGCGTTCACTTGGACGAGTTCCTCGTTCAAATTGGGTGCGATATTGCACGCATGAAGCGTATGGATACACAGAAAATAAATAAATAAATAACAAGTCCTGCTCTGCTAAGCTAGCTGGCGATCTCGTATATTGTATAATTCCAGCTTGTGCTCAAGGCCCTCAAGGCCTTTGGGTAAATAATCACAATAAGTAGAAAGCATCAAGAAATACTCTTCTTTTCTGGGCTCGTAAAGAAAAATTAGGTGGATTTTCCAACAAAAAAAAACCGATTTTGCTTACATTGTGTAACGCTATTCCTATTGATACAAAAAGTCTACATTAAAAAGTAGTGAAGTGGGAGACTGCATTCATGTCATACTTTTTCCAAGCAAAAGGACAAGTACGGGTAAAAATTGTGAAGACGGATCTTGACTAATTCCTTTGAAGTGCGCCATAGATTTTATTTGTTACATTATCACGTATTATAGCCTGGTGTGTGCAGGCCTCTCAGCCAAACAGATTCAAATAATGCTCGATTGCTCGTTCGCTTGGGGATTCTAAATTCGCGGCATTACTTTTTTTTCTTTTTTTCTTTTTGTTTACTGCTATTCCTTCAAAACGCCCGTCTAATTGTTTTTAGTATGTTTTTAGATGCAATCACCAGATACGACATATTTCAGGGTCTCAAGCGAGGTACCGACATCACATGCAACGAATGGCCGGGAAATGCGCCTTCATCCACCACTAATAACAATACCTATGATGTACCTAACATTGAAGTAAGTTTTTCTTAGTTTCTTTCCAGCTTGAAAAGAAAATATGCATGGATCTTGTCAAAATTTCATGAAACTCCTTTACTGGAACGAAATGTTGAATACATTACACTACTTTTGCTTAGATAACGATGAAGACACAGAAAAGTTTTAGATATGAGAAGCAGACGCATTTAGGGGTAGTGATTAATATGACTATGCAGTGTGCACGCAGAATACGCAGATTTCTAAGATCCGTTCGTTCATTCGCTTGCAACTATGAAGCTCACAATTTGGCTGGAGCTGATCTCAAAAGTTGAGGCATTAAACGAGAAAACGTATAATTTGACAGCGAACAAGATCTACAGTACCGCGCATGTCTTTTGGTCAAATCCCGAAAAAGCCGTTTTGGAGCGTTCCAAAGCGGCTTTTTAAAATAACTTTCTTCAAAATCAAGCGCTTGTGAAAAGAAACATATATTTGAGCTCAGCAGGCCAAGCTCTATCTTCTGACATATAAATCAATAGAGATGAACAATGCATGTAGGCCGGACATAATCAATCGAGTGAGCGCGAGAGCCTGTAGAGTGACAGTTTGGGAATTTTATTGAAATTCCCAGCCGCCCTACTCAGAATTTGCCTTAAGGCTGTCCAGCTTGCCTTTGGAGTGCGCCGTGAACAATGCATATAGAATCGAGCATCAATCGAGTGGGCGCGACCACTCGCAGAGTGAGGTCGAATGGGCGTGAGAACCTGTAGAGTGACCGTTTGGAAAGTTTTATCGAAATTTCCAGCCGTTCTACTTAGGAAATGCTTCTAGCCTGTCCAGCTTGCGTTTGGGGTGCGCCGTAAACAATGCATATAGAACCGAACCTATCAATCGAGTGGGCGCAAGAGCCTGTAGAGTGACCGTTTCGGGAGTTTTATCGAAATTCCCTGTCGTTCTACTTAGGAAATGCTCCTAGCCTGTCTAGCTTGCCTTTTGAGTGCGCCGTAAACAATGCATACAGAATCGAACCTATCAATCGAGTAGGCGCAACCACTCGCAAATTGCACGCACGAGTATGTTCGGAGCGCAATAACTCTGTAGAGATCGAATCATTCCGACTGCGGCTCGTAGATTTTGTAGGCAGTAGCAATCCTTAGTAGCCCGCGAAAGTGCAGCGTTATAGCTTCTAAACAGGCGAAATTATAGCGGCGCGAAAATGCAGGTTTGCCGTGTGTGACACGATTTTTTCCGACTTCAGTCGACCCCTGCAGGAAGACGCGGCGTGCTAACGGCATGCAAACGCGTATGCTAGCAGAACACTGAAGGCACTTTACGACGACATGCTCAACTCCTCAACTGCCTGAACTGCCTTGGCCTCATCTGCCAGTTTAGAGCGGCGTAAGATAGCGGTTAGAGTTTCTAGCGCTCTTACTCACCCATATTTGAGTTTTCGACACTCGCAATAACACCGTTAGCTTCAGCACGAAAAGCTCTATCGAATGGTGTCATTCTCGTCGAATTCTGGAAAAAGCGATTTTTTGACAATTTCCCATCGAGGACGTGGGCCGAGCCTACGCGGACGATGACGTCATAGAAAAGCGATTTTTTCGAAATTGGCCAAGTTTTCTCGTTCAAAATCATCCAGTGGCTATTTTGTGCGCTGATTACGAATCCGACGTCCGTTTTTGAAAATTTCGCCGATTTCGGTAGGTTACCTGCCGTTTGAGGGTGGTCGGGTCGGGATCACCGATCACCCTCAGTCATCAGTATGGGTGTCTTTTCCCATAATCAGCCAAATGGACTTCTTCATCGTGTTAGACACCCCGAATAACCCTTGCCCTTAGATGAAGTTTGAGCAAAATCGGTGACCCTGACACGACCACCCTCAGTTATCCAGATGAAAATCCAAAACTTAACGAAATCGGCGAATTTTTCAAAAACGGACGTCGGATTCGCAATCAGCGCACAACATAACCCCCAGATGCCAATTTCGAAAATATCGATTTTCTATGACGTCATCCTGGCTGCGCAGGCTCGGCCCACGTCCTCCATGGGAAATCGTCGAAAAATCCATTTTTCTGTAATTGGTCGAGAGTGACACCATTCGATAGAGCTTTTCGTGCTGAAGAAAACGGTGCCATTGCGAGAATCGAGAGCTCAAATCTGGGTGAGTAAGAGCGCAAGAAACCCTAACCGCTATCTTACGCCGCTCTAAACTGGCAGATGAGGCCAAGGCAGTTCAGGCAGTTGAGGAGTTGAGCATGTCGTCGTAAAGTGCCTTCAGTGTTCTGCTAGCGTACGCGTTTGCATGCCGTTAGCACGCCGCGTCTTCCTGCAGGGATCGACTGAAGTCGGAAAAAATCGTGTCACACACGGCAAAGCTGCATTTTCGCGCCGCTATAATTTCGCTCGTTTAGAAGCTATAACGCTGCACTTTCGCGTACTACTAAGGCTTGCTACTGCTTACAAAATCTACGAGCCGCAGTCGGAATGATTCGATATCTACAGAGTTATTGCGCTCCGAACACACTCGCGCGTGCAATTTGCGAGTGGTCGCGCCGACTCGATTGATAGGTTCGGTTCTATAAGCATTGTTTACGGCGCACTCCAAAAGCAAGCTGGACAGGCTAGAAGCATTTCCTAAGTAGAACGACTGGAAAATTGGATAAAACCCCCGAAACGGTCACTCTATAAGTTCTCGCGCCCACTCGTCCTCACTCTGCGAGTGGTCGCGCCGACTCGATTGATAGGATCGATTCTGTATGCATTGTTTACGGCGCACTCCAAAGGCGAGCTGGACTGTCCTACGGCAATTTCTGAGCAGAACGGCTGGGAATTTCCGATAAAACTCCCGGAACGGTCACTCTAAAGGCTCTCGCGCCCAATCGATTGATAGGTTCGGTTCTATATGCATTGTTCACGGCGCACTCTAAAGGCAGGCTGGACAGGCTAGAAGCATTTCCTAAGTAGAACGGCTGGGAATTTCAATAAAATTCCCCAAACTGTCACTCTACAGGCTCTCGCGCCCACTCGATTGATTATGTCCGGCCTATATGCATTGTTCAGCTCCATTGATTTATACCTCAGAAGATAGAGCTTGGCCTGCTGAGCTCAAATATTTGTTTCTTTTCACAAGCGCTTGATTTTGAAGAAAGTTATTTAAAAAAGCCGCTTTGGAACGCTCAAAAGCGGCTTTTTCGGAAATTGACCAAAAGACATGCGCGGTACTGTACAATTTTATAAAAACTCCACTGAAGGCGATTAGGAGGTGGAAGCATTCTTCCAATCTCTATAGAGTTTCGCCCCTGTTTTCAAGTCTTGAAATTGGCTAGAGGAAATGGTTTTAAGCTTGTGACGGCGACTCTTTTTTAAAGATCAGCTGAAAATCCTCCGTAGCTCCATTCGACGTGAAAAATATTAATTGAACCATCGTTTAATCTTATTTGCCTGCCAGGTTTGGTACAATTTTTTTTTATTACGACCGACGTTTCGACGAACTCGTCTTTCTCAAGGTCTGAAAGAAGCTCGAAATGTTTGGTTTTGCAGAATTCATTAGGTCAGTAACTTCGCGTCTACCCTTAGAGGAACAACATGTTTCTGAGAGTGCTAAGAAGAAAGACCAACTAACTCACCGGTATCCCACCAGCGCCAAGAAACCGGCTCAACAGGGCAGCATGGAGCAAGTAAGATGTACTGGTTGGCCAAATACTGCTTCGAGAACGGTGGGGTTGAGAATGTACGGAAGCAGTAAAAGGCGAGAATTCACTGCATTTCACATTAAAATTGTAACCGTAGTGGGCTTCCCTTCCCAAGCTTGCGGTACCCTTCCACACTATACTGACCGTTCGTCACCCTAATCTGTGTGTTTGAAAGCGTGAACATGTGCTGTGATTGTGTGTTACGAATGTTAAACAGCTCATCCATTTCGGATTGAGTTGTTGTTACTACACAACAATCGTCTATGTATCGACAGCACATTACGGGTAGACGTTCTATCGCCGGTCGTTCAATTTTGCCCATGAAGCGCAGAGTCGGTGCTAAACGCTGTCCCATGGCAAGTCCTCTTAGCTGGGATAGGTAATTACCGGACCATCTGAAAATATTACAATTTAGGCATTCCTTGACAAGCACTATTATAAAGTTCCTTAAACCGAACGTAGTAATAGTAGTTTCAAAGGATTCAATTACGCAACCCGGCTGGAATCTGCAAGAGTGCAAACGTTCCAGTAACTTTTCCTTGTTTTGCAAGTGTGATATTACAAAGTTGAGAAGCTGAACAACGTAAAAACTGGTATAGACAGACACTTTACAGAGTAGCTAAAGCTGAATACGCCGGCGTGTCCTGTGTTCAGCTTGTCTAAAGCGCACAACCAAACGCTCATTGACTGCAGGAACATACAAAATACCGCCTATAATAGGTCGTGTAGACGGAACAACAGACCGGATATCTTGGTTCCTTAATAAGATTGTTGGTCAGCTTCTCAACTTTGTACCATCACACTTGAAAAACACGGAAAGTTACTGGAACGTTTGTGCTCTTGCAGATTCCATCCGGGTTGCGTAATTGAATCGTTTGAAACTATTATTACTACGTTCGGTTTAATAAAGTCATATATAATGGTGCTTGTCAAGGAATGCCTGGATTATAACATTTTCAAATGGTCCGGTGATTACTTATCTCACCTAAGAGGACTTGCCATAGGGCAGCGTTTAGCACTGGCTCTACGTTTCATGGGCAATATTGAACGACCGGTGATAGAACGTCTACCCGTAATGTGCTGTCGATACATTTATTTATTTATTTATTTATTTAAAGACGTGGAATGTAATCACACGTGTAAAATCAAGAAACCGAAAGAAAATAAACATAAACAAATAGCTACACAGTAACGTCTAGACAAACAGTGAACAAATAACTGCAAAGTAATGTCTGCTATCTGTAACCAAAACAGTACAATCAGGACAAGTTCCAGAAAAAAGACTTAGAATTACAATAACAGGTCACTTCTCAATAAGATTACGGAAGGCCTGGACAGACAACCCCAACGACATTTTGTCATCACTTAGTAACTTGTTGAATTGGCTGACGTTCCTATAGGTGAAGAAGTTTGTCCTAATCTTTGTCTTTGCAACCGCGACGTTAAGCCGTAGTTTACCTCTCATAGTTCTAGTCAACGGTACACCGAAAAACGTAAGTGGATTTATGGAGAGCCTCTGAGTTAGAATTTTGAACATCATGGTGAGATCAGCCTTTCTTCTTCTACTTGCCAGCGTTGGAAGGCCAAGTGCTTTTGCCCTTTCTAGGCCATTGGGCAGCTGCAGGTAGTGGACATCATAACATCTCAAATATAGCTTTCGGGTAAAACTGTTCTGAACGCTTTCCAAGAAATCGATATCCTTCTTTTTACAAGGATTCCGAACAGTTATTCCAAACTCCAATATCGGTCGAACGTAGGATTTATAAACCCGTAAATATACTTGGGGATCCTTGGATCGTAGAAGTCTGAACAGAGTATAGATGGTATAGTTCGCTTTCCTCGCAAGTGTTCTGTAGTAACTGCCGAAGTCCAGGTTAGTATTAATCAAGAAACCTAGGTCTCGAACTTCCTCTACAGGCATGAGACTTGTGGATTGTAGTTTGTATGGGACCGATGTCTCACCCTTCGGACCAAATAGCATGCACTTGGTTTTCTCCGCTGATAATGGAAGCTCCCACTGTTTGGACCATTGGTCGACATACTCAATTGCTGCTTGTAAATCACTAACATCTTCCATCCCTTTGATACACTTGTAAATCTTTATGTCGTCTGCGTACATCTTGCATACCACACCAAAACGCGAAATGACAGTAGGTAGCTCGTACGTATATATAACAAATAGCAAAGGCGATAGGACTCCGCCTTGTGGCACACCACTGCACGCAAGATATGAAGGTGAGAACTTATCTTTTACACGTACGTGGTAGGTTCTTCCCGAGAGGAAGTCCTTCACCCATCTTATAATTCTGAAGTGTATGCCTACCATCTCCATTTTGAAGAGTAACTTGTGAATAGGGACCTTGTCAAAGGCCTTCGTAAAGTCAAAGAAGACCACATCTGTGCGACACTTATCCTCCACTGCTCGAGACCAGTCATTCAAGGCAGTAAGTACAGAGGTTTCTACAGACCTCCCCTTCACGAAACCGTACTGGTTCTCTGAAATGATACCATTGTCCAAAAGATGCTTCATAATATGTTTCTTAACAACTTTCTCGAACACTCTTGCAAAAACAGAAGTGATACTTATGGGCCTATAGTTTCTGGCATCGTGAATAGGCGGCTTCTTGAGAATCGGTGTTATTAGCGCATGTTTCCACCGCAAAGGTACCTCACCTTTCATATAGCTCAAGTTGTAAATGTGTTCCAGAGGAAAAGCTAAATATACTGCAATCTTCTTTATAAAAGCGACTGGAATGAAATCTGGAGAGGTAGATGAGGAATTAGGCCACTGCTCCAGGATATCAGCGATTTCTTCCCTATGGAACCACAGAGAAGCCTGCATAGGAGGAAACTGACTGGAACTGCACTCTGCGGAGAAAGACAATTCATCAGTGTGCGAGTTATACGCCTTCTGAAATTCCGATGCCAATAGATTAGCCTTATCTTCCTCAGTAGAAGCTGTGGTACCATCGTCACGAGTTAAATTTGGTATGACACTGGTCTGACCACGCCTGGAATTTATGTACCTATACAGTGCCATTTTATCACCCGTTCCAATGATTTTGCGTTCCACATAGACACTATATTTAAATAAAGCTTTGTCAACTTTCGCTCTAAAACGCTCAAAATTTTTCTTATCCACGTAATGACCAGATGAGCAGTCTATGGTCCATAAAGCTCTTTGCTTATCTAACATCTTCTGGAGGTAAGACGGTAGATGTCGCAAGTCCGTGTTGACCATTTTCATGGGAACAAATAACTCTACGACGTGATGAAGGATAGCAACAAACGTTTCATACACGTCATTAACCGATTCTCCTCTCCCAAAAACACTAATCCAATCAATACCAGCGAGGTATTGCTTTATACTGTTGTAGTCCGCATTCTTGAAATCTCTTACTAGTTTGTGTTTTTCATGCCTCGCACCGAGAGCCAGCTTAAAAACAATTGCAGCGTGGTCACTGTTCCCAATAGGCGGACAAGTTCTAACTGCTTTCACGAGATTCCGTTCATTGCACAGAAGTAGATCCAATAAGGAGCGTCCTCTAGTGGGAGCACTAACCAACTGTGCGAAACCATGAGCATCGAATGTATCGCAAAATACCTTTGACACGGCGCTCGGGCTAGAACCTCTTAGGTCTGGAATATTAAAGTCACCTAAGACAATGCTACGGGCGTTATTCACAGAAAAATCACCTATGGCCTTTGCAAGCTGGTAGGACCCTCTAGCACTGCAACTGGGTGTTCTATAGACCAGCACGAAACGGACTACTTCAGACGCTAAAGAAACATCACAGATCAGTAGCTCATAGCAATCTTCTACAGATTCCTGGAATATTACCTTATATGAGAAGGTGTTACGTAGGAGCAATGTAACACCTCCTCCTTTATGGGATGTCCGGTCACACCTTACTCCCGAGTACAGATTGCATACATCACCTAATAAAGGGTATAAATCATTATGACTTCCCAACCATGTTTCCGTTAAGAGTACAATGTCATATTTATAGAGGCGGAGATTTGCAACTAAGGAATTCGAATTTCTTACAAGCGATCTTATGTTAGCTAATAAACAGGTGACCTTTTCAAAGATATCCCTGGGATCCTTCAGCAGTTCCCCGACGGAACACTGCACTGCGAGGGAACGCCACCAGTGTTGGTGCTAGACAGGGCCGTCTGGGATTGGGAATCCACCCCGGGCCGTGTATCCGGGGTTAATATCCCAATCGCAGAGGCCCTGGCTTGAAGGCGTGCTTCCCTCCTGCGCTTCCTCTCCTCCAGTGGTAGTGAGGGCCTGAGATATATGCCCTTTTGAGAGAAGAAGCGCAGCTTGGGTGCATGCCGTACCGCCTGCCTTTGAAACCTGCTGGCAGGTAACACAACTTTTATTAGTCGCGGGAAGTTGCTGTCCGACCTTCCCATTCGGTACACTGCCACCGGTTTACATTCTACTGCAAGAAAGTCAAAAAGCTGCTCTACATAACTATAATCATGAGCCAATCTTTCACTAGGAGAAGATGAAGACAGTTCGGGGACATTCGATAACACAATCGACCTAGACATCTCCCTATCCTCATTGCCCGAAGAGTGTCTAACCTCCACGGCTGGAGTCGGCACACTAGACTGAGAGGAATTCATAACGTCAGCTAGCTTTTGTTTTAAAAGCGAATTCTCCTCCCTGAGAGCTCGAACTTCCTCGACCAGAGCAGCGTTGCGATCGTTGGCGACTTTGATCTCGGCCCTGGTCTCCAGTAAAAGCTCTACCAGAAGCTTCACATAGCCAGGGGTCCTCCCATTGCCCATCAAAGCTTGGAGTCGTTCCACAGCTCCATCACAGCTGGACGATGAGGCATCGTTTTGGAACCTTGTTGACTTCCTCTGGGCTGCAATTGTTGTGTTCTGGTTGATTTGATCGATACAATGGCCTCCCGCGAAGGGGAGGCCATTGTATCGATCAAATCAACCAGAACACAACGATTCGCAAACGCGTTTGAGAGAACAATATTTACCTCCGCAGGTGGCAAATTACGTCGAATGCGAAAGGGAAACTGCCTTCTTGCCACCGAAGACAACACCAGTCAAGCCACGGACGAAATCAGGAAGCAGATTTTGGAGAACAGCCAAATGAGCAGCACGAATACCAGCGAACAGAAATCAGCCGCCGCTCACCGCGCGAACGTGGAGCCCGGTTCTTATTCATTCGCAGCGCTTCAAGAAGGTCCTCCTCTTCGACAACGCCGCACCCCATCGGGAACAAGTAAGCACGGATAAGCTTGGCCAGCTGGGCTACGTTCACATGCCTCAACCACCGTATTCGCCGGACATCTCTCCATGCGACTACCACCACTTCTTGGGCCTACTGGACTTACATTGACGATTGTTGTGTCGTAACACAACTCAATCCGAAATGGATGAGCTGTTTAACATTCTTAACACACAATCACAGTACACGAATTTCACGCGAAAAGTTCCATGCGAACTATGGTTACCCTTTTCAAACACACAGATTAGGGTGACGAACGGTCAGTATAGTGTGAAATTTTACCGCAAGGGCAGCTCCAAGAGTTTCATCATCCACGCAAGATCGGCCCATCCTTCTGGCTGTGAAGCGAGCTGTGCTCCGCAACATGTTCAGAACAAAAATAAAGGACCCCGCACACTTCTACGGCAAGCGGCGGCCGCCGGCGCCGCTGAACGGCATGACTCATCGTTTGCGGGCGCGAAAGAGCAGACCGCAGACAGGCTCTCCCGGCGCCGCTGCGCTCGCCGCTGGCGGCGAGCTCTGCGTCCTTGCCCTATGGTTAAGGATAGGGCAGTGGCAACGCCGCAGAAGTGTGCGGGGCCCTTTAGGATGTGTCCGGGTGATGAGGAACGCGAAGAGTCCTGTATGTTAGCTGCGGAATAGCTAACCTCAATGGGCACGAAGTGCGTCGAAGCTGTATGCAACATAGGCGCAACGTCAACGCGCTTGGCAAAAAGATTTGTCTTTCACTGCCTTTTATTTGAAATGAAGTCACTGCGGCTGTATGTCAATGCTTATTGCGAGTTGGCTTGGATACGTATGTTCTACTGGTAAATATTCCGAGAGACAACATTAAACGTCGGCTTGTTCGCAATCGGTTGTATGACCGCGTATGTATACTGCAAGATTGCGTGATTTGTCCGCATGGAAGGACAGGAGACTGCGCGCAAAAATTTGTCATTTACCAGCTAGAGTGTTTAACCTGTGGAGAGTCATATACAAGGAAAACCGGGAGGCTGCTCTGCATCCGCGTTAGGGCCTCTACAGAGTCTCGCGGCAGCACCCCGAGAACTCGTCCATATTACTCCGGTCGCAGTGGGACCCACGCTGCCACTGTGGTGGAAGCCGCGGCGCGGACGAGTTGTCGCGGAGCCGCCGCACGCAAAGGTCCCCGAGGGCTGCCGCAGTTCACGGCGGCTCTCACCCGCAGCGCCAGGAGCTGCGGGTGAGACCCGCCGGAGGGCGTGATAGAAGGGTGTCCATTATGGTCCATCTATTCTAAACATTTTTAAAACGAATCTACATGCTAGGGATAAAGTGGGTTGGTGCATAACTTCTGTTCATAAAGGAGCTTGACAACCATCAGTATAATCCCGTTAGTGTCGACAAATGGAGGTGTATGGAATCCTGCACTCAAAACATAACGCAAAAAACTTTAGCACGATATTAAGTGACCTTAATTGCACTGAAAATTTCCGTGGCCTTCCAGTCACAAGTTACTCTGAGGTTTAGGGAAAACCTTGCACAGAAATGCAACAACAAGGCAGACCGTTCTTTTTAGTATCCCACCATATTAGCTATAACTGCATCGGACAGACTTCCCGGACTCAACAAGACATCGGGGGGTGAGGGGAATGCTGTCATCACAAAGGCTACCACATTATCTTCGAGCTGCTTGTCAAGCGAGGAAGTTTTAGTGAGGGTAGATCGACAAAAGTGAAAGCGAGCGCAAAATGGCACAGAACTGTTGAGTTATAAGAAGTGTTCTATTAGATTTTGGGGCTTAAATTCAAGAGCTCCTAACTTAACTTTGAAAACGCTTCTTCACAAAAGAAAAAGCGTTTTCCCTACAACATTTTTCACATTCCCAGAGATCGCAACTGCCGGCAAAAGTACGCAGTATTGCGTACAGTAACAATCGCAGAGCCGCACCACCCGCCGTTGTCATGGCGGGTCCGCGGCACCCGCAAGACTCTGCTGCCGGCCTTAGGGAACATCTTGCTGTAAAGAAAGTAGTAGAAGTAAAGAAGCAAAGTCTATTAGCCCCGCTTGGGATGGGAGCCCCTTCATGTGCCACCTCATCGCGGTGAAGGGGTGAACATCATTTAGTGATGGCTAACAGCACAAATGGTCACGCAGTATACGATGCTTTGTCGTGTATGGGCAGTTCTCATGTATCCCTGGCCAGGAACATGAGAGTAACCAGACCACCGCCATGGCTTAAACAACTAAACCCGCGCGCCGGAGTTGGACTTTTACGACGTCGGTTGCATCCACTTCCGGCGAGGGGCCATCTAATCTCGGAGTTAAACTATCAGGACGTCATTGGAATCGGACTACCGGAAACTCCCTCCCACCACGACACGGAAACTGCCTATTCGTCTGCACTTATAACTGTCGTACGATCGCATCTGAGCAGGATCTTCGGACACTGCTTTATAGAAGCCGCAACATCAAATACGACGTTATCGCCCTGCAGGAAACGAAGTGCAGAACGGAAACCATAAGAAGGACCGACCACAACGAACTTCTCATTATCGGAGCAAAGGTGGACAAAAAGAATACTGGCGGAGTTGGATTTCTCGTCAATTCGACAGTGCACCACCTAGTAGACTCTTACAGGATAATCAGTTCGCGAGTAGCTGTTCTTCGTCTGGAAACCAAAGATTAAAGAACCATCTCCATCATAAATGGATATGCTCCAACATCTGCGGCCACAGACGAAGAAAAGGGGGAATTCGACAAGCTATTCGAAAGGACTGTCAACGACGAGAAGAGCTACTACAAAGTTGTCGTTGGGGACTTTAACGCTATCGTCGGTACGAATGATCACGACGAATGAAGGCTAGGACCACATGGAACTTCCTCAAGGAACGAAAACGGAGAGCGCCTGATAGACTTCCTATCCGCGTGTCGTCTCTTCCATGAAAATTCAGTGTTTAGGAAGCCTTCAAACCGACGATGGACCTGGGAAAGCCCAAATGGAGAAACACATTCGGAGATCGACTATGTTCTTACAAACAGACGCTGGAGTCTGTTCGACGTCTCCGTGCTGCCTTCATTTGACATCGGCTCGGATCACCGTCTTGTCCGTGCGAAGCTGACTCTCAAAAAGAGGATGTTCAAGCGTGACACTCATAAATCGGCACCGGTGAGGATCCCCACATTCAAGTCTGTGGAGTTGGAATATGCAATAAAGTCGTATGATTGGAATCTTCTTGAAGATCCATCTGAAGACTACGACCTTCTCTTCAAAGGACTGTTGAAATGTGCTTGCAGCTCTCGCGGAACCACATCACCGTCTGCTTCAATACTCAACGCACATGCGATTACGCTCTTGGAGCAAAGAAGAGCTGTTAAACTGGATCCTAATGCTTCCCATCTAGAAAAAGTCACCATCTCGAAGGCCTGTCGAATTGCAATGAAGGAGTCCATTCAAGCCTACAGAAGATTGAAGCTGTTAGAAGCCGCTGGGAAAGGTTCAAGCATAAAGCGCTGCAAACGAGATCTCTGTGACCAGAAGGCAATAACGTCAGCCCTTGTGGATAAGGATGGAACAACACAAACGTCTCGAAGAGCGATGGAGACCATCGTTCAAGAATTCTACACAGATCTGCATCGTTCTTCCAGCACTGTCCCGAAATGCTTGATGCCACCAGCTGAGGAGGTACCTCCCATTCTGGAATCAGAAGTTGCTCATGCCATCAGAAGGATGAAGCCAGGCACTGCTCCCGGTCCGGACGGCATATCTGCTGACCTCCTTCGTGCGGGTGGCAGTGCCCTCTCTGCTCACTTCTTGCCAGGCACTTCAACCACTACCTTCGACTTGGTAGGATTCCGGACTCATGGAAGGAGTCGAAAACAGTTCTAATCTTCAAAAAAGGTCAGCAATAGGATATCAACAACTATCGACCCATCAGTCTTCTCTCGGTTGTGTACAAGATCTTCACCAAGATACTGCTCAATCGTATGGAGCGTTGCTTGGATGAGTATCAGCCTGTGGAGCAAGCAGGGTTTCGCAAGGATTTCTCCTGCATGGACAATATTCAGACTGTCTCCACAATTCATCAAAAGGAGCGGCGAATACCACATCCCACTTGTCCTTGTCTTCGTGTATTATCGGAAAGCGTTCGACTCTATGGAAATCAACGCCATTCTGAACGCGCTTGTGCGCGCTGGTATACTATCGGCCTACATCCAACTTCTCGACGAATGCTTCTCGAATACATCGACCACCATCCAGTTGTTCAATCGAAAGCTTAAAATTCCTATCGGGAAAGGACTACGGTAGGAAGACACGATTTCTGTTAAGCTATTCACAGCGGCACTCCAGGATGCCATGAAGGACTTGAACTGGGACGATAAAGGCTACCTTGTCGACGGTAAACGGATCAGCAGCCTTCGCTTCGCCGACGATATTGTTCTCATCTCTACCAGCACGGCAGAAGTCGAGGAAATGCTGAGCGAGCTAAGTGTGGCAGGTATGAAGATTGGATTGGACATGAATATGCCCAAAACGCTATTTATGGTTAACCAGTGGTGTGACACGGGACTCGTAAGGTTAAATGGAGTCGCTCCACAACAGGTCGACTCCTAGACTATCTGGTAAGAGAGCTGAACATGGATAACGACCTCGCTCGGGAAATCGCCGGCAGGAGACGCGCAGCATGGGCAGCCTTCAGTTCGATTCGCGAAGTCACCGATCAGGTCAAGGATGCCGGCCTCAGGGCCTCGATATTCAACGCCTCTGTACTGCCTGCGATGTGTTACGCGATGGAAACCTGCCCCGACTACAAGACAATCGCCAGAGCAATGCAAACTACGCATCGTGCACTGGAGAGATGTCTTCTGAGGACAAGCCTTCGTCAGCAATGGCAAGAAGGCCTACGAAGCTCTGAGCTACGGGAGAAGTCGCAATTAGCAGACCTGCTGCAGTACATGAAGAAGTCCAAATATCGCTGGGCCGGACACCTGCTTCAACGAAAGGACGATAGGTTGAGTCTCCGTGTCACAGAATGGCTCCCGAGAGACCATAAGAGACCACTGGGACGACCGCCAACGCGACGGGCAGAATCATTCTCACGATCTTTCAGAGAGCGGAGTCTGCCTCACAGGATCCAAGCAGCCAGAGATTGAGCTGTCTGGAAGAGTTGTGGCCCCCGCTGAGAAGACCTCTAGCCGACAAAAGGACCATCAAAGTATTAAAGTAGGTAAGGGATGGGAGGCCCACTCCGGCGATGATTTTAATGTGAAATGCAGTGAATTCTTGCCTTTTATCCTTTTGTGCGAGCTGTGAAATGTCGTATACTGCTTCCGTACATTCTCAACCCTACAGTTCTCGGAGCAGTATATTTGACCAAACCAGTATAGTATCTCACTTGCTCCATGGTGCCCAGTTGAGCCGGCTTCTTGGCGCTGGTGGGATACCGGTGAGTTAGTTGGCACAGATGTGGTCTTTTTTTAGCACTCCTAGAAGCATGTTGTTCTTGTAAGGGTAGACGCGACGTTTCTGACCCAATGAAGTCTGCAGAACCAAACATTTCGAGCTTGAGGAAGACGAAGTCGTTGAAATGTCGGCCGCAATAAACTTTATACCAAACCTGACAGGCATAGAAGGTTGAAGGGTAGTTACAAAATGCCCAGGTTTCAAGAACGTCGAACTTGGACATCATGTGAACCTTCAGCAACGCCACCTTCCGGCTGTTAAACGGACAAGCCTGGCGTTACCATTTTATTCAGGCGACTTGAAATCGCTGCAACATGCAATAGCAAGCTGTTTCTTACAAGTTGACCGGTCTATTGCAAACAACTTTATTTTGTTAGAATCAATAAAATATGGGTGTAATGAAATTAGGCAGAGATTGTTATTGGCGACGTCCTAACATAACCCTCAACGGTATGTTTAGTGCTCTTGGAAATAGAGAGCAAGCCTATTCGTGAATGAAATGAATGAAATTAGGCAGAGCTTGTTATTATGTATGGCGACGTCCTAATATAATCCTCAGCGGTATGTTTAGTGCTCTTGGAAATAGAGAGCAAGCTTATTCGTGTCTTTTCGACCAATTTAATGTGTTTATTTATCCCAATAGCACTGTTATTATACACGCATTGGTGGCCTTTGGATTTGGATTTATTCTAGTAGTTTTTTATTCATTAAAACAAAAATATCTTTCAGCGCAAAACTCGCTTTTCGAGCCGTCTCCCGAAATTCGAGCCAGCTGCGTACTACGCTTGTGTGCCGGTCGAGAGCGCTAACAATAACGGCCCTTGCATAACGGTCGAGAACGGTAACAAGGCTTCGTCGACGGACTCGGATGCGACGCTGACCGAGCTCAACGTCGGTCTCCTGAACATGTCGACGAGGACGTGTCGCCTGAATCGTACGCCAGGCTTCAAGTTAGTCCCCGGTTTTATCGTATTCCTTTTTCTCTATGTCGGCGAGAAGTGATTCGACACAGCTAGCAAAGCCATACAGACACCAACTCAGGAGGTACACATTGCGCCATGAAATGTTAGTCTATAGTGTGGAAAGGACCTACAGAAATCCTTGTGTTGCTGCTGGCTTTTAGGTTGAAAATTGTGTGGGAATGGTATGTATCGAAGGGGTGTGTGATTTGATGTCTTCTTGACACACCTCTTGGTTCCAGCCATGTGGCCACTGCCGCGATTTCAAAGTCACTAGAGTACTTGTGACCCTATGTTAGTCCATCTTATTCTCCTCACTTCATTCAACATCATCGTGCCTCGAGTGAGAAGCAATAGCAGAGTAACAGTCGTGCTAGCCTTCAAAGTCGCAAAAGTGTGAATCATTTTCTCTATTGACATGGAGGCGACTGTTGTATACTTAGTTTTTTCTGGGTCTAAGCCTCGAAGTTGAGGGCGGCCGCCCTGTGTCTCTTTCGCAGCTGTCAGTTTCGCCGTACCCAAATGCTGTTTTGGACGTTTCTGCACGGTTGTAATTCACATGCATTCGTGCATAACGTTCAATTTTAAAAGTTTTGGAGCAATTCCTCAGTGTTTTGGGAGAGGGAGGAGGAGCATATTCACACCATTCTAGTGTTGCACCATCTTCGTTATGAATTAAGCGAAAGGAATTTTAGCTTTGAATTGCAACGGTGCACTAGAGTTGACAAGACAAGTTCTTGAAGGCCTTTTTTACCAGTCCCAATCGTTCTATGATACGTGTGCCTAGGCTAAGCCCAATCCTCTCTCTACAGTGGCGAGCTTTTTGGCGAAAATGTGTAAATTTTCAAAATAAGGTTCGCTATACATGGACAACTAAACTGAACTAGAGTTGCTAAGAAAATATTATTCCACGAAGGTTATCATTTATTCATTTGGAGGAAGGGGCCGTTTCCGCACAAGCAATTCGATCAATGTTCAGTTGCCTGCAATCTTGAAGCAAATGTTTTTCGAATATTAGTATTAATCTAATTTTGCTTCACCGTTCCACGCCGAGAATGGAGCATGGCGAAGAGCCCGCAAATTTTTCCAAGATTTTTGCGACCTTCCCAAGTTATGCGAAATTGCCCGTTAGATTGGCAGTCCTCGTCGTTGACCGATTGCAGACGCAACTCAAAAGGTAGAATAGCAGTTGAAGTGCTTCGATGGAACAATGATCAGAAACGGCAGACAGAGCATCAAATGATGGCCAGCTTCACCGATGTGTTGATCTAGTTTAAACTTTGCCTATGCAGGTCTCTGCATGAGAGCTTTCCTGTCGTGTCTCATGGGTGCAGATTTAGTAACATTTATTACCGTATTTTTATGCAGTTCAGCTGTGTCTTTCATCTCAGTGTCGCTCTCTGTAAGGAGCGTGATGAGCTCCTGCAGTGGCCTGGCACATGTTGAAGTGCTTTTGTACCAACAGCTCTGCCTTTGTTCAAGATTCCATTTGGAACATCTTATCTTTTGAAGCTTTTGGACGCATCAGAAGTTCAAAAAACGAAAGTCCTTTATAGGGTGGCCCATAAACCCTGCAACAAAAACGTAGTTGTATAAAAAGCCTAGAAGCGCACCAAATTTCGTACAATTTTAAACATTATTTGCCCGTTCTGTGTAGGTTATGGTGGAGCAGTATTATTCATAACGGGCCATTCCTGGCGTGATAAAAGCCTTTAGGTCGTATGGGTAGCTCTGCAGCACCCGTTGCTCAGGCTGGCTGTTCAGCCACCGCTTCATTTGATGAAAATTTCGCTGCTGAGCGATCTCATAAAGGTCAAAATAGCAGTGCACTTAATTAGTAGCCATGGGAAATATGATGATATGCAAGCAATGGCTACGCACTTGTTCGTCTTACATGATTTTCCAAAACGTCTTCCCTCACACCCTAGGTTTTTGTGTAAAAACAGAGAAAATCAGTAAAGATGTTTGTTCGCTGGGCACAGAAAGATAACACCATATTCTCTGGGCCCATTCGCGTTTTTTAAGGGCGAAATGCGCATTCCGGTAAAACAATGATTCTAATGTCAAGAAGAAAAGGACGTGCTAGCTGTTCCCTGTCTATCTGCCGAACATCGCACCTGCAAGAGACTAGCTGTGGAATTCCTGCAATTTTAGGTTTTTGTCTTTGTTCATTTACCATTTCAGAGGAAAGGTTCGGCCTTATGTAGCGTAGAAGAATTATTGCGCAGCATCTTCTTTGTAACGAATGAGGAATAAAATTCCGTAAGAGGCGCTCCGACGCGAGCTGAAGAGCTATCCATACGATCTAAAGGCTTTCATTACGCTAGGAATGGCCCGTTATGAGTAATACTGCTCCACCGTAATCTTCACAGTGTGGGCAATTAATGTTTAAAATTGTACGAAATTTGGTGTATTTCTAGCCTTTTTATACAACTAAGTTTTTGCTGCAGGACTTATGGGCAGCCCTGTACGTAGCTGAAGAAAATAAATTGCTGAATTGCAAACCAGAAGTAAGCTTTCGAGTGTTAGCTTATTCACAATATATTTTATAAGTGTAGGAAGGCTATGTTGTTGACTTGATCGCCTCTAGCGCTTGCAACAACTGAAAATTCCTGGCATTCATGTAACGAATTTCATTTGCTGATTGTCTCATGCGAAAGAGAAATTACGCGAGGACAGTCGCTTAAGAAGAGATGACGAAAGCATTTTTCCCGTTCTTCTAGATGAGGAGCTCTTTATGACGATCACGAAAAATTAGAATTTTTGAAATATTTGTGCCACTGTACGAATTCTCTTTTCTTGAATTTAGGACAAATAACTTTATCATACCGCATTGCTTAGCTCCGGAGTCGATAAATGCAGTCAAATGGTAGATTTTTAATTTTAAGCTTCCTAATTGTGTTTCTTTCGTTTCCCAGGGAAATTAATGGCAACCAGATGACGGGAGGCTAGCACATAGGGATGTGGGACGAAAGTGGTGACTGTTTTTAAACCATTAGTTCGCTAATGAGTTTTTGAGTATCTACAGACCCAGTACTCTATGTAAGGCTTTTTTGAACGATAAACAAACAATTTCCGGCGTTTGATTTGAAACCATTAATAGGTGCTGTTTCTCGTGTCTTTCGGTAAGGATATTATGCTCGGTTCTTGCCCAGATCTTTAAAGCCTTCCATCAAGAAGTCGGAATATGGTATTTTGTAAGGATGGGGCTCTTACTTGTCTATGGGGTGCCGCTACATATCAAATGCGCATTCAAGCTATCCTCGATATCTCCTGAGACTAGGGAGCGTGAGCACTTTCCAAATTCGAATCCTTTAGAGGTTTGGCATTGAAATTCGTGCATCATTTTTGCATGAGGTGGTTTAATATAGAGAGCCAAGCTCTTGGTCATTCCTAAAAATAATGGATTAGCTTTGCTGAAATAGAGTGGCTACTAAATTCAATTGAGCGGAACATCTGAGTGGCTTTGGGAGCACCTGAAGAATCCGCTCTTTAATCGCAGTATCAAAGTCTGGTGATTTGCGTATGTTCGATGGAGTCGCCGATCGCTAGTTGTTTGTATGTTGGCACAGCCGGGGCGACTCTTTTCAGTCGTTCCCTTAGCACACAGTGCTGTTGATTTTATATTCACCGCATAGCGAGCAGCGCGAGTCGCGCCATGATGACTAACAACGTGTCTCATCGTCATGCTTCTACTGTTCGAATAGCCTTTGCAAATTTTCTCGCCGTCCTATCCTATGTCAGTCTTTGGTGGCAGTACGTGGTGTTCGTAGAATGCAAGCAGACGTTTCTGATTTTTTTTAATGTCAGTGTAAACCCTCCACATCATTTTGCTCATGTGGTCGCTCAAAACCTGTGTTAATTGTTTAAGCGATCTGTTGTCGAAAGGAGCCTCGTTGGAGTCCTTTTCTTGTTACTGTCAAACTTTACTCTGTGCCAGTTGCTCAGTTTTAGTACTGAGACATTTGCCGTGGTCTTCCTCGTGCGTACATGAGCTTCACACATTCATAAGTGCTCCTTTCTCCAGTATTTGCCACAAAGTGATAGAAGCGATGAGTTATATACGATTTTCGCGTCGAACTGGAAGTGTCCGACTCAAACTGTATACTTTTCATATGGAAACTGACTCTTTGCGGAACAAAACAAACATCGACTAAACTAAGCACTCTAAGAATGTGAAAATCTTTGTTTGAAGGAAATTTACTATGACCGTATAAGAAAATGCGTAATTCACCTGTTCCAAAAGTAAACACACCTGAAATGGCCTGAAATTTTATTATTTTGTTGATTTTAGGATAAACAATGGTTCTAGGCTTCCCAAGTGCAAGAAGCAGCATTTCTCATATTATTTGGTTTATTTAAAAAGGAGATTGCGTCATGCACCTCTCCATCACGTCGCGAGTTTTTGATCAATAGTAAAAATTCTAAGAGCCTAGTGCGAGCAGCAGCAGGTACTGCTACGAATTCAGTTTCTATCGGACTGCACCGAGGATCTGCGCTCTTCCCCTTTCGGGACACTTTCAAAAACACAGTTGTTCGCCTGTGTGGTTTGCTAATGACGTCACGCTTGCATGTGAGCATGAAATCGAGCGGCAAGCACAGGCATGGTGCGTCCGCTTAGCGCTGTGTGGACTCAAGCCGAATGTGAACAAGAGCGAACACTTGGTGATGGACGTGAACGGGCATTAATTAATAGTTACGAGTTACATCTTCCAAGTGTCTTGGATCTACAGTCGGTCTGATGGCTGCATTAAGTTGGTGAATGCATGCGTGAACGCAGTCTAGTTTAGATGACGCTAGCTGAGAAGGTGTTTTGCGTTAGGGCGATACCCGAGCACCTCAACTCAAAGGTTTACAGAATAGTCATGCTGAATGCTGGTCCATAAAAGGAGTAAAATGACAAAGGACGATGTTAGTCTTTTCATTTTGCGATGCGTCCTGCATTGTACTTCTTTGGGGTGTCATGGAGGAGACTTGAATGTGTATGTGCCCTACACAATGACTTGCAGTGCCCTTCCAATGTACAAATCAACCTTCCAAGACGTCTGGTATGAATTCATATTCCCGAGGAGATAGAAGGCTTGGTTGGCCCCGGCAGAACGTATACGCGGCAGTTGGTACCTCCTCCGACTGCGCTACTCCGTGCTGGTCCATAACCAAGGAAATTGAAAGCCTCCTCAGTGTAATTGAAACGAGGATGCTACGGTGGAGCTGGAGTTACGCGTTTGGACATTCGCAGCAATAACGTACGACAGAGGTTCGGTGTCGCTCCGATAGACGATAAGTAGCGCTCGTCTACCATGGTACGACCACGTTCTTCGCGACTGTATGATTTACTTGCATCTGGAGCTCCCTGGAAAACGTCTCAGAGGTCGGCCGAAGGTAGAGAGGTTGTACATAAAGATGGCTGGCGTTTATACCGATCGACAATTGGCGTCACCACCTCAAAAGAACGCGCCATGCCATCATGCACAGCACACGTTATGGAAAGGTCGATGATAGCGAAGGTTCTGTGGGCGTGTGGTTACGTACTAATTAGCGGTAGAACAAAAAATGGTGCAGAAAATAGCATAGTTCCGCTGCACAGATTGATGAAAACACCGTTTACAGTGCTAATACGAACAGAGGGACGTGCTCGATAAGTGCATGACGCGTTCTTCTTCTACAATACACTTAAAAACTGTTGCTTTCCTTCACTTTGAAATAAGCGTAATTTATCCTCATTATTACAATGTCTTTTTTTTTAATAAAATTTCAAACCGCTTTTATTTTTGGAGCAGCAAAACTACAAAATTTCAACAAGGGTCAAAACACATTTTCTTAATGCAAAAATTCATTTTCACCTTTTTAGAGAGTGTTTAGTTAACTCTGGAAAACATTCCATTCGATTTAGAAGATGTCTATTTTGTTTTAAAAAGTGCCCGATTTGAACTGAAAATTGTATAGTGAACAGAACAGTATCGCGAAGAGGGCAGCACAGGGAAGGCACAATTTTTACAACTTCCCAAATCCTTATGACTTTCCAATGCATCAGAAAAGCATTTCACCTGGACAAAGGGCAATTATGGCAAATGTTCTACCTTTTATTTGAAGCTACTTTAATTCCATATTTTCTTTCATATAAAAGGCATAGTGGTGCAGGGGTATCATCCAGCTCTAGTTCAAACTGCTCGACTTTTTTACGATACCACTAAATGTCCGAACAAGGCAGACTCCTGCTGTGTGACGTATTCACGTCGCAATTTGGTTTCTCTTTTCCGGCCAAGGTCACGTGCTGGGATTTTTTTTGTTCAGTTTTCCTCCATTGTTGTAACGATTGTTGTTTTATCGATGTACTTATGGTCAGAGTGAAGGCTTTCGATAGCTAATGGACTGCTTTATGGCAACCCTCTTATTTCTTCATTCTTTCCTACTGTAAGGATACATAGTAAACAAAAAGGTCGTACATTTGATCTGGATATCTGGTCATATGAATAAATGGGGGCTGTTGCCGAAGTGCAGTTATCGCTCCTCATACTCAATTAATCCGACTTTTCTACGAAGTGTGCCATGTGAGTATTGGGAGATTGCACATCATTCTTGCTTTAATATTCGACAACTACTACGCCTGCTTTATTGTTCCCTCAAGATGACATTGAAAATCTTGACTGAACTTCCTTGAAGTGATGCATCATGTTCTATTTCAAAATAGGCCTTATTTTTGGCTGTTTTTATGTGCAGAAAAGTCGTCGTTGAGCAGGATTTAACCAAACTAACTCATGAAATTTATCGTTGTTAAGCAGGACTTCAGCGAAAGAACTCTTTAGATTTGCTCTAAATTAAAGCTACTGCTTATAGAAGCGTCTCAGTTTTTGACACCATCTATTTTCTAGTTAAGGCTTAACTCTTCAAAAAAGCCCTTTCGCCAAGATAACTGACAATCAATTGCACACTATTTGAAATCTTTCAAATGACCTTGAAAAAACCCATGGGAGACATGAAATGGACATTTTTAGAATGTTGGGGTTTCACGTTCAAAATTGAAGATCATAAAATAACCTCAGCAAGGGACAGCACCTTCGGCAAAATGTGGAACATCTGCTCAGATATGTGGCTTCAGTGTATTTCTGACTAGGAGTTTTAATCTTGAGTACATAATTACGCATTACGCTTGTTTGTTTGAAATGAAATTATTTATTATTTTAAGAAGGTGCGATTGTGGTGCGTTTTCGTACTTTTTGAGCAGTTCATAGTTGTTCCCGAAAGTTCTGATTAAGTACTGTGCTGCCTAATCAGTGTATCATAAAAAAGAAACCGGTACCTCCCTGCATTGTTTGGTTGTATTTTTACTCCTTGGTGTAGTGATGTTTGTGAGTGTCTGTTGCGATGCGGTTCGTAGTTCGTGCTGGTTTGTTTGTTCTGTATCAGCGTTGAACTATGTCTCTGTCTGACTTGAAGTTCAACAACTCCTTGTCGAAGTTAGAAGCACTTGACAGTAAGAGTGGAATTTTTGCGAACATAGCTTATTAGGAGGTTCACTTTGGTGAACTCAGTAAGTAACATCAAGATAATAGTCCCAAAAGGAAATCTAAGTTCTGCATTTTACTCCTAACTAGATTTATTAGAAGAGCATGGGTGAGTAACTCACTAGCACTGGAATATTCATGTGTGTGGATTTGAAACGCGCCAGCTTTCTTTTCTGAAAGTAGATCAAAGTACATCTCCGCTGCGAGGTTCACTGTTGAAAGCTGAGGCATAGTGTGTGTGTGGTGTCCCGTTATTAATCATATTTCGTGTACGTCTGTCTCTTATCAGTGGCGCCCGTGTCGCCCCATGACTGTCAGTTCTGAAGCTGTGCGGGCGGATGATTCTTCGTAATCATCGACAATGAGAGATCGCCAATATCTCAACGTCTTCCAGTGCATTTAACGAGTGGCGATTCCTACGACTATTTCCTTTCGATGTCGTCTAGTTCTCCCCGCCAAGTCCCAATAAACCGCCCATTCTTCCGCGTGGATACGATGTCCACTCTGGTCACCGTCGCCAGCCAGCGTCTTGAATCAGTGGGATCTGAACTTCTCCTGATCGATTGAATCCCAAATGGAGGACGAGTGGAGAGCGGAGGGCGGTTTTTTCTCGCCATTGTGTGCACTAGCAGCCTCCATTCTGCAGTCGGTACGACACGGTGTCAACGAACGTTTATCTCCTGCAGTCATCAGTGCAGCCCCTTCGCTTCCTCCTCTTCTCCGTTCATCTAGGTTCTCTGTTCACGCATTGGCTTGCCTTTGTTTCTATCATCTCATGAGGTTTTCGACCGTAAACGATTGAACTTGATGCACTTAATTCTTCGTACAATGTTTTCCCAATCTGTTACATTTCAGTCAGTCTTATTGCATTCCTTCAGTTAGCAGTACTCATGTATTACCAGTTGTGCGGATTCTGAGTTGCTGTTCTCACTCATCTAGCTTTCTCCGTTCAAATACACTCTATGGACATGATATATGAGATACTTGTAAATCCATCACCTGTCTTGAAGTCGTCTGCACTTTCGTTAAGATGTG